>KK351065.1:399584-452265 GCA_000671755.1 Glossina brevipalpis | reverse complement strand
TTTACCAGCAAATTGATAGCGCAGTAATGGCTAACGCTACTGGAAACTTGACATCTTTCGGTCAAAGATCCGAATCCATGATTGCGGAAAGCCGAAAACACCGACCACATACGTTTGATCAGTAGTTACTACTGGCTTTGAAGCCAATAGAATTAGCATAACCCTAGTTATCTCGGGTCGCTGGATCACACCTACAGTTGACAACGGCGCGACTACCAATTTGCCTTCTGAAATAAGCGAACAACGATGCAAGAAAACTTCTCACTCACTCAATAATTATAAATGATTATTACATATGTAGTGAGAACTCAAACTCGTCCCCTGGTTTGATCTCACATTTCTTTTATTTAGGTCGGTAATTGTTACTTTTATCATTGCTATAATCAATATTTCATTATTATTATTATACTTACCATGATTTGTACTTTAATATCACTATTATAACCAACATTTTTTATACCCACCACCCAAGGTGGGTATAAACGATTCGGCACAGCCAGATATAATTTACTTACTTGTTATTATTACAGGCATTATTATAATTCTGTCTCATTGTTATTGTCTCCATTATATTAATACTTCATTATCATTATCTTCATTATATTAATACCTCATCATTATTATCTTCATTATTTTCATATCTTATTATTATTTATCTTCATTATATTCATATCTCCTTATTATTATCTTTGTTACTTTTAATCAATATTATTTTCATTATTATAATTAATATTTCATTTCATTAGCATTTAATTGTAACTTTTATTAATTTCATTTACTATATTCTTGGGCTTAAGTTGATTTTAAAACAGACAATACGGACGAAGGGATTGGGATATTTCAATTAGAAAACATCTGTTTTCCAATTGAGATATAGCAAAGTGTAGCAAAGTCAATCAGCGAAGCAACACGAATAGTAACTAGGGTCGTCCTTTCTAAACATGTTTCACAAGTTATTAATTTAAATTTATCCTGATACATATAAAGTAAAACATCTGGTCTCATACACACTTGAACAAGTCGTTCGATGAAAGTTAATGTTTTCAATCCCACGTAAGTTTTAACATACATTAGCAAAATTTGTCCCAGGAAAGAATAAATTTCTTGCGGTCAGACCCTGGGATCCCTCAGGCGTATCTCAGAGCAATATGTATATATATAATTATTAGTTAATTTTTATACTCGTAACACTTAATTAGACATATAATTACTTTTAATTGTTAAAATTTGTACCTTAAATTTTATCGTCAAACTCAATTACCGTCATAGACGAAACTTCATGCAAAGAAAAACTCGAGCAATATACACAAAAAATAAAAAGCTATACTTGCAAATTTATGTAAACAGAAATTTTTTTCAAAAAGTCTCCAATTGACCAAGATCTCTAAGGTCTTCATAAATAAATACAGGATTAGTTGAATTCATGTAAGAGTTCATAAAACCAAAATAATTATCAAATACTAGTAATCAAAGCGAACCTATGATTTTAATAACCATTATATTTATAATCAAAGCGACCTTATGGCTTTAAGATCTGGACATCAACTACAGTAGTGACTTTCCGCGTTTATTTTAGAATAAATTAAAAAACACAAATATATATATTGTTCATTTATAAAAACGTGGCGGAGCTGTATGTTGTGTTAAGCTTCAAGTAGTTGCAAGTAAGTACCAATTACCAACGTTAGGTATAAGAACAAAGAACTGAATAAAAAGTGCTGAACAAAAATATAATTTGGTAGAGAAAAAGGAAGAAGAAGGAAAGGAGTATATTTATTTTATCACAAGTTAAAAGTTATAAAAACTTTAGAATTATATAACATAATGATAAAAAAATCATATATTATATATATATTGCCCTATTATTCTTTTAATTTATATTCTCTATGATATTTTCATATATTATTATGAAAATTTATTTCAGTTGCTTTCCTGTCAGCATAGCAGCATTTTTTTAAAATTCGAAATTTTCGGGCATTTCCGAGTGTTTAATCATAGCCACGATGACAACACAATCTGTAAAAAATAAATTTAAAAAAGATTCAAAATGGCGGCCGCTTCAAGGCATACAAAAACAATGAGAGCATATTTAAGATGGTGGTAACTTGTCTTCCAGAATAATTTTTTTCTGGTATTCGACAGTTTCGATCAACCATAAATCTCCTTTGCTCTATTCTGAACATTTAATACAGAGGTTTATGGCTTTTTTCCATCTTTCGGCAAAATAGATAGTGCTTGTTTTGTCGAGGTTGAAGCATAAGTTGAGTTCAGTTCACACATTTTAAAAGAGGTTAGGTTTTGCTAACAGATTAGAATTACAAAATCATCAGGATATTGGAAAATACGTGTTTTATCGTCTTAAAATTCGTGTAATCTAACTATATAAAAGTTAAAGAAAATAGGACTTTCTCCGGGAAACTGTCTAAGTCGCATTTCTTATTGTTAACTCACAACTGGATACGAAATCAAGCATCCATAATCTTAAATGAAGAGGTACGTACACTTAAATTTAGCAGTATTTAGTCCAATTACACTGGAGATAGTTCATTAATACATATCTTGAGCGATTTTTGTTTTTGATATCCAAACGAGAGGTCCATAATAATAATTTCAGCGTCCAGGTATTTAATGAGCCTCTCCTGTGCAATAGAGTTCACTATCTTTGTAACGACGGAAATTAGAGAACTGGGTGTAAAATTGGCCAGATTGTTAATGTTCTCGCCTAACTTTGGAATCGGTATAATTTTGATGCGTCTCCAGTTGTTGATTGCATTTAAAAATTTTTATCGGCTCTCGTTAGAAAGTGTTTTGACTACATCATATTTAATTCCATCGCATCCAGCTGAAGTTGATTTTTCCTTTGATTTCAGAACATTTGCAAAGTTTTCTGATGAAAAATGCATACCATCAAAACTGATAGTTGGGAAAGACGGTATGTCGATTCTACTGCCAATCGGTATATAAGTTTTTAATAGGTTCAGATATTTCTAAATATCCCGACTACTCCAAGTAAGGAGTTTAACACTCTAGCAGTATAGATTTCATTTGAAGCTCTCCCGCAAATTTTGTATATTGTTTAGTATTGTCGGTTTGTCATTATTTACCACATATAGTTTGTTTATAAAAAACAACCAAACGTCAGTTTGCCTTTCATTTTTGGGTGTATTAATGCACAACAAATGCTACTGAGATAGCCAAGCTGTTACTTTTACAAAATGTTGACAAACTTAACCTTTAAAAAAATCTCCGCTATCAGTGAGAAGAGTTAGTCAAAAGCTAAAAAATCGTTACCATTTTCGGGTGATGTGACTTACAAACTAACACTATAGCTTCTTCTAAGCAAATTTCTCGGACTCTATGTTACATGAAGCTAATGAAATTCACAATCATCAATCACCTTGCAAAAGATTAGTATCAATTTTTAAAGCAGGTACTAGTTACATGATGACCCCCTGCTCAAGAGCACAATACAGATTTTTGATGGTTTTTTAGTCCCTGCGATTTGAGACGAAAAGTTTAACATTCGTTTAAGAGAAACATGTTCGAGTTATGTTGGTCAGGAGCGTCATCAATTTTTGTGTCACTGTTGGTGTTACTTTGCAATTTGCGTTAGTATTGAGTGTAAACAAAGAAAAATTATCTCTTCGATCTCTGTCAAAGCTGTATTTTTTAACGTAGAAAGATACTAACAAAACTGTACATGATGACCCCCTAGAATGAGGCCGTAAGTTTGCACTTTAATGTAAGCTGTTGTCTATGGGTAAGAGGAGGGATTTAATGTCTTTATATCTTTTTTATTAAAAGTATAAGGAAGGAATTTATAATTGACAGATATCTTTTCTCTATACGCATTTTCATAAAGTTCATCTACGAGACGCGTTACATAAGAAAGCGATTTTATTAAACAAAAAAAGCCTAAAGGTCTAAAAACGAAAAGAAAATATTAAAGATGACCAACCAAATGCAACTTGGCACCACTGCAAATTGAAACCACTGACACTTGGCATCACAGCAACTTAGCATCACTGCAAGTTTGCACCACTTCAGGTTTGCACCACTGCAAGTTGGCATCACTGCAACCTGTGATCACTGCAAGTTGGCACCACTGTAACTGAAACTGAAACTGTAACAGAAACTTTGGAAGTTCCCTCACGCAGATTGGTGTTGAAAATAGGCCAAATGGTTCAAAAGACACGTCCAGAGTAAAGCGTAAATTGAAAGCATCTCTATTTCTTTAATTAAAAACTTGTTGTTTTTGCTTATTACTCATAAATTGTGAAAGTCAAATTTGAGTGAAATTTTCTAAATTTATTTTTTGGAAAACCCTACAATTGGTGTTCAGAAATTAAAGGGAAATTCAAGACTCCCACAAACTTGTAAGTGATAAAATACAAATGGTTCTCTCTTATTCCCTACGAAATAGTGAGCGTATTCAAAATTCGTCTTGTATCACATAGCTTTCTTATAAATAAGCGGTGGTTATTATTTTTCAATTATTTTTTTCATTCCGTTTGCTGCTGTTTTGTAGCGAAAATTGAGTACAATAATTAAATACATATATATATCAAATAAAAATGTGTTAAAATGCGAAAGTCAACTCTAAAAATGTGAAATGCTTAGTAGCTAGAACGAGAACATTTAATGCTTAGTCGGCATCGAAATGGACAGAAAAATACTTATATGAGATTTCATAACAGAAAAGGAACGTACATATAACTGCACATACAATGCTTATGATAATCTTAAGAATTAATGCATAATTAGGAAAACATGTAAAAATAAATGTTAGCAACTGGCCGGCACTGTGAGAAGTTATTCTCCGCAATCTTATTGACTTGGCTGTTAGCCATACGTTGAGTTGTATGTTATTCTGCGTTTTTGCTTTATGCTAAAGAAGTACTACTCAAGCTTAAATGCGTACAACGAAAAGTTTGTTGTACTAATTTGCAAAAGTTTTTTAATGAGGGTCTATTATAACTAGGGTTACTAGCTATTAAGAGGCAAGCACCGATATGATTTAGTATAGAAACCGTAAAAGAGATTTGAATTGATTCACACATACGAATGAAAAGCAAATAATAAACCGCCATGGATTCCATAAGGTGAATATTATCAGCTTTAAATCAAGAGAGAATTAACTCAGATATAATGTTTGAAAAATATTTAAAAAATTACCTCTGTTTAGTTGTACCATATGAGAATCTCAGGAGAAGTTCGACGTTTACTTCTAAAACACCAGTTTTATGTGGATGAAGGAAAGCATTTTTTTGACGGACCGACAGACACACATGTTTAAATATATTCAGAAAGTCACTGTATATTGATCAGTATGATTAAGGTGGATTTATCGTAAGTCCTCCTCCACGTTACATACGTTGGAAAGGTCTTAATATACCCTATACCACAAGTGGTGTAGACTAAAGCAAAAAAAAAAAAAAAAAAAAGGAAAACAAAGATAAAAATGATACCGTCACTTGATTATTTTACAAAAAGCTCAATGAATACAAAACTGCAATTAAATTAAAATTCTAGTTTTCATAATTTTTAAAAAGCTCACATCGACTTATTAATGAATATTAAAAAGTTTCTACAAATTGTTCAGTTTAGATAAAACAACTTAACGCACTTACTAATCGTTTTTCAGGTTGCAATCGTTCCTTTTTTAGATGATGATTTTCATTTTGTTTCCGTGGCGGGTTTCTTTCTAAATTTTGCATTAACATAAATGAAGCTGAACACGATGCCTTTTATAATCTAGTGAATCTAAATCTAAGTGACAATTAAAAACAAGAATTAAATAAAGTAATTGGCTTTTTCTCTTCTTATGAGAAAGAACTGGTAGGTAAGATCATTCTCATGCTATTGATTTAATGAAATTCATAAAGGAAAGACACTATCTAGTCTCATAAGAGTCATAGAAACTCGGTAACATCATTAAGTGCATGAAGAAAAATTTTTATGCAACTAAATAAAATTTTGTAAGCAAATGTAATTCTACGGTTTTTAAACTAAATTTTCCCTTGGAACATTCCATTTTTACATGATTTTTGGGAATTCGACTTTATCACAGCGAACTTTTCCAGTTTTTAAGTGCAATTAACTTCATTGTTGTGTTACAAAACCGTCTTTTGTATTTTCCCTTCAGACAAAGTCAGACAAAGTCAGCCAAAGATCGTGAAAAGCGTTGATTTTGTTTACAATCTCATTCTGATTCTAACAATTATTTAAAGTTATTTATTTCTCTAATGCTTGTTTGACTCGAATATCGTTATTCTACTCTCAACGTACAACTATCAGTAGACAACTGATTATTGCGACTGTATATTACGACTGACTCTTCGTATGCGAAATGCTCCGCTTACAAACCTTACGAATATCACAAACATTACGTCTCATTCTGCTATGCCTGCTAATACTTGCTGCTGGATTTCCCGGCGTAGTTTCATTAAAACTTATGAATATTCTCAAGGAGGAATACACTTTCTACTCAAAAACTTCCAACTTCAAACTTCAAACAAAAAGAAAGTTAGGTGGGGGCTGGGCTTTGTTAAAAAGTGGTCAAAAGAGCTTGACGAACCATATATCAAAGAAAGGATTTACATGAGTTTGGTGAGACCAATATATGAATATATCTCTGTTGTCGCCTTTGTACAGGTGTTATGTTGATTCAATTGAATTAATTCAGAAGCAATTTTTTGCTCTTTGCCATTAGGAATCTGGGCTAAGAGTCTTCTACTCACCTTATAAAAATAGCTTATTATTGTTAGCCCTTCCATCACCAAACAAACGAAGGTTTTTGTTAGATGTCTTCTTATTAATCTTATTAATTAATAAATGATGTTATTGACTCATCAGCATTGTTAGGAAACATAAACATCATTCTTGAGGAAACTTTATTTTTCCTTAGATACTATTATGAGCGTTCTAGCCGGTCTATAGTCCTTTACAAAACCCTAAATGATTTCTATAAATTAATCTCAATATCGAACTCTGTAAATTCTATCAAATCAACGCTTTTGCCTTTGTCGTATTTTGACTAACTTTTAATTTATAATTTATAACTTAAACACCATTATAGCTTGCCAATATTCTACATCTTTGCATCGGTATAGTTATTCACTCCAAGCTTGATATTGTACCACCTGCGAAAGTTATTTTGTTCTTTTTTCACCTGTTATGTCCTTTTTATTTAGTTTGTTTTTTTTTAAATTTTAAAATGTATCTCCCCTAATGTCCAGCCTAAGACTTAATTTTAAGAGTTTGCTCAATTCGGCTGTTATTATATTGTAGCTAAATATCTGGTGTAAATCAATATATAAGTAAATTAATTCGTTTGATGTCAGGATATTTTAAAAAGTTAGGTCTTACCTTTCCGACAGTAGCTATATAAGCATCTGATTAAAAATGTGTATATTCAATAGTTACAAAAAATGCTCAAAACTTTTAGCTAGAATTTTGCTTAGCAACGCGAGAAGGGTTTTTAGAATCGTTGGAAAGAATAAGTGTATTTTACTCATGTATGCGTAAGCAAACATGCAATACAATATTCTAAGCGCATTTACGATGTTGTGTTTTAGAATCATAAATTAGCATTAGTTTAGAATCATAAATTTAGCGCCCATTTGACTAATTTCTACCAAAGAGTTTCCTGAGACGGTTACCACGGTGGTCTTTTATGTATGATCTAAAATATTTTATAAATAATAAATCCGCCAAGTATTTCTGGTGGAATAATTGTGATGGGCTTTATATAAATTTGTGGGCATATTAAAAAGGACCGCTAAATCATCTCCCCCTACTTTTTTCTATAAGACACCCTGCATTCGCGTATTATCCGCTTCGTAATAGATGAAGAATTCTTTTGAGAAATCGCGGCTCTGTAAAACCAGAGCTTGCATTAAATAACGTTTCAGGTTACTTTATTTTTATTTTTCGGGAAGTCAGTTAAGGGGATGGATAGCCAAAATGTTGCACAATTCTGAATGAACTTTCCATACCGCTTAGTCAGATCCAAAATTTCATTAACATCTTTGCCTTATTTTGGGGTCGGAAAATCATTTATAGCAGAGATATTTTCTGGGTCAGTTTGTATGGGAACTATATGCGAACTATATGAACTAAATTTTTTACCTCTTTCCTACAGAACTTACTTTATGCTATACTGAGAATCATATCAAATTATACCCACAATTGGGAACGAACGTGTCGAATAAAGTCGTTTGACACAATAGGAATATCATCAATTGACGACTAAGAAATGCTGCTGATTTGTAACAGGTTAATAAGTGTATTTGGGTAGAGCTATTCCGGCGGCAAGCTAATGTTACCGCAACAATCGAAAACACATGGGTCACTATTAATGCCAATGGCGACCAGAATGACCGACAAACTGTGTTCGATTTTTGACATTCCTATGGTGTTGCATTCCCACTCACCCGCTATCTAAGGGGTTGCTGCAGTTTTGCAGAATGAAAGTCTTACCTTAGTCAGGATGGATATGGAGGTTTCACCTGTAACGGCGGACGCTAACTCAGTGAAGGCGTTAGATATACCTGTCGAATGGAATAAGGGATGGCCTCAGTCCCAGAATCAATCCCAATCTTTGACAAATCTCGCTTGTACAGGTAGATGAAATTTCAACTTCTACAGCGAGGTCTATTTGTATATTTACGTCGTGCCTCAAGGCGATACCCTTGTAAATCATTTAAAAGTGTACATCTCCGTCTATATCGAAATTTACAGCAAAATTAGCACATCAGGCTGCGAGCGGTAATTTGGAATTTACTTCGACGATGGATGAACCTCGCTATCCAGGAAAAACGACGGTAATTCGATTGTAGCTGCGGCATTTTCCAGGAGGGCTGTGTTAATCAGTAGACTAAAATTTTTTTTATTTAAATAGATTTAAATAATATAAATAAACTCACTGAAGAATCCGGTTTGAAGACCGCATTGATCTAGAATTCTTGTATGTGAGCACCAAATTAATTTACGTTTCTTAATATTAAGAATAACATATAAAATGAGAAATAATCACTCTTCTTTTTTTTTCATAATATGATATTGCTGCCCAGTTGTATGTTACATTGCATTAATATTTGATAAGTTGAACAAAGTAATTCATTTTGAAACTCGTTAACAAGTGTATGTATTTTGTTTTTTTCTTCAGTCTATTACGTTTTCGAGGTTAAAAGATTTGTGTAAAAAATATTAAGACATTCTTTAATATTCTCAAAAATACATTGGGATTGTAATTTAGAAGAAAGCTTTTCAAGGGCGATTCCATGGCACTACTTGATTTCTCAAGTTATCTTAGATAATACAAAATAATAATGTTAGATCACATATACTGAGATTGAAGTCGTGGTTTTAATAGAAAACCATGAGAATATCTATAACTCCAGTCATAGTTTTATAACTTACAGACTTTTAAGAAACCTCATATAGTCTCCGCACAAAGAGTTTATTACATAATAGAAAAAAAGCAAACACAAAATCACCCTCAGGCGATCCTATTGAGGGTGAGGAAAAGTAAAAATAAAATCATTCAAAACCGAATTTTCTCAGGTGGGTCAAACGGCTTTGCTAAAGCCAATACGCTAAGACGTATCTTCTGATAAACTCTATTACAGAATAAAATAATGAGGACTTAAGAGGTATAAATAATCAGGAAATCAATTTCAAAATCAAATTTTATAGACACCAAGAGCTTATTTCACCTGGAACTAGCATATGCTCTGTATATCTTAAAATTAGGATTAGTTACTTATACGAAATCAGTCTAACGTTTAAAAAGCAGAATCCAACTACGCAAGATGGAAAAGGCGAAGAGTACTGGGCCTCTAGTTTTTCATAAACATATAAAAAGCTTTTGTCAATTTGCTGTTCTCCATTTCCTAGTCATTGCGTAGTAAAAAATGTAGATAGCGATCCCCGTGAACCACAACCACGAACTACTGATGTAATATCTGCTAAAACACCGCGTAATAAATCCAAATCTAACGATGTCGTACAAAAAGTGTTAAAGCAGCTAATACAGGAAATTATGCATCTTGAACAACAAATTAACTGTGAAAATTCATCAACTTCTTAGTGATTCCCTGGATATGGAAAAACGCAACGCTATTCTTTAAAAATTGTTTTGTCTCCGTTGGATGCACATGGATACGACGAGGGCTCTAGTGTAGTGTAGATATCGAGGTATCACCAATCGAAAATCTCTACACCATGTATCTACTGCTTGCCTACAGATAACCTAAAGCGTAAAGACGCTAAGAAAGCTATAAGCATCTTCGTAACGTAGCTTTAAAATTACCATCGAGTGAAGTCTTCTAATTAGGTTGAATTAGATCTATATTTCAGGTCCCTGAAGCTAAAAAATGATTAAAGACAAAATGTCCATAGAGATTTGCGGACAAGTAAGTTGATTACGCGTTAAAAGGATGAACTGGGGTACACAACTATACCTTACGATAGGGGCTGTACAGGAGAGGTGGCTAAACACTTCACTCATGCAAGCTCACCAAGCTTTAGAGTCAGGCGACATAAGCCAAGAAAGATATGGTATAGTTTAATTTTAAAGGCGGATATCGCGAACTGAAGAGAAAATATCCCAAAAATATCGGCTGTAACGAGCAAAAGCGTTCCCTTCCTATTGTTGTTAAAAAGAACAGCCACGTATTATATACTTTAATATTGGGTTAAACAAAAATCTCGCAAATTTTTTTATATTTTATCTAAAGTTTTTTTCAACGAAATGGCATACATTTATACAGTGGGTAATTGTGTTGCAATAAGGTGAGGATGGCAAGTACGAAAACATTGCAGAGAAGGCAAAACTAGCAAATGGATTTTATGATGGATATCACATTTGTGAATGTAATGTAACACATTGCTATACTAGCAAAAAGAATGTATTTTTTACATATCAATTATTTTATGTGTAAATATTTTAAATTCAAATCAATTGTAAGTTTGTGTGGTACATACAAAGAAAGACAAACAAAGAGTTGTGTTTAATTGGCGCGCGCGCGAATCACAATTTTTACTTTGATCTGCTTTTGCGGGTGTTAAGTGTAAGTTAAGCGCTATCAACCTACGAAAATTACTTACAAACCTAATTTGAAATAAAACAAAGAGTTTGTGAGATAATTTTCGTCAAGTATCTGTGTATTATGCACTTGATAGCGCACAATTTTCATATACGCATTCCAAACATATCGAAGGTTGGCTGACTTCTAAAAGAAAACTGTCTATGAAAAACAATATTCAATTCACTATTGTTTAAAATATGGACAATCTCAATTAAGTTTGTGTTTCCAGACAGCAGTATCACGGAAAAGACAGGTTTCTTATGCAACTGACAGCAATTGTATTGAATTCAAGAATTGAAAAAAGATCACAGAGAACATTAGATAGTCAACGCATATAGTGATACATGCAAAGAATAAAAGGAAACTGTAAGAGAGTTACATTCGCCTCTGATGCGGACATTGTACACTCTCATCTTAAATTAACTCTGAGCGTGTGAATAGGCCTATCAGCTTGATCTACACCGAACTCATATATTGTTTGAGCAAATAATTGCACCAAATTGCGGAGTTATATTTCAAATTTAATCTCGAATTTAATAACAAAGACAAATAACCCAGCTGACGAATACTTAGTCAGATGAATCACCTTACATCACCATGACAATTGAGAAGATGTCGTATATACTTTTGTATACAAATATAGAAAAGGATTCATGTACATGGTACATGGACAAAGTAAATGACAAAATTAATAAAGAGACCGACTTTTCTAATAAATATTATTATGTATAAATTAACGAGTGCTACAAAAAAGTTGATGATTTTGATATTCAGTACAATAACCGAGATTTTTCGCAGTCACAGAAACTTTCCTTCGTGTCAGAACAGCTTGCTAATTAGCTTGCAGATTAGCCATTAGTTCATGAATCCTTCTATATTCTAATCAGTTTATCAATGTACACCACTCAGCAGAATAAAAGCAAGCAGAGGCAGAGGCAGATTAGTAACAAACTTCATCAATGTCCTGACTTCACCCCGTTTTGGTTTTCACTGCACGCGAGAAGGGTTAACTTTATGATATTTTATGTAACATATTAACACTTGCACACCTATTGGACAAGTTATGTACATGTTTTTGATTATTGTAAATCTCTGAGTTCATCTCAATGTCTGTCCATTTACCAAAAATTTTGAATTTGTAATAGTATGCACAAACGTTGAAGGAAACAATTAAAAATTTTTGTATCAGAACACAACAGGTTCGTTCTTTTTATACAAGTGGTTGTCCACACGGAATTAACGCTCTCTCTCTCTCTCTCTCATCTACTTTGCAAATACAACGACTGAATAGGCCAAAGATAACAGAAAACCAGTTTATACCCATTCTCTTCTTGCATGTGTACGTGTAAGTGTTTGCAAGGGTATGTTGAAAGGCACTACAATATATGAGCAGTCGTTGGTCAACTTAGTAATGATTATGTTTGCGATCTAATATGGAGGGGTTTCTATCTGTTATTGCACTGCTGTTGTTCTGTAGTTGCTTCGACTAAGATTGTGTATAACTTATTGCACGTTGTTAGCTCTTTTATGGCAATTGTGTGTTTGGCTGCTTACGAAGCTGTTGTTTTGTCTCGTATGGTATGTTCATCAATTTCAAATCAACAAATATCCAGAAAACAATCAAGAGAGAGAACTAACTATTAAAGACAGTAAAGGTTTAGTAAGGGTACGCTCTTATATACGCGGAGCTGTAATTATAGGTTTAGCGCGTATGATGTGAATGTGGTGAATAAAATGTTGCTTTGAGAGACACAGTAAGTAAGAATAACGTGCTAGAACACAGTGCAACATTTGCGATATATTAGCTGTGCGCGGATATCTGTGAGTTATCATGAAGAATTCGAACTTGACCAATTTCAAAGTAACTTTCAACTTTGAGAAACATATGCATCTATTTATAATATTATTTATGCATTTTTTATATAAATGTATTTAATAGACGTGCATAGTGTTTTCAAATTTGATTTCATTTACTCTTGTATTTTATAGGGTATTGTACTTCAACTGCAAATTTTTGTCTCATATGAAGAGTTTCGCTGTTAATTAAATACTAAAAATTTTTTGTTACTTCTCTTTAATTTAATTGGCTAGCATGACTAATTTCAGAATTGTTTGTTGCATACATAGAGGGTAACAATTTACTCTCATTTATTATTATATTAATTCGTACTTGGTTAATATTTCAATTCTTATATGTTTCTTAAAAAAATTAATCGCTTTGTCTCCATTTTAAAAAAATCACCAAAATGTTGAACATTTGTTTACACTTCATTTTGAAAGTAGAAAGGCGCACTCAATAATAGTAATGTCGAATATATATGAATTGATGAATGCATCATTGTAAGAAGACTATTAATTCCTGCAAAATAAATTTTTTTTCTTTCCTAATTGTGTTTTTACTCCGTTAAAAGTTTTGTTTCTCTTTTCATTGCTCGTTGTTGTTTTCTATTAGAGAATTCTCTGATGGTCTGATGCGTTGTAGATCAGGGATAACCAACTTCTCTGCATATATTATGAATTTTGTTTTTCTAAATTCATCGTTATCGAGCTGCCTAACTCACTCGCATTCCAAACATAAATTAATTTATTTAGGCTCTTATTGCAATAGTTTTTTGTTGTTCGTGCTCAATTGGTTGGCAATACCTGCTGCATTCGCATTAATGCTCTCTCTCTCTTTTTGCTCTCTTTTTTTTTTTTTTGCTTAGTTTGTTTCTCTTGTTTTCATAATATTGTGGTCTTAACAGGTTATTTAGATGTAAAATTAAAAAACTATACAGACCATGATCTTCAAGTATCAGAAAAAGATTTGTGGTGAATTTCTTCTTTGCAAACTCTTTTTAAATATTTAAAAGAGTGAGGGGGCTACTTTGTAGATCCGAATGTTACCACTCGTGTATGCAGGCAACCACAGCTCGAAGCATTTGACCAGGCTTAGTATGCTCAGTTGGAAAAATCAAGCTTCAGTTCTTCGTGTACTTACGTTACAATGCTATAAAGAACGGTCGGTAAGTGGTCAAGTAAGAGATGCTCTTCTTCCAAATGGAAATTAAAAAAAAAAAAAAGGAAAATAAATAAATATTAAGAAGAATAAGTAAGAAAAATGAGAAAAAGAGTTGAAAAGCAAGAAGCAAGTCGGTAAGCCGAATAAAAAAATTTGAAAATTTTCTAAGAAAAGTGTGATTAAGAGAATCGAAAAAATGAAAATCTTAAATCATTACAAAAGTGTGGCATGTGTGAAGTGTTCCAAGAGCAGGTGAAAATATAAATATGTCTCATATAACAAAAAAATATTATTAATAAGATAAGAAAAGGGATAAAAGCCTGTATAAACTTAACCAATTGGTGATTCGTGGTTAACTTTAAAGTTTATTGCAGTTAATACGAAGAAAGCGTGTATAAAAAATTTTTCATAAATTTTTATAGAAATGTAAAGAGTATGCGTGGACTTAATGTATACATATGTACCAATAGTATACCAACGAAAACAGCAGCAAATTACTTAAGAAAATCGTAATGCATATGTATGTGTGTAAATAACAAATAAAAAAGGCGAAAAGAAATATTTTTCAACAAGTCAAACGAGTTCTTAATGTGCATACATAGTCATGCACACACATGGGCGCACAAACAGATACAGCCGCATATATATACACACACATACATACATATACACACACCCATACCCATGTAGGTACATGCATACATAAATATATACATATATACATGCATACTTACATTTGGAAAAGAACATATAGGCACACATAAATGAAGAAAAACAAACCAAATAAAATAACAAAGCGCACTACACAACACATCTCTTTGGTTGCCAGCAAGTTTTCTTTTTGTAGCAGTTTTGTGCATTCGCTGTTGCTGCTTTTGATTAAATATCTCACACAAGAAAACTTATTTTAAAATTGCATCCAACTGAAAATTAAAAAGTCTCGAAAGCCAGATATATGTACAAAATAGTAAGATCGCCTCGAGAAATGCACACACTTCACAACGTATTAGGTAAATAGTGCTTTGATTGAAAAATAATAATATGAAGAATAATGAAAACAAGTAAATGAACAAAATTTTGCCTTCTAATACATATTATTATTTCCTTTAAAATCTTTTGAAAATTGTTTTATTTTCATGTTGAAAAGAAAAATCGAGAAAAAAAAAATTTAATTTCATCGATATAAAAATGCCAACTTTGAACTCATTTAGAATATTTATATGTGAACGCAGGGATTATTCCGATGGTATTTCGGAAGAATTTACGTGAGAAGAATATGCGCCTGATGGAAGTTCGATCACTTTTTACGATGTCCGCTCTGTTACGGTATTTTAATTGTTTTATATGTGTTTCGCAAAACGTTATTATTGTGTGCTAGAAGAAGAAATTTAGAATTTTTGGAACATTTTTGAAATATCTCTATGTTGAAATCAGTTGCCCTTTGCCATAATTATATGACACTGGGATAGTTTGGTAAACATTTTGGCTTCAAAATCTTAAAGATAACCTGAAAATTAATTTATATTTGTTATTATCAAGTCTTCATCTTTGCCAAATAGTAAGAGAGTTTGCAACGCTGAAAGTAATAACAGAAATAAAGTCATCGGAACCATCAGCTCAGGGTTCCCAAGGATTAGACATTCTCCTAGCAAACGCCGACAAACTCAATCTGTACTTTCAGGATTTTAAAAATAACCCCGCGTGCAGATTTCATTTGCATTGAAGATAATGTAGTCTTTTTTCATTCAGAAGAAAAATTTTATAAATTATTTTAAATTATCCATATTTTCTCCATTTTCTTTTGCGATAAAGTAGTAACATTTACATTAGTCAAACGACAGTTCATCTCGTTTATAAGCTTTTATTTAACTTCAAATCCTATCAGCGTATACGGCAGAAGTTTTTTAAAATCGAAATTTCTGGTATTTTCGAATGTCTGATCTAGCTGAAATTTTGCACGCACATTTAGCTACGATTATATGGCAATCTGCAAAAAAAAATATTTGTTGGAATTCAAAATGGCGGCCCTGCAAGGAATATTTTGCATCTATTAACTTTTTAAATTAGGGCGATACATGGGGAGTGACCGTAACAATAGTTCGGTTCAAATCATTTTCGGCAGCGTTCGTTATTGGGTCGAAGCAGGTTACTGTGTAGTAAATTTCGTCGAAACATCTTAAAAATTTCTACCTATAGACTGAGCAGACGCATTAGACAAACGAGCTTCAATCGATTCAAAAAAGGATTCTCAATTGACTGATACAATCAAAGATTGACATATTGAAAGTTCCGTTAGGTGTTACGTACATTCGCACAAACTTAATACACAGCATAGCGCAAGTGGCAGTTTATAAAAAGATAGTAGGGTATAAAAAGGCAAACATGAATTGTACTAAATAAATTTTATAAAAAATTTTCTTTTAAAATAAGATTTTATTTAAGTGAGCTATAACTGGTGGAAAACAAATCCTGTCCCAGTCGCTTTTGTGTGACTATACATAAACATACAAGAAACAAAATCTGTTCTAAAAAATCAGAACAAAAAACCGGCTTAGGCGAATGCGTACGTCAAACTTGGCTGTTAATGTCGAGTGTGCACATAAAGAAAGAAAGGTCGCAAGACATATTGTAGGTTGTTCCAACCAGATGAAATCATTATTAGGGAATAGCACCATCAATAACTGATGTAGTTAAGGCTTCGCAATACATCAAAGGTCATAATATCGTGAATTTTCAGTCCGACGACAATCGATCGTATATAAAAAGGAAACTTTAGCAGCACTAATAAGGAGTGGGCCAGCATCCTCGCTGTTATTAGCAGACATTACTCCTTCTAGTTATATCGGTTATTTTAGGTTACTCTTTTGTCAGTTCATGGTGCCTTTCTTTCTTGTACCGATGCCCAGAAAGTACATATTTCTCTACACAGATCCAAAGTACTCTTGTTGTCTCTCCCTTATGGAATTTATATTTTATCTAAAAGTGGGAGAAAATAGTAGACAGCAACGGACATTATTTTGCATAGTAAATGTATAACCAGTTTTTTGGCATAAAATCTCGAATGCTGATAAAAGAAAACGGCGGAAACAATGTTTGTTTCCTAGCATAAACTGATTAAGGAAAAACTGAAGACTCTAGGGTGGCCAAACTATAAAATTTCACTTATTTTCACCTATAGCTGATTTCGCTTTCTTAATAGCTTTATTCAATATTTTGCTACAATTTTTATATTAACAATTGATTTTCAATTGTCTAAAAACAATTGTGTAATCATTTTATTAAAATTTAACTTTAAAACTACAAATTTTGAAATTATGTACAATAATTCTAAGATTCAAAGGACAAAAAACAGTCAAGTTATAAATTAATGTAAATTAAGTACAATATAAAGTTAGGAAAGTTGTTAAAAATCCTATAAAAATATATTTAACTCTCAGATAGTGCAAATGAGTTGACAAATGGTGCAGCGTTAATGTTGAATGAAGTTTGCAAATAAAACCAATACTCCGAGGTCAAACTACCCGGGTATTTGTTTTATGCAGGAAAAGATGTCTTCATCATCAGATATTAGTGCATTACGCTCATTTAAGGTTCTTGGGATTTTAACTGCGTCACTAATAATAAAATATTTAAGCAAATTTAAAGCAACATTTTCAATAGGATATCTTAGGCACGCTTGGACTTTATGTCATGCTACTAGAAGCCTGTAGATCAAAGGCATCACTATTGAGAGCAACATTTCTATTTGAAAATGGATTCCCAAGTTCCAAGATTGTTCTGAAATCGAGAGTTTGCATTTCGGTCACGATGACACTTTCAAAAAAACTTCAATGACTTCATCATCCATATTGTTTTTTTTACATGATCAGTTCACACGGTGTTAATTGGTGTAACTTGATTAATAGTAATAATTAACTCGCACTATTTAGATTCTTAAACAATATATATAAAAAAGAAAGAAGAATTTAACATTGAAGCGCAGTCAAGGAGAGAACAGGTCAGAACTAGTCAGAGAATTTTAGAAAAAAATATATAACGTATGTAAAAATATGTAATGTAAATAGTTGTAGAGAGAGGAGAGAAAGTTGGCAAAAGAATCGTTAACAAAGATTGTACAATATGATCTAAACTTTTAGACGATGACTCTTAAAAGATGAATAACTGATATGCATCTTCAAGTTTTCATAGATGATATTCGAGCGGCAAGTAGTTGTATCGGCATAATTTAAGTCTAAGCTAGAGATAAGAGTGGGGGACTAAGCGGAGAACGTTTAAATTAATTTCATTCAATAATGTACGTGAACTAATTTTGCTATTAACTTGATCACAAAGATTATGCTTAAGTTTCAGAAAACTTGATAAATCCATTGGGGTAATAGTCTATACTCATACGATGCTAAATTTCGAATTTAGTCCCGTCCAAGTACTGGTAAGGCAAACAGCAAGAATTATTTTTAGATAGATTCCATTTGGTCAATGTGACACTGGTAAGACGGGCACCGAATTTTTTTCTTTTTTAAGAAGCCTGTTCTAGAATTGGTCTGATTAGACGAATAAATAGTGCCTTAATAATGTAAGGGTTAACTATTTTTGTTTACGATCGCTTCGCAAAGCCAAAAAGGCTCGTTGGTTTATTGACTATGTGCGCAATGTGTAGATTAAAATTGAAAAAAAGATACATCGGCAGGCGGTCTGTCTTGCAGTTAATGGTTGACTACAAACCTTTTCGAAAGGGTAATATTGACTTTCTGAAAGACTAACGCAGCGTAACTTTGATTAAGGTCAGCGTGTTGCTTGTTGTGCTCTAATATATCGCTTAGTAGTTACATAAAAAGAAGTTTGATTGGTGTTTATCTTTAGGATTTACGAGAGCATGAAAACGCTTAAAAGTGACATTACTACAGTCAATAAACAGCAGATAGAGAACTTTGTTGGGGGCGTCCTCAATTTTATTAATGAATTCAGGGAAAAATCAAAGATAGTTTTAAAAGGTTTTTCGGGCTTATTAGTAGAGCAAGAGTCTGCAGAATTTCCAAAGCACAAGTGATAATGATGATGAACATGTTCCAAGTATATATCAAGATCAGATTTTGGAGAACTATATAAAGAGAAGATCTTTTGATCTGAATTTTGGGATGAGCCACTACAAATTCAACATCAACACGTGCAAAAGACATAAACTGAATATATTCAATTGATACGGTAACATGAATAAGAAGTTCCTCGTCTACAATGGACCAACGTTCATTTCGAAGTTATTCAATACAATAAATTATTTACTTCTAAATTACGTGATAATCACAAGGCTGTGAAGTTAAATTTAAATTTAACCAGCAAAATCAGAAACCAAAAAATTTTAACGGAGGCCGAAATTTTAAGCGATTTTTTGTTAACAAAACTTTTGCAAGGATTTATAACAAAATATAATTAAAATAGAAATATTTTGGAATTTTTTCGAATGGATATGATAAACGAAACGTAACATTTTGTTAATTAAGTAAAATTTTATATGAAAAAGTTTTTCTGCTATGTCATGTGTGACATTCAAAAAGGGAAAGTTTAATGGGCCACTGTAGCCAAATAAAGTACTATGAAAAAATTAGAATAGTGTTGCGCGGATCCTTGATGAATACCTCTTCTCTTGTGGTATCATTAACGTAGCATTATATAAATTTATTTTAGTTTAGTTTGTTTGAAAGCTATAGGTGATATGGGCGAAAATATACAAATGATTCGGCCCGTACAAGTTTTTTACATAGACTTCTTTGCAGTAGGCGGCTACCGTTAATATATTGTATTTGAAGTATATTACGGGGAGAAACACGGCAGTTTGTTCGTTTGATTCTAATGGTACTTTTCTGGTGATTATAAAAATATTTTTCTAATTTGGATGAAATAGGCACCTAACTTCAACCATATCCTAATGCTAACTGTTCCATAGAGTTATGTTAGAGTTATAGAGCTGTGCTTTGTGTTGCAAACTCCAAGATTTTAAGTCTCCAAATACGAATTAAATTTAATCGTAATCGAATATTTAATACTTTCAAAGGTCTAATTAATTTAATAATACGCATGGACGCATGGAGTGTTTGCTGTGGTGGTCTTCCGGTCTAAGTGATAACTAGTAATTGGATCTTTTTTAAACGTATGAAATTTAAACAATTTTAATATGAATTTGTGTTAAACGCTTGAAATTCATTATCTTTTAGTTAATGACCAGTGATAAATTCTCGCATTTAAAAAAATGATCAGTAGACGAATTCTAGGTAATCTTAAAACTATTTAGAAGGAGTTATTATGTATATATATAAGAGAAACTTTGAATGTGATTATATTGTTTTTCATGTTTTTTTATCCATCAACACACGAAGGCGCAAAGAGCTATTTATCTGCTTAATTATAACAACAATCTCTGAACTATAATTTTCTCTGAATTTAACGTTAGAAAGAAATCATAAAGCATACGGAATCTGGAAAAATAAAGTATCGAACGATTACATTTCGTGGATATTTTGCGGAACAATAACTTCTTTACTGTTTAGCAATTGTCTGTCCTTAGAATCTTGGGTTAGTCACTTTGGCACGCTGAAGAACGCTGGACAGAGCTTCGAAGCATCCTTAAATTGTACGGTTCACATTTACAATGAGCTTTAAAAACCGCATGCCCAACAAATCAAAGTTCCTTTCTGCAATCATATTACTTGTTTAATAACTAATATATTTAGAAATAACGGAGAAGAATTGAAAGCATTTGAAAGGAAAAGCCCTAAAACTGCACAGATTTACGAATCTTGCTAGCTTACTTTTAATAAAAGATATCTATGAAATTCTTCCATAGCTGGTGATAAGACTGGACTTGACTACCTCATCGTGGTAAACAGAAACAATTATTTTCATATAAATTATTTCTCTCTTGTCTCAATATATATATATGTATATATATCTGCAAACACTGAGCCCCTAACTTTTGCAAATTAGTTGTAAATATAATTGTTATGCACTATAATTTATGCTCGTTGAACATTTCATCGTTTTGATTGCTAACAACTATTCTCTAACTGCGATTTGTTTTCACTCCAGGACCATATCAATAAGTACATCTGTTATATTTAGTTCTTTGAAAGCGGTACAACTTTTGCATCGTGTTCCTCCCATATTTAGTTCATTAATTACGATCAAATTTACTGATTTAGATGAGATGGTTGCGGTTTTAAGCTTAATTAATGAACATGATCAACTATAGTAAGTTGCTACATATATTGCGGTACAGAAATACGAACGATATTTTTTTTCCACCGAAGAGTGATTGCTTTATGTACATTGCACATCATACATATAGGCACTGATTCATAGGTAGGTGTAAAAATCAAAAGCGGTATTTACGTTTCTGCCTGATTTATACATATTTTTTTTGTTATTTTTCATTGTAGGCAAAAGGTTTGGGTAACTTTGGTTCCTTTCCTTTGCAAAGTAATCGGAAGATAGTGACAATAAGCACTTGAACAAAAGTTTTAAAGTTTTTACGCCGCCTCCACAGATCGAGATGCGCCTTATTATTTATAAATTTCTCGCATTTCTCTTTATAAATTTTCTTCACAAGCAATTCACAAATGTAATGTAGTTATATATATATACTGAAATATTTAATGCACAATTGATGTACTTATTGAGACGTTCAAAAATAAAACAGCTAACGGAAACCTATAAATTTTTAAGATTTATCGCTCTTATTCGAAAAAACCACCTCAAGAATTTGTATATTGAGTTCTGTGCGAAGAAAAGTCTTAAAAGCGGAAATGATCTAAGCGAAGAAAGCATCCATTCGAATGAAGTTGTTATGATTATATTATAGAATAACTATAAGCATAGAAGATTGTTTGAAGCAGCGTTTTTACTGCTTTTCAGCGTACAATATAATATATAATTATCTTCTAATCTCGACACAAACATCTATAAAGCTAGACAAATGAAGAAAATTATACCTTTACGATGCAATTCTTCAAATTGAGAATTTCACTTATGGCAGATAAAAAGAAAAAGGCGGTTAGGGTCAATGTGTGCTGCACATATTGAAGGAATTTTTTGATAATTTCTAATAACAAAAATGCATTGAGTGATCGTATCGAGATTAGCCAAATATATATCTAGCCATCCACAGCAGTTTTGTCGGACACATCAGTTACGTTATCTACAAAATATTAGGACAACTAAGACAAGCCTTAAATGATTGTTTTAGTTTTAGTTTGACTTAAAGTAAGCAATTTTTTCGGCGGTATCCAAAGGTTTATTTTTTCTCCAATTCCCAATTAAATATGTATGCTTTCCGCCACACCGTTGTCAAACCTTCCATTACACATGTGCGTAGAGAGGTAAAATGATGTGAAGATCATACGGCTTCCCGTTAATTTTCTTATAGAATTTCTCAAAGCCAAATAAAGAAAAAAGAGGAGGTTTAAAACATCAAATATCCAACTCCAAAGGCAATACGTATCATACGCAAAACTTTATTAAGAAAGTGGAATGAATATTAAAACATTGCACGAAGCAAACCAGACCGCCTTTTTTTACAAACTTCATTCTCCCGTTTCCTTCAAACCATTTCCGGATTCCTTTTTTTCCACCTGGCAAAACAAGGTTGTCAATAGATTAACTACCAACCAGACATTTGACAAACCTTATCTTAAACTAATTTGAGCTGTTGACAATGATATATGTGCAATCTTTTCCACGGTCGAATCGACTGAACATCTAATATTTGGATGCAAAAATATGGCAACATATGGTGGTCCTTCACCATTTTCGATACATATCATAATCTATTTGAAATCTTTCGTGCTCGCAATTTTGCAGATTTTAAGGGACTAATTTCCTTTATTAGAATTGCCGAATTTTCATTTGAATTAACTTTTATATTTTATCCAAATGTTTAGCTTTTTCTTATTCAGTTCCATGTCCCAATTTCCATTCTAATCAGTGCGTTTCTCCTACCTTTTTCAATATCTCTTTGACTTTTCAAAAAGAGATCACTCGAACAGCCTCAGCTGCACAACAATCTCATTATCATCAAACCGGCAACCGGCCAAAAAATCTGCTGTGGGGCTGCATAATATCTTGGACTAATCATCAAATCAATTCACAATAGTTGGAGACACTTGAGATATAAGCCTACATCAAAAAAGGCTTCCTCCATCCTTACCTAATAAACCATAAAAAAAAAAAAAGTTGTAAAATAATTTAAGTTGACCTCCACATGTGCTATTGATTAGAAGGATTTCCATAATAGACAAATATAATTCGAAATATCGTATTTCGTATTCAAAATCCATTACTGATCATATAAGAAAAAACTTTTGTGCCAGAAAATAGTACTATATATATAAGCGATATGTAAAATTTATTTTCGATCCTTTCTTCTTCTGGTTTTTATTTTGACAAAGTAGTAAAATTAACAGAAATATTTTGGCGTTGTGGCCGTACAGTAGTCATAAGAGAAAACGAAGCGATCTCTTGCGACAGTTTTTGTAAATTTCCGTCAAATATGTTCCAATAAAATTTTCTAATATCAATTTTTTTATAAAACAACAAGATCATTAAGTTCAGAAAATCACAAAAAGTAAAACGCTTTGTGGTTTTGAATCGCCTCAATGACAGGGTTTTGACAATAATCCATTTATTTGTTTTAAAAAGTAAAGGCGACAGGCGGAATCAACCCTTTTTTATCTCCAAGGAAAGCTCCCTATTTTTTGATGGAAAATATTTAGAAGCGCATATTATGTATGATAAATTTTCATAATTAATGCGAAATGGTAGCATTTTGTTTATTCAGATTTAATGCAACATGGAAGAGGCACAGTTGGCTTGCCAGCAGCGTTTGCTGTTTAAACAATCGATGTAAATTGCTTTTTGAAAATCAAATTGAATATAGTTTATATAAGACTCTCTTCACGTATCCCATATTTGGTTATTTTCTTTAATTTTTAATATTTATCTTCATTTCTTTTTTCATTTGCTTACAGATTTTAATCGATAATTATTGTCAGCATGCGGAGGGGAAGCGAAAATGGATGAAGCAATATGAATTATAAATAGTATTGAAGCGAGCGATATAAATCAAATTCTAATAAGCATAATAAGCATGATAACTTTAGTTAACATAGCATTGGAACAACGGAAACCATTTTCGAAATTCGTAAATTTTGTCAATTGCAGAGCAATGGATGACAATGATAATGCAATGATTATGACTGAATCGAAACTAGTTATTAAGTCACATTCCCAGAAAACGAACATATATCAAAGTTTAAAAAAACAAAGCGAATATACCATGAACCATCGCCATCGGAAAAGAGCAATGCAACTACCATTCTGGCGGAGGTCGTTAGAATTGCTGCACAGTCATAGAAGTTTTTCCCCTGCCATTGTATTAGGTTTAGGATTTTTCTTATCAATAAGTAACATAGTGCTAACAGAATACGTGAGAGAATTGGATGTTTCCGAAGGTGTGCCAGTGGGACATCCAATTGGATACATAGGTGAGCATTTGCCTGGCGCAGATAGTGGACCACCATATTTGATAGTACCAGTGCCGGGTAGTGGTGTTGATACTGATTTAGCCATTGATCACTCGACTGGTGAGATAAGAACAAAAGTGCGTTTAGATCGTGAAACGAGGGCTTCTTATAATCTAGTGGCCATACCGTTAAGTGGCGAAAATGTGCGTGTATTAGTGCGAGTGCATGATGAAAACGATAATGTTCCCACTTTTCCAATGTCAGTTATGAACATCGAGTTTCCCGAAAATACGCCGCGTGATGTAAAAAGAACTCTACATCCAGCTCGCGATCTGGATATCGGCCGCTATAACATACAGCGTTATAATATCGTGTCGGGTAATACGAACAATGCATTTCGTTTATCATCGCATCGAGAACGCGACGGTATTTTGTATTTAGATTTGCAGATCAATGGTTTATTGGATCGTGAAACCACTCCATTTTATAGTTTGGTGATAGAGGCACTCGATGGTGGCAGTCCTCCTTTGAAAGGACAAATGACAGTAAACATAACAATTCAGGATGTTAATGATAATCAGCCAATATTTAATCAAAGTCGTTATTTTGCCACAATACCGGAAAACGCTACCGTAGGCACCGCAGTCTTGCAAGTTTACGCTACTGATGCTGATGTTGACGACAATGGTCTAGTAAATTATGCCATAAATCGTCGCCAATCTGACAGAGAACAAATGTTTCGTATAAATGCTCAAAGTGGTTGGATAACTGTTAATAAGCCTTTGGACTTCGAGACAAAGGAGTTACATGAATTGGTCGTAGTAGCTAAAGATCACGGCGAGACTCCTTTGGAAACTACAGCTTTTGTCTCGATTAGTGTTACTGATGTTAACGATAATCAGCCTACAATAAATGTAATATTTTTAAGTGATGATGCTACTCCAAAAATTTCAGAATCAGCTCAACCTGGAGAATTTGTTGCACGCATTTCAGTTAACGATCCAGACTCAAAAACAGAATATTCAAATGTTAACGTTACTCTAAATGGTGGAGAAGGTCATTTTGGTTTAACAACTCGAGATAATATCATTTATTTGGTAATTGTGAATATGACTTTGGATAGAGAGCTTATACCGAATTATACATTAAGCGTCGTAGCTACGGATAATGGTAATCCTCCATTGCACGCTTCTAAAACAATTTATTTACGTGTAACCGATATTAACGATAATGCTCCGGAGTTCGATAGAGAAGTTTATCAAGCTAATGTAATGGAAATTTCCGAACCAGGCACATCTGTTTTGCAAGTACATGCCTATGATCGTGATGAGGGTAACAATTCGGCTATCATATATTCTTTAATGGACACGCCCGAAACTCATTCGCAATGGTTTCAAATTAAACCGAACACTGGTTTAATCACGACGAAAACTTATATAGATTGTGAGACCGAACCAGTACCGCAGATAATTGTTATCGCTTACGATAATGGTCATCCACCACTGTCGTCTACGGCTACAGTATTAATAACTATTCATGATGTTAATGATAACGAACCGATATTTGACAATAGTTTCTATAACATCACTGTCGTGGAGAATGAACCTATAGGCAGATGTTTTATCAAGGTTAGTTAAAATATCTTTTTTTCTTTTTTTTTTGAAATAAAACTATACCTAATGCAACTTAATAAGAACTCAAGAAGTTCGAGGCTTTAAACAAAATAATTGCACACTGTTTCGTTCTTGTTTCAATGTACGAATATCTCTTCGAATCTTCGAATATCTACATTAAGTTTTGAAAAGTGTATAGAATCATATATATTCTTCTAATACCGTACCCGTTTTCTACGTCAATTTTCGACATAGTAACCAGAAGAAATCTATCGCAACATTGTAAATTCTACATAGCTTGATAGTTGATTGTTTGATGTGACTGCAGCCGTTTTCTGAATCTACAATACCTATGCTTAGTAATCTATGCAAAACTTTTGAAATCCAAACTAAATGTCAGTACATGCTGCTGATTCTGTGATTTCTAATGTCTTAGTACGATCTAGACATTAAAACTGGCTTTAAGAGGACTTAACTCTTTATCAATTACAAATTGTCTTTAGTAAGAATACAAACTCTAGATAAGTAATAGGAAGAGATGAGACCAAAAATCAAGCTTACATCAATGATATAATAATTCATATAAAACTTTCAACACACATCGCACTACGTACTTAATGAAAACAAAAGCATTGTTAAATATATATATTACAACAAATACATATCGTCATTTAAGTAATTAAGTGTTGCACACTTAAAGAGTGCTATTGCAATGCACAACTATTCGCATTCCTTTTACGAGATGTGCAGTAAAGATGCGTATTCTTCTTATTAAGATATTCACTTGAGGATATAGATCCTATCTTGACATAATTTTATTCAATTTTATTCCAAAATAATTCCAAAGAATATCGTTCTCTTAATATAGTTAAGATCAAAAGTTCAATAAAAAAAAATAAAACCTGAAATGATGTTAATAAGAGAACATGAATTTATTTGTGAATACATACATACACATATAAAAAGGCAAACATAATGCACGCACTAAATAGCCAAACAATCAAAATGTCAGTTTGTCAGACACTCAATCCTAAAGCAAATAACAATAATCAAGAATATAATCGTACCTATATATTGAATGTGTAAGTAAGTATGTATGTATAAGATATAAGATTGAGTAAATGATGTTATACAGTGACGACAATGAATTCAAATGGTAAAGCAAATTACCCTTTAGGCAGCTGCAAATGCCATTTGAAATAAGGATAATTGCGGTAGCTACCAAAAAAAAAAAAAAAAAAAAAAAAAAAAAAAAAGAAGAAGAAGAAATATTTGACCCTACCTTTCGTTGGTTAGGGCAAAACAGTCCGTTCTTCTTTGTTATTATTTTTATTATTGCTGTAGCCGTATATATGTTTGTTTAAATTTAATTCTTAGGTTTATTTTAAGGTAGTGTTCATCTGTGGTTTGGTATTACGTCGTGTTGTTGCTTCCACTACTCTTCATAATGGTATATTCAATTTATCAAATATCAGCAGAATATAGAAAAATATTTCAGAAAAATCTAACCCAAAATGGATATATTTTTTGTTAATCCTTAGTAGAACATAAAACTAATCTGTTTGTCTTGTAAAGCTATTTCATATTTATATTATATATTTATATATATATATACTCATATATGTGCCCTTTTAAATGTTTATATTTGGATATAAACTCACTTAAGTAGAAACTGCAACTCGAGTGATAATTTTCGTTTTCGTTGGAGTTGTGTGGAGTTTATACATATATATGTTATCTGATATGTTTGCGTAAATTATGCGTATAAACTAAAAGGTACTTTATGTTAATGTAACTCTGCCAGTGTATATGTTGTAGTAGTAAAAATATTATCATATTTTAAGTAGCATAGGTCAATGAAGACTATATTTTATTGCGGTTAAGGTATAAAATACAAGGAAAGGTTTGCAAGTTTATTATTAACGAACAAAATATAAAAATATAAAAAAAAAAAACATTTATGATAAGTATCAACACAAGTTCAATGTTGATCGAATATACTTTCATATTTGTAGTTTTTTTTTTTTTTTTAAATTACTGCAGCCGTTCTGCTTGCGTTCTAAGATCGTTATTTTCATTTCTGGGATATTTTTTCTTTGATTATATTTGCTCGCTGCCATTGCTTCTCCTTGTTAGCGTTATTCTTCGCTTGCTTGCGCAGTGTGTGGTGTGTGTGTATATGTGTGTGCATGTTTCAAAAGTTAAATTGCATTTTACAATAAATTTAAACTCTGTTGCTGTTCTTTATGTTGCCGTTAAATTTTGAAAAAATTTTGAAAAATATAATTGTTATTATGGTGATGGCTTCCGTTGCACACAAGATTTCTATACTTTCTTTCTTTTATTCTTAATTCATTTTTGTGTTTACGTTCACGCATCAACATACAACATAAACGTATGCGTTTGGCACATCCATAACGAAATCAAAGCAGCAAATAAGTCCTTTTTTTCTCAAAAGAATCAAAAAAAATAAAAAATAAAAAAATAAAAAAAGACTTTAAAATCAAACAGAAAAAAAATTAATAATAATTCTTCTCACAGAGAATTCATTTAAGAAAATATCTTAACTGGATCTATATCTACCATATATGTGAAAGGTATACGCGAAAGCAGTCCGATTCTTTGTGCATATCAAAAAAATGATAAACTTCCCGATATATACGGTTAGCAAAATGTATCATTATCAACATCTCGTTGCAAGTAACAAATTTTTTTTTTTTTGTATACATTTTCACTTTCCGAACTACTTTCGTCGTTGATTATTTCATTTTTAATCTTTATTCGCGTATCTGTTATTTTCATTTAAAATTGTAGAGAAACCGAATTTCATTTTATTCTTATCTAGAAAAACGAGTTCTTGCAACCTTTTCTAAATAAATTACTTCCATATACCGGGCACGCACATACACAGTTACAAATATGTTCTTTAAAAAGATGTGAAGTTTTAAATTTTGGATAATTTGTGAACTGTTATTGTGGTGGGCTTTGACAAGTAAAACTAGGAGGCTGTCAGTTATATTCGCATGAACCAAATCATGATTTTTTAAAATAAAATTATTCTGGATAATGAAACTCATTTTCCTGCGTCCAAAGCATATATAAGTAAGCAAGCAAAACTATCGCTAAGCTGGAGCTCAGAAAAAGAAGAAGCAATCGAAAGAGCTCTATATAAACGCAACAAGTGCTACAACAATTTGTTGGAACCTCCTGTATACTGGAATTTCGAAAAACTAACAATTTGTTTATAAAAAGATATAAAGATTTTACTCTTCATTGCACAAACTCGAATGAGAATTAAAAAAAAAATTCACTTTCAATAATAGACGAAGCGTTCCTTCATCCCAGATTTCAATGGATACCAACACGAATTGAATAAATAAAAAAACATATGATACGAAGTCGTTAACCAACACTTTAAAGAGGATAAAAAACGTATTTAGTGTCAAATGTGTATATTTGTGTACTTCCATTTGTGTTGTTTATTAATTTTTTCAATTTTCGCCTCAGTTATCTGACAGCTAAGTAAGTGTCGGCTCTGCTCGAAAATTCGGTGCCACTTTAGTAATTAATAAATAGGATAATGCGTACTATAGAATCTGCTGAGAAATGTGTGAAAACCAAAAAATAAAAAAAACAAAAAAACTAAATTGAACATTTGCAGCATTAACGATAAACACAATTACACAGATAGTTGCAGCGACTCGAACTAAACTCTATAATAATAACCCTTTGCGCTTCCATCAAATACGAAACGTAAACAACAAACACCGGCCTCTCAGTGTATATACAAAACCACCTTCGCCACAATAAAGTTTCAAAAGTAACCAATAAAATAATTGCAAATAAATTTGCTCGGAAAAGTTAAATATCAAACGTGAACGCGAAGGCATCGCTGCTATGCTGTGTTTACGATAGAATTATATTGTCTCCGAAAATAACTGATGGCAATGCATACACATACGTGTGCATATATAGATAAGTGTACACATATACATATAAGTGCAATAAAACAAGCGAATAAACATCTATCTATATCTTTTACTTATCATCCCAAGTTATTTACATAATGACTTTTTAATTTTTGTAGACAGTCAGAGAGTTGTTTGATTGTACACAGATGTGGTTGTGTGCAAATAGTAATTTATACATAATAATAATTATAAAAACAAACAAGAAGAGCTTTGATCCTACACTTGAAAGTTGTGTATGAAAATTACACCGGACATATCTGATGCGCAATCGAGAATACTTTGACACTGAATTCCTAAAGAGTTTTAGAAAATATTTTTAGTTGGTTTTAAATTAAGTATGAATAGGTTATATATTACAGTTATTTGTCTAGTGTAGATGAAGTTTTAAGTCAACCAATCAAATTTCAACTCTTATAAATGCTGAGCACACAAACACACGTAATTTGACTTCGTATATTTTGCGAGAATAATAAGTGTTTATGAGCAACATAAACAGAAATACATTAGCATCCCTCGGCTATGTATGTAGATAGAGAAAAGAATGCAGTACAAATATCATAACATAATAGAAAATTATGGTTTGTCCTTATTTAGGTTTTCACACACACATGAGAATTTTATATATCTTTATTTATTCTTTCTATTGGGAATTCGAACAGAAGAAAACATATTTTACACATACGTTAAAGTTATGTCATTTTCACACTAATAAATTAGTCGTTTGATAAGAAAAATGATCAGCAAATTGATTTCGTATAAAAATTGTTGCCGAATCTTTTATATCCCCGACCTTTATCTTCAAAAAAAAGGGTAAAAACTAAATTTTAATTGGTAATAGATTTTTCTATTTTTATGGAATACCGTAGAAAAGAGTCAGGGCAAAACAGCCAGAAAACAGACGTACTTGTATTGTAGTCGTGGCCTGTGAACGATTTGACCCATTTTCAATAGCAAGAACTTCCAATATTTCTGCCTAATCTGAAGCCGATATCTTCATTTTTATGGTTAGGAGAATGTTTACCACAGACAGACGGACAGACGAACATGCTTAATTCGATTCTAAATTGGATGCTGGTCAACAATATATACACATTGTGGGGCCTGCGAAGTTCCCTTCTGGGCGTTATAAACAAAATGTCAAAATGAAATATACCCACCACTGAAGGTGAGAATGTATATCCACCTAAATTTTATCAAAAAGATGCTTTGCAAACAGTTAAAAAAAAAAAGGAAAAATATAGTTAAGAAAAAAGAATCCGTTGAACAAATGAGTGGATAGCACAGAAATGACAGCAAAACTTTTGTTTAAAGATCGAAATTATTAAATTTAAATCAAAATTATTAAGTCACGATCTATGACAAGAAACTTCAAAAGTATCAATTAGGAAAATAATTGTAGACTGTGAAAAGTCTCTAGACGGGACGTAAAGAATATTCTAATAGAAGTTAACAAGAAACAAAATTGACGCTTCATAGTTGAACAGGTAAACAACTAGGCGATCGGGTGCATTTTTACCTTGAGTTTTTAAACGAAGCTGAAGCATAAATACAGAAAGTTTTACTTCTCAGATTTTAGATGCAGTCAAAAAAGTAAGTCTTTTACGTTAAGAATTACATCTGGTCACCATACGAACTCAGTATTGTGTGACTATTGTACGAGTAATTACACTGGTAGAAGGAAGAAATAATACATCAATCCATCCTAGGTTATAATCGGCTAGACAATTGTAGCCCTTGGGCGGCAGAGAACTATTTCTTAACGCAAGCTTTCTAAAGCCACATTGGTTGGAGAAAGCGTACGGTTTCAATTACGTACGGACAGTATGAGACGGAATACACTATTTTCATACTTGCTACGGATACAATCTCGAGCTTAAACTTATGCTAATCAGCCGTTGGTGACTACTTCGCGCAGTAATGTGGGAGTGATGTTATTACTCCCGAAAATTTGTAGAATGAACTATCTCTCTAGAGGGGATACAGCAACATATATAGACTAAAGAAGACAAACTCCGAGTGTACTATTTTTTATTAAAGATCCATTCTCACATAAGTTGAGAAAAGTTCGGCAATTCATAAAGCTACTAAACGATGTCGCACTATTACTGCGCCCATCGAAAAGAGAATACCTAATTGGCACAATATGCTCTAATAATAAAAGATTAAACTCTATTTTGCATTAAAGTAACTGTTTGTCAATTTTTAAAAATTATGTTTTTAGAATACAATAGATTTATTCAGACGCGTAAGATACAAACATTCCATGCAACGAGAGATTTAAGAGTATAATACCATTAAACTTACCATAAATAAACTGGGGTTATTACCCGAACTAATTTTCAAAAAATTAAAAGTGAACATGAATCTTAAGCAATTTATATATGTGAATACGCGTACATAAAGTATATTTGTAGTTGGAATGCTTCTCTTAGATGTCTTAGAAAACTGTTTCCTAATGAAAGAAATTAAAAAAAAAATTCTCTTATTATAAGGAGATTACAGAGGGGAAAGAGAGATAATCACCAAGCAACGGAATGTGTTTTTGTTTTCACTTCATGGTAGGTAACGTTCTTGTTTCACTTATAGTGAACACTACCACTACCATACTATCATTAGTATACTGTCTTTCCTTCGTCTTCTCTTTGTTTTGCTTTTAAAGAATTCTTGTTTGCCCTACCTGCCAGGCCGATCAGAAAAATGCAGGCAACACAAATGTGTGAGTAAACTAACGACATTAAATACATATTCTGCTCTCTATACTCATTTATTAACGGACATGAATACACACTGGCTCATTTATAAGATAACGTAAGCTCAGAAAACCACGGGCAACTCAACGCTTGGGCATCAAAACATTGACTAACAACAAAAAACTTAAAAAGACAATAAAACAGAAAACACTGCAGCAAAAATAAAAGACATGAGCCGGTTTTCATGAATCCCGATGTTTAATATCCAAATGCAAGCAAGCACAAAAAACAAGTAAGAAAATAATATTCGGCTGTGCTGAATCTTTTACACCCATCAGTTTTATCTGAAAAAAAAAAAAATTCACAAAAAATCTAATTTTGTTCACTCTATAAGATTTGGTAGGCGTGGTAAATTTTCTCCATTTTTATGGGATCCCATGGAAATTTTTATTCTATAGTTCATGAGTAGTGAGTAAAATACGTGAAAGGGAAAGATGTTTTGAGTTTATGTTGTTGGCCCGTCTTCAATACCAGCGCACCTGCATGAACTTTCAATGCTTTTGTCAGATTTGATCTAGATATCTTAATTTTAGCGATTGGGAAAATGCTTAGTGCAGTCATGTTACGTAGGTAAGCAGAAAGATAGATGGACAGAACGCTGGATGTACACGCCTAGGTACTTAGAAGTCTTACAAACGTTTTTACAAAAAGCTCAAACTTTTCAGTATTGGATGCGCGTGATCGATATTTCCCCTTTTTGTGCAGGTACTACTGGATAGCTAGGGGAATATATGTGGAAATTTTTATGGATCTATCTCCTATAGAATATAGGCGGTTAGTAAAAAACCCAAGGTTTTTTGTATACAATACCCGAAGATGTGGTATATTAATTTTCTATATATATTCTTGATCAGCATCAAATTTAGAATCGATTTAATCATGCTCGTTTGCCTATCTGCGTAATTTCTCTGGTTAACATTCTTCTGGCGGCAAAAAGCAGATGTCGGCTTTAAACATGGCAAAAATATTGGAAGTTCTCGTATGCAGATAGATATTGAAAATGGGCCAATCGGTCGAAGGACGCGCCCACAGTAAAACGTAAGCCGAGAACATCCTTGTTTTCGAAAGCGAAAAAAGCGGATGCTCATTTCTCATAGATCTATAAAAATATATAAAAATCTTGCGCTAGCTATCTTGTAGGGTCCGTGCAACAATGGAAAGAATTGACCACGCTCCCCCTACATAATACAGCATTGAAATTTGCAGCAAGAAAGATCCTTTATAGACCATATAAACTATATAATATTTTGATTAATATCAAATTCAGAATCCATTTAGGCGTGCAGTTTTCCTGCCTGTTTCTATTAAAAACAGAGGCGTTTTCACTTTACGTTACACTATGGGCGTGTCTTCTGACCTATTTGGACTATTTTCAATACCAACCTGCGTACAAGAACTTACAATGTTTCGATCAAATTTGAAGCCGATACCTTCATCTTAGCGGCCAGGAGAATGTTAACCACAGGCATTACCCAAACGGACAGACGAAGAGATTTAAATCGACTCAGAATTTGATCCTGATCAAAAATATATATATATATAGGGTTTCCGATGCTCTCCTCTGGGTGTTGCAAACACAATGGAAAAATGAGAATATCCCCATCCTTTGATGGTAATGTGAGCAGAGTACGAGTATATGTTATGTATATATATAAAAATAATACAACAAAAATAAACAAAAAAGCATAGAAGTAAAGACTTCGAATGGTTTTGAAAAGAATGAAAGAAAAGTGCTGCTTTTCGGCATAGTTTATGGCCGAATTAGATTATCTTAAAAGAGGGAATATTAGGCAAGCAAAACAATGCTTTCATAAAATCAAATCTTTTCTCAGTCTCTTGTATATCTAAGAATCCGACTGAGTAAAAGGACACACGCACACACCTTGAAATTACTGCTAAAAAAAAAAGAACGCGAGTCTTTATAAAAGATGAAAAATATTTCCAATATTCGCGAATATCCTTGTATTTGTAAGGGTGTGAACTTCAACTAATGTAACTGTTACGAAATTTCATTCCTAACTCTGCTGTTATTAAAAACGTCGTTATCCCATATAAATAATAATAATAAAATTAATAATTCGTTAATTTTTATTTATACACTTTCAAATTGTATTTAAAAATGAAAAATATTAAAATCAAATTTTGAGAATTTTGAGAATCTTTAAAAGTGAACGAGAGTTTCCAATATTCTACACAGTTAGAGCCAAAGATTTTAGCAACAGAATTTGTCCGCTCTTGAAATTACTTCGTATCTATATGAACAAAGTTTATTACTGGAAACAAAATAGACTAGAGAAGAAAGAACAAAAGAACAAAAACAAGTAAGAAAACCATATTCGTCTGTGCCGAATCTGTTACACCCACTATCTTTATTTTAAGAAAGCAGAAAAAAACTAAATTTTAATAGATAAGATTTTTCTATTTTTTTCTATTTTTATGGAATACCGTGCAAATTTTTATTTTGTCTCTATGAGCACTGAGCAAACCAATCTGAAAACAGACGTGTTTTCAGCATGTTTTACACTGTAGGCGTGACCTGCACTCATTTTCAATAACAACGCATGTGAGACAAAATTCGATGCTTCTATCAAATTTGAAGGTAATATCTCCCCATTTTTGCGGCCTGGACAATGTTTACTACAGACACCACACAAATAAACAGACAGATAGATGGGCAGAGGGATACATCTAAATGCGAATTTCAACTGATTTATGTGGTTTCTGAAGCATATTTCTTAGTGTAAGAAACGTGTTCGCAAAAAAAATAAATTTCAATATTCTATTACATCGAGTGGGCCTGGTCCATCCTTTCAATTTTTGCGCAGAGAGTACGGAACAGCTAGCACAATATTTGTAGAGATTTTTTTTATAGATCTATCAGCTCTCATTTATGAGTAATGAGCAAAAAGCCCAATTTTTTTTTGCTTTTGAAAACAGAAGTTTTCTCAGTCTACGTTGTACTGTGGTCGTCTCCTTCGATTGGTTTGACACATTTTCATTGCGAACCTGCGCGCAAAAACTTCCAATGTTCCAAATTTGAAGCCAATATCTTCATTTTTCCGACCAGGAGAATGTTTACCACAGACATTACACAAGTAGACGGACGGACGGACATGCTTAAATCTATTCTAAATTTGATACTGATCAAGAATATATACATATACTTTGTGAGATCTGCGAACTTTCCTTCTGGGTCTTACAAACAAAATGACAAAATAAAATATACCCCTCACCTTCAGTGGTGGGTAGAAAAACGCTGGTGAAAGATATATAGAAAAAAATGTCAAATATTCATAATTTGGTATAAATTATTCGTTTGTTTCTAACAAACTCTTCATTAACAATTCATGTAAAAAAAAAAAAAAAACAAGTTGTCAAATAACCAAGTACCATGAAAACAGAGATGTATGTATATGGGTATGTTATTTCCTTCCTTCTTCATCGTCGTTATCATTAAGTTTATCGAACAGCAACAACCTGAGGCTACAGCTACTGCATTTAAATTCCTTTGCTTTTTATATCACGTTTTTGTGCTCATTTTTCTCCTCCTTTACCTTCTTGACTTGCTAAAAACAAAACCAAATCTACATACAAGTTATGAAAGAAAAAAATAGAAAAGTTTAGTACAAGATTTGCTTAATAACCAATATTCACAAAAATTATAACTTTCTTATGTTCACCTACAAATGTACACATTGTACACATTGTTTTAGGTAAATATATTTACAGACTCGCTCTTTTTATATACCTCGTCTATCATATGAAAATTTGACCCAATCTGGATGCGTCGGCTATATGTGCGCCTGCTTAAGTAAACGAATTTAATCTATTCAAAAATATGAACTTTTGATTTTATCGTTTAACACATCAGTTAATAATCCCCTGGATTGATACGGACGCTATCTCCTCTAACAGAAAATCTATATTATATTTAGAAAGTACCCACCTTAAAATGGCGGCTAACAAAATTTCTCGTCTTTTCGATTATTCGTTCATGAGTTACAGGGATGCTCCTTTTTATACCCACCACTGAAGGTGAATATATTTAGTATATATATTCTTGATCAGCAACAAATTTAGAATCGATTTAAGCATGTCCGTCTGTGTAATGCCTGTGGTAAACCCCTAGCCGTAAAAATGAAGATATCGTTTTCAAATTTGGCAGATACATTGGAAGTTTTTTCACCTATGTTGGTATTGGAAATTGACCAAATCGATTGACAGGCCACAACTACAGTACAAGCAGAAAGTACGTCTGTTTTCTATCTGTTTTCCATGGTATTCCATGGCTGGCTGTATTCTGCTATTTCATAAAAATGGAAAACAACTATCACGCCCATCTATTAAAGTTCAGTTTTTCCCTCCTTTTTCAAGTTGAAGGTGGTAAACATAAAAGATTCGGCACAGCCGATTTTCTAACCTGTTTGTTTTCAAAACAATGAAAATATCAGAATTTCGTATGTTGACCTTGGAGTTGGCTTTTTGATGGGAAAAAATACCATTCAAAGCCAGCGTTGGCTTCAATAGTATTATGGTAACTTTTCTCCGTCTTCTTAACGCGAATATTTTTAATAGGGTTTTCAATTCCACATGTAATTTTCTGAACTATCATTGAAATTACATTACATTTACTTTCACGTTTCCATAACCGATATTAAAAAATCAAAATCAAAACTTACTATTACGGTCATAATTAGGAAGCCGTTAGTTTGAACAGGGGTATGTTAAATTAGATTATATATTTTTTTAAACTTTCATCCGATTTGATGGTTACCGAAGACCACCAAATTAATCATTGAACTAATTTTATTACTGATAAGTAAAAACTGCTTATTAAGAAAGCGCTTTAACTACTGAAATTCGGATAATACAATAAAAATATGAAATAAAATTATATTTTTATTTTTTGTTATTATTTATTATTTTATTATTCATTATTAAAAAAATCAACAAAAAAAAAATAATATCAATACTCTATAATACTGGATGTGAAGGGATCGATTTTTCTCATTCCATATCGGCTTCAAATTTGCAAAAACATTGCAAACATTTACACGCAGGTGCGTATTGAAAATGGGCAAAATCGATGAAAAGATGCGTCTGCAGTGTAAAATAAACAGACACATCTTCTTTTAGGGTTCTTTATTCATTACGCAGACTACAATACAACAAATACATAATAAAAATGTTGATTTGCATTTTTAAAAAATTGGCAAAACCAGCCACGCCTTTTTTGGAGGTGAGAATGCTACATATAAATGGTATGATAACAGCCGAATGTAATTTGCGTACTTTTTCATTTATGTTCATTTGAAATTTTGTAAAGTACCATTAAATTAGCCTACAAAGCGTAAAGTAAGCCACTGAAACGATTGTAAAGAACTTGTGAAAAAGAAATAGGAATACGAAGAAAAATACCTTAATATAACCGAAAAGGTAATTTTGGCCTTTTGACTCTGGTTTCTACAGTAATAATTTAGAAAATAATAATTCTTATAACTCTTTGCGTAAGCTTACAAATACGTCCGAACGCAAAAGATTTAGCAAAAATTATCTCACACAATTTTTCCAAAGAATTTTTTTATTAAAAGTAATATAAGTTTTAACAATGGTGCACAAGCATTCACAAGGTATGGTATATAAGTATTCACATGGTATACATGGAATTCATCACCGGAAATGCACGTGAAATATTTTGAGAAGAAATAGTTATAAATATATCATATATATCGTTCATATCTTCGTTCATCTTTTTTCTGGCTTTTTTCGCTCGTCTTGGCTGTGTCGTTATTTTGGGATTCTGACTACAAAGTCAGATAGAAAGATCAATCTTTCCAATTGTTCAACTCAATAGGTTGAGCTAAACATTGCTTCACAACAACAAAAAAGAATAAAAAAATTGGTCATTTTTTTAATAGTTTACAACTTAACTAGACGTGGAATGGTCTTAGAAATGGATTTTGTAAAAATTAATTCGACCGATCTTCTGAACACCCCATAATTACGAAAACGACTCAGACAAAGACAGAATACTACTTTTTTTACCAATTCATTCCTACATTGACTTGATGGAAATGTAAAGTGCATTAATCAGCAACAATTTACTTCGGAATGCTCTAACGAGGTTTACATTATTGCAGAGACGCTTTTAACTGGATCCTTTCTCTGTGACGTTGGCCATTGTTATCCTCTTTTTTTGGTTTTAGTCGAGTTATTGTTTTTAATATTTTTACACCCATCACCGACGAATGGGGATATAATCAATTATTATTATTGTTTTTTAAATTAACAAATGAAAATAAATTTTCAGAGACCCCATAAAGTGGGTCATAAACATAAAATTTAGAATTGATTTAAGAACATCCGTCTATCCGTCTTTGTAATGTCTGTGATAAATGTTTTCCTGACCACAAAAATGAAAATCTTAACTTCAAAATCGAAAGAATATTGAAAGTTCTTGCACACAAATTGGTATTGAAAATGGGCCAAATCCGTCAAGATTAAACCGTTATAGTGTATAACGTAAACTGAGAGCACCTGTGTTTTCGAAAGTAAAAAAAAATTGAGTTTTTTTGTAATTATTCACAAACTACAGTAGATCCAACTATGAATTTTCTCGTACATTCTATAAATGATCGTCTAGTCTTTGAATGCAAATAGAAAACAAGTGAACCACCCATTTCACCCAATTTTATAGAGCATCTAAATTTGGTTTTTTTCATATCTTTTTTTTTTTTTTAAGATGAAGGTAGTGAAAATAGAAGATTCGGTCGCAGCTAAATATAATTTTTGTAATTACTGTTGTTTTTCTTTTTTTGTTCATACAATAATTTTGTTTTCGGTTACAATTGCTGTCCGCGTGTTTGTAACAACAGTTTACAGGGTATGACAAAATTATTTTTAAAATTAAAAAATGATTTATAAAATTTTAATTTGCAAATTTCTATTTTTTTAAACAAGCTATTTTATTTCTTATATATAAATACATACAAACATATTGCACATAACAAAGTGCACACATTTTAATTGCAAAGGTTGAACAATATTTTTAGGTTTGTTTATGTTTCCCTTCACACCTGTTTTTTTCTTATAAATGCAACATTGAAGGAGGTTGTGGTAGTAAATTTTCTTGGCTTATACTCAATACTCAATACAAATTTGTTCGTACCGACACCCACTTAGGTTTCGGTGAATTTCACGTAACAAGAGAGCGCAAAAGGCTACTATCGGCGGTTAAATTTGCTTATGCGATGCTAAAGTATCGGTTTCTATGCGACATCGCCTGAGAACAGACGTCAAAAACGTTACATGATGAACCCCCAAGCAAACATTTTTGCTTTTATATGATTGCAAAAGATAGTGTAAATTTTTAGCTTTTTGTTTAGCTCCGGCCGAATCTTTTATAGCCACCAACTTTATTTTAAGGAGAACTAAAATTAAAACAGAGAAAAATAAAATTTCGATAATTGAGTTTTTTTAGGTATAGGTATACGTTGTAGAATAGGCCAATATATGTTGTAGATGAGGAAATAATCCAATTTCCTTTCGGTTTTCGAAACAGTTTATGTCGTACTGTAAGTATGTCCTTTAGACGATTTATTCATTTTCTATAGTTATCTGCCTGCGACCCCCGAAATGTTTTATCAAGTTCAAAACTCGTGTCTTAATTTTTGCGATTAGAAGAATATTTATCATATATTTAATATTTAAGATCGGATTAGAGCTTGATACTCATCAAGAATACATATACCTTTTAGGACCTCTGAGATTTCCTTGTGGGCGTCTCAAACATTTTTGTAAACGGAATAAAAAAACTTGTAAAAAATTTTAAAAAATTTTTTGGTTGAAAAATCAAGGTCTTGTCTAAGCGTCAAATAAATTCCTTGCAGAATGTTGCAGCCTAGCGCCTGACCTGTTCACTTCCAACTTCTCCATTATGCTAACCAAAAGTTTTCAAAAAAGGTTTTATTCATTTAAAAGCATTTTCAAACAAAAATACGCTCTTATCTCAAAGAGACAACAGCTGAATGAATATGAGGCTTAGAGCGATTCGAGTGGAGTCAGTACTTCTGTCAAGAAATTAAAAGTTGCGATGAAGATTTTCATATTTACTATGAATTGTATTATAGTAATATATATATTCTTGCCATTTCCTGCTTAAGTTTGCGGCACGTGTGATTTTGTATTCGATAGATGCAGCAGAAGCGGCAAATTTTAATATAAAATCTTCAAAGAAATAGAACGAGAAAGAATATTCGAAGGACAGGTAATTTTTCGGGCCTGTGCCTGCAAATTAATTTTCATTTTTGACAAGTTCATTTCAAGCTTAATTGCCTTTGTTGCTCGAAAATTGACAGAAATTGAAAGTTTTTCTTAGGTGTCCGTACATCGCACAAAAACCAATTTTTTTGAATTTCTCCATCAGCTTCTTCAGTTCAATTGTGTAGATTAAACAGATTAAGTGCCTTTTACGCTTTTTTTCTTTGAAGTCAAATTCTCACTGGTTGCACTGCGTGCTCCAGAACTTTTTAAATTAACAATACTTCGCGACGACAGCTCCGATTTTGTCATTTCTTAAGAGTTTTCAAAAATAATTCCTTTACTTTTTTTCCCATCTCAAAAAGTTTTTCAAGAAGCGTTTGCTTTTAATCGATCTATTTTTCTAAATTGTACCGTAATATTGTAAAATAAAATAACAATTTCAGACAATTTCATATCGAACTATTTCTTATGTGTTTGTACAGAGAATTTAATTGAAACGAATAACAAAATTTTGAAATTATTCGTACTTTTAGAAAACCAACTTTTGCTAAATAAGATAAAAACCAATCTTACTTGGAATGCTTTAAAACGTACATTCAAGTACTGCGGGAACTATGCCGTTGATAAATAGCACTGCATTCACCAAATTAATGTATATACAGGTGTAAAATACTCTCAAAAATGATTTTGTTGTAAACTGGGGTAAATAGTAGGTCATAACAAGGGCAAAGAGAAAAATATTGAACAGCACAGCTTCGCAAACCAACGTCCTGTTTAATTAATTAATTAACAAATATCTGACTATATTAACTCCATATATTCGAATCCATTTATTAACTTGTATTATATTATAGGCCCAGTTGTTTGAAATAGTCGATAAATGTTTTTATGTGATTTTCCATTAAGGGTACCATTAACACTTGATTGACTATGAAGGCCAATCGATTCTCTTGTGGTTTTAGTAACGAATAATTGTACATACAAACGAAAGGAGAAATAATATAAATGAAAGGAACAAGAGAAATATCTCTTAACCAGCTATTGTTACTACTGTTGTTTTATAAATCGATTGGGTGCGTACTGAAATCAATAAGTTGTTAAAATATTTTCATTTTCAACTTTGGGTTGTGGCAGGTCTACGTGTGTGATTTTTGCGACTCATAGCCAGTTATTGTAAGCAGAAATTTTAAGTAGGAAACGAACAGAAGAAATTAAAAAAAAAAAACTTTTAAATGAACATGTGTATGGGAAGAAACTATTTTTAGTTACTTCTGCGTAAATCAATGGTAAGATACGAGTTTATTGCCATAATCATATATTTTTAATATGCATTGAAAGTAGGAACGGAAGTAAAATCCTCGCGAGAATCCACGTAGACGCATCACCATTTTAGCACGATAGAGACTAAAGATAAATAGACAATCGAGCGGGTGATCAACACAAAATACAACAACAAATGTGATATAAGTTTAATGTTTTATGCCATCAAACATAGCCAATAAACTCAAAGTCGTGATGATGTTTTCAATGCATAAAAACTTTTTATGCCTCAGGTTTATTGTAAAAACTATTCTTAGCGTATTCGCAAGCTGACATGTATTCAATAAAACAAACATTAATGTCGGCCTGTATTCACGTTGAGTACATTTAACTTGTCTTTGTTATGAATGTTTGAACGTGTATCCATCAAGTATTTCGTTACTCATATACATAATAGAAATTGTTTTTGTTAATGGCAAAAATTATTTAAAAAAATTTTAATTTTAAAATCTTTGATTCGAACAGATTTATTTTCAAAGAAACAATTCCTTACATGGTTGACTGCATTCCAAATTTGTTACGATACCAGTAAAAAGCTGGATCGTGAGTTAGTTCGGTACCGTCAATTTGAGCGACTACGTGTATATAACCGTCTAACGTTTTGATCACTATTTAGTTGTATGAACGTTTTTTTCCAAAGCTTCAAATTATTTTGGCAGATTAATCAAACAATTGTTTTCAGCGTTGCAGGTTGCTTTAATATTTTTTGGCAACTGCTTTAGGAATATTAAGTGAATAACATTATTTCTCACTTGACCAGATCTACATTTTGAATTAATCTTAGGAATTGCGTTGGCTTCTGATGTTTAATAGTTTGGCCACTTAAAAGATGTTTAATTTGCCTTTTTTCATACTCCGAAAGTAAGGAAATAATTTTTGCTTTCATAATTATTTTCTGCAGGTGCGCCCTCTAAACTATCGCTTACCAAATCCAATGTGCCGGAGTTTGCAAGTTGTCTAGATTCGGTTTCGGTAGACGTAATCCTTTGTAGGGCAAAAAACGCTTTCAGTTGGTAAAACCGAATCCTTGGATTTTTTTTTGCCAGAATATCGGAAATTTAGGGATTGGAGTGGTGTCTTACTACGCAAGGTGATCTGCGTTAAAAACGTGGGGAAGCGGCTCAAGAGTCGGTCAATAATTTCCTCAGAGTCCATAACTATAAAAAGTCATAAATAAAAAAAATAGACCTTAAAATCAGTGGTTCCATTCTATATATATATGTATATACTACACATCACTCAGTAAGTTCGTAGGAAGATTACTTTCTATTTGCCATTTTGTCCTTTTTGTTTTCAACTTATAACGCTGTATATTAGATTAGTGAAAAAGCATGTTTTTCTTTTTCAGTTGAGACCATTTTTTGCAATATTTTCATTCAAATCCACTAATAATGCTATATAATAATCACTCTCGATCCTTTGTGCCTTTTTAAGGTAATCGATGAATATAATATATCATGCACAAAATAACTGCCTGTTTCAATAAATATTTGAACGTGTTTTTTATGGCTTGATTTCAATTCAGCTTATTTATGAAAATCTAAACTGTAACAGCCAATAGGGCGCGTTTTGGCGTGCTCTTCAGACTCCACGGGCCTGGTTAAGGCCTACCCGTCTTCTTTCTGCATGTCGTTGGGTTGCTTTTCGTATCAAGTTAAGGTTTACTTGCATTGCCTGTCACATTAGCCCAGCGCGGTGTGCTTGGTAGTTTGTCAATGACACGTATAGAAGTTGAAAAGTAGCTGACATTTGTGGATTCTTTACTTGTTTAACTTGACAACTAAATGAATATTTATAATAGCATTGACAAACATAGAAATTGAAAAGAAATACATAAAATAACATTGCGTCTTCTCAACGTTGTTGCGCACAAAGAAACAACTTAACAACAGACTATAACAAGAAACAAGGGATGCAGGAATCTTCACGTCACCCTGTAATCTTGCATTTTGTTCGAAAAACACGTCGATGATATTCTTTTAGATTGTAATGAATTAATTATCGGTATTGAAAAGTGCACAAAATATCTGAAGTTAGTAGAGACAAAGACAAAAAGTTTCATTTTCATTGCACATTGCATTTGTGAGCCTAACTGCCTAAGCCGATCCTAAGTGAAAAAATTTAGACGGTTTAGTCGCCTTTGTAAAGCAAACCTATTGCCGATCCTAAGTTTTCATTCATTAAGTTTCAAAACAATTTTTATTTTTGAACAAATGATGAATTTTGTTTTTTATTATTATTATTATTATATATATATATATATATATAAGAATTAAAAATTTCTTCCCTCTTAAAAACTCTTATATTGAAAATGGAAAAGACTTGTATGGAGCTTGCGGTAGATGAACTACTACAGTCTTTACTTAAGTTTATCACAGTTAATTTTTTTAACTAAATCGAAATATTCTTTCTTTCTTTTATTTTAAAACATCAAATATTGTTTAGTCTATTAATCGCTCTTTCCTTCTCTGTGATCAGTTGCAATTTACATCAGTATTAACGCACATTACAGTACAAATTTTCTTCTTGTTATTCCTTTGGTGCGTTGCATTGTCCGCGACAGTTTCAATTTTTAATTCCTTATCGAATTGAAGTCTCCTTTAGACATGTCTCACAGAACCATACATTCTTCATACGTTCTTCACAAGTTTCAACTGCAAAATTTATATTTTTCCAATTTTAAGAATTCAATCAAAACGGTCTTATAAAAACGTTATTTATAACTTCGTCATTAGCCTATATATACATTGCAATTGTTGATCGTTTAATGTTTCAAAAGTTGTTTTGCCTTAAATTATGATGTGTTTTGTCTTTCACATAAAACAACTTGTCATTATGTTAACGAATGATGTGGACACTTGATGCTCTTCGTCTTTCTTCTTATCGAAGATTCCCCATTATATCATTGTGTTTAAGTGCAACATTACGTGTTTTGTTTTTTTTTTTTTTATATATATATATATATTTCTAATTAAACCAAATATGTACTCTACTTACCTACTTGGCGATATATGTAAAGCTAAATACATTTGTTATTCAATTGAAATGCAATCAGTGTAAATACGGTAATAATTCGATAGAGTCGTAGGTTGATAGTACGATAAACGTTCCAAACTTTGTCTAAAACAACAAAGAAAGTTCAAAAATTCATAAAAATTCATGTGGACAAATTGACATTTTTCTATCGTATTGAAATTTCCTTAGAACTTGAAGTTTTGTTTTTTGATTTTTTCTTATTACAATTTCAAAATCTAATCACTTCTATCCCTAGTGTGACTAAAGTATCGTCACATAACTATTATAAAAAAAATTGTGTATAAATGTAATATTTTCATATTATATTTAGTTTCTTGCCGTTTACATGTAGACAGATCTAGCTAAAAGCTACATAAATTTAAGTTGCAATCAGCACTAACTTTTTTTTCAATTCATTTATGCTCATACTTTTCCCTTAGCTACCTTAAAGATTACATGTGTCAAATGAATACTTATTACAAAGTTACAGCCGAATCTCTTAGCTCAACCTATTGCCCTTCATCGCAAATATAATTAGTCCCACCCATTATAAGTTCAAATCCTTTGCCAATTCAAATAAAGTAAAAGGAAATGTAATAATATTACAAGAGAAAAGCAGGGAATCATCATGTGACATTTTTACTATAAGTTTGCAGTTAATGTAACTTAGAAACTGATACTATAGCATCATGTCAGCGAATTTAGATGGTGATTTTCCCTTTGTGTGTTTTCTTTTTACGTCAAATTTGATGATACCAAAAATGGTGTTGCTTTGAATAAATTTGCATTAGTATTGGATATAAACCAATAAAAACTAACATTCCAATCTCTTTCAATGTTGTATTCGTAAGAAAAGGAAACAAACGCAATATATTTATTTATATATGTTTATGTATAAACAAGTAAGAAAATTATATTCGACTGTGCCGAATCTTTTATACCCACCACCTTTATCTTCAAAAAGGGCGAAAAACAAAATTTTAATAGGTGGGCGTGGCAGATTTTTTCTATTTTTGTGGAATATCGTGGAACATAAGCTGGCATGGACTACTGTGAAAAACAGTCAGAAAACAGAGGTGCTTTCATCTTATACTCTGGGCGTGGCCTGTGATCGATTTGGCCCATTTTCAGTAGCAACTTATGTGAAAGAACTTCTAATGTTTCTGCCAGATGAGAAGCCGATATCTTTATTTTTGCGGCTAGGAGAATATTTACCATATACGTTTGATAGTTAAGCAGCCAGACAGATGGACAAAGGCACCGACGGATACGTCTAGGTGAATTCCAAATATCATACCGATATATACATTTTATCTGGTTCCAGAAGTAGCTTCGTTAATGTTAGAAACATTTTCGTAAAAGAAATTAAAGTTCAATATCCTATTATGTCGAGTGGTTGTGGTCGATCCTTTCTACGCAGCGCAATATTTTTGGAAATTTTTATATTCCTATCTGCTATAGTTTAGAATGAAAGAGCAAAAATCCAATTTTTTTTTGCTTCCAAAATCAGAGGTGTTCTTAGCCTACGTCGTACAGTGAGCGTGTTCTTTAACCGATTTGGCCCATTTTCAATACCAACCTGCGCGCAAGAACTTCCAATATTTCTGCCAGATGAGAAGCCGGATGTTTACCATAGACATTATACAAACGGAAAGACGGACAGACGCACATGCTTAAATCGATTCTAAATTTGATGCTGATCAAGAATATATATAATTTTTGGGGTCTCCCAAGTTCCCTTTTGGTATTTACAAGCCAAATGACAAAATGAAATGTAGCCTTCACCTTCGGTGGTGGTTACATAAAATAAGAAATTTATTTAAAAATTTAGAAATTTCCAAATTAAAATTTTGTAAAATTCTATTATTATTTTGCATTTTGCATGCTTATTCTTCTTTTATATTTATATTTTATATTTATATGTAGTTTGTTTACAGAAAACAAACAAATTTCAATTTGTCTCTCATTTTTTATGACTCTCTCTCATTATATTGTAAATTTTCCTAGAGTCTATTGGAAAGTTAGCGATACTGTTACACGATGTTAATAAAAATTACTATTACCAATCACCTTGCAAAAGTTTAGTTACAAATTTTTAAAGCTGATATTAGTTACACGATGATCTGATCACAACCAATGTTTGTTGTTTGAATGATTTAAGTAACTTCATTGCGAGAGCACCCCTAGGCCGCTTAGAAGAACTTATAAAGAGATAATGTTATCTAATTTGCCTAAATTTTTTCGGATTTGCGAATTTTATATAAATTTATCTAAACTTAATATATAACATTTTCTGCTACGAGCAAAACAAAAAGTTCAAATATATATATATATAAGCAGATAAGTACGCAGTTACTTCAAATAAAAGCTGAACGTTTAGGTTGAGAAGTGTTTGCAAAATATAAGAATTAATGCATACATAACTATTTAGTGATGTGCGCAGTAAAACGAAACGTGACAAGAAAAAAATGTTTTTTGCACACGATATGTGTTTTTATACGCACCGATGTGTCCGCATGCGTATGGGTATGTTGTATTGATACTGAGAGGAGGTGTGTTGCTTAGGAGTTTACAGACTAATCAGAAAATTAAATCGCTTGCGCAGTAATTATAGAATGCTTCCGTAAAACAGAATATGATGCATTTCTACTGAACCGATTTTGAGTACAAAATTATAGAGAAGAGAGAGCATTAATCCTCCTTTACTTAGCTTGCATGATAATAATGTTGAACATAATTATAATAAGGATGTGGTGCATTGATGAAATGTGCTCACAAAGAAGAAGGTGGAAACTTTATCTAAATAGTTTTCTATTGTTCTTGTTTTCAATTTCCCAACACTGCTACAGGCCATTGAGGTATTTTAATAATGTGCGTTATCTTTGCAAATCGATTTTAAAGTCGTCTTGTTTGTATGTATATTTCTTATCGTTACTTTTTTTTTTACTTTTTTTTTACTTTTTACTTGACTTTGAAAACTCATTGAATGTATTCGAGTTTTGTTTGACCTCGAAGAATCCTTTTTTCTTATCATCTGCACTGCATTCTTCTCCTATTTCTTAATGCACTGAAGAAGAATGATTTCATAAAAATTGTGTAGCACACAAATTATATGATTGTCTGTCTTTGTTGTTTCGGAGCTTCTCTTAACTTTATATTACATATAGACCTTGGGCCGCTTCGTAAATTATCAAGACCTTTTGATTTCATCTCTCATTTATACTCAGAATCATCAGATAATTCAGGAATATCATCAAGAATATCATTTAATCTATTTCAAAAGACGCCTTCTTCGTCGTTCGATAATTTTTGAGAATGAAATGAGATTTATCATATTGTATGCATGTATGTTGGGCATGTATTGCATGTATGTATGATGAGTCAATGCTACGAGTCAATCGTGTCAGCTTCGTTAATGGGCCATTGCTTTAAAGCATGATCCTTTAAACCAAATGGATTTTTCACAATCGTGCCACGGGAAAAAGTGTTTGTAGGAATATGACGCAATGTTATAAATGATGTTCAATGAAAAAAAAAATAGCAAATAAAGTAAATTTCGTAACCAATAAAGTATAATTAAAAATAATTCCCAAAATTAGTGATTTGAATTTGAAACTTTGAAGAATTCTTTAAATTGGAGTAAAATTTAACAAGAAATAGTTTAGTTCCAATCGTGACGAAGGTTCTCGCTTTCTGTACACTAATTTACATTTTGTTATAAATAAATGGCTGTGGGATTGGACTGAAGTATCCATTTGCTCTAAGGTAAGTAGTGCAAGACCCTTTTTTCAATTTTGATGTCACGAATTGCGTTAAATCGAAAATGTGTAGAACGAATAGCATTTAAAGGAGACTATAGAGTACACATTCAGAAAAAAACTGAAAAAGTTGAAAGTTTCAGAAAAATGCTGTTAATAACTTACAAGCTATAATAGAAGAAACATTTAAAAATCCTACTTAAGCTTGAGCACATAAATGTTATCGTTTGTCCAACTAAGATGTCCGTAATTAAAAATTTAAAAAAAATATTTTTTTTTATTCTGCGTAATTTTAATTGAAAAAAACAATTTAATTCCACCTACACCAATAGCAAAAAACCTCGCACACATGAAATGAACGAAGTTTTTTTTAACGTTTAAGCAATTAATTACAAAAATAATTATTTATATTATTAATAAATATTTTTCTTTTCCATCGTTGTAAAACCGGTGGTGCCTTTGTACAGCAAGTGAAGAAAAAAAGGACAGGCTAGCAAAAAAGGAAAAAAAATCCACCAGAGTATAACGGCTTTAGTTTTTCTTTCAGCTACGCTAGATAATTATAAGAGTAAGTGCTGAAAATTTTTCATGACACATTTTTAAAAAACCTACTTTTCTCATTTTAGTAGAATTTTTTAAATTACAAAACTACTACTTACTAACTTCACAGTTGGTACGTGTCTTTGCTAAGGCAATTGATAATATAGAAGAATAGAAAAATAAATAAAATACTTACGAAAACTAAACAAAAATAGAAAATATAAACATAAATGAAAAGAAAATCATGCCTTATGCTATAAAAAATATAAAAAATAATTATTTAACAATATTCATCATGCACAATGCGCTTGTAGTTTGACAAAATTTACAATGTGCAAACCACATTATAATCCAGTTTTTTGATATATCTTAAAGGGCTCGAAAAGCTATCAGAAAAACCTAACTTCATGATCCAAAGTAGGGGACATCATAGTGAAAAGTGTCAATATGTACCATTTCCCATACGTTTATGTGTTCAGCATAAATGTTAAAGCTTTCAAAGTAAGCAGCGGTTTTTCTTTTTTTACTAAACAAAGATATGGCGTAATGTTTGGATGGTTTCAAAAGATTATGGAATTCTTTATACTTAGAGTTCACTTTGATCAGAAAAATAGGAAAATCTGGCGGATAACGCTGAACAATGCTTTAAGTAGAATTTCTTTTATACAATTTTTCGTTTTTCCTTTTTGTTAGCAATCAATTTTACTGCAAATCATTCGAAATTCAATTACAAACGCATTACAAGATGATTGCTTTATTTCTTAAGAAAAATAAAATGGATGATGGTAATAGATAAGCCAATCGATGATATCTTATCAGTCATTACAATCAATGGCGGATTTTATTTCCATAATGCTACAAGAAAGGATTACCTGATTGCTCTTGCTTACGAATTGTTTTGTTCTACTCTCGCGCATGGTATTCTTACGCAAATCAATGTAGCGATAGAGAAATTTATTGATTTCTATTTCTATTCTCTTCTAACACCAAATATGCATGCGTGCGAATCGACGACGCTAGCCCGCGCACATTTGAGCGTAGCAATTACGCCATTGTAAACATTGTTGCCGAATATGTATTTTCATGTTTTCTAATTCACTAATAGTAGAGAAAAAGGGAAAGAGGATATCGATTACAAATATGTAAGGGTCGCCTGCTTACTTTTATTTGCTTATACCTAATACAATATACATATAAGCAATGTTTATGTGAAGAATGTTTATACACTTTTCCGCTGACCTGTAAACACGACTTTTTTCTCGCAATATGTATTTTAATGTATTTTATTAGGTATTGCATGTATTCTTAGGGAAAATATAAAACTGATGAGTTATGCGACCGAATTCTTAGATTTTAAAGAACATTTACGAGCACATTATTTATTAGTTGCGTAGTACATGTTTTTTGTTAATAAATAGTCTTTAAATTAATCTACTAAAGTTCGCTTCAAAGCTTTAGAAGATTGTTTGAAAGATTTATAAAATAGATCGTTCTGAAACACAATATTTGGAGAAAAGCGCGTTTAAAGTTTCAAATCACGTCTATAAAAATATTTTTATATCATTTGTAATCAAACAGGCAAAGAACAAATTGCTTTTTTCCATTTTCGTACAGGTACTACAGAATAGACAGCCCAAGAAAGCAAAATTTTTTTGCTCTCGAAAATAGAGGCATTCTCCGTATACGTTGTACTGTGGGCATATCTTTTGGCCGATTGAGACAATGCAAGGTTTTCCATCAATCCATGGACAGGTGGATTCCTGTATTCCCAACCAATCCTGAATTCGCGAGAAGGATCGTACGAAGGAGAGCTACTGAAAGCAAATTAGCGGATATGCAAATTTATTTCTTCTTTATAAGCACATGCAAACATCAACAATAAATATCAAAAAATTTATATTATTAATTGAAGTTACAATTGAGTTTTGTTTTTAGCTTCACATGTACATACATAGACACCATAAAATGTCTTTATTTATATATTAATTACAAGAAGTGTAAAGTGATATATACATGGGATGGTGTTATGGTGATTCCGGACGTGATATCTCAAGCGAGTGGAGTGAAAGTAGTTTCTCTTTTTTACTTGTCTTGTTATGATTTACTAGACTTTAGTTTTTGTTTTTTGTCATAAAAAAACAAATATAGCCTATTGCTTGGGTTGAGATCTCATTCCTTGAGTTATCTGCTGTGGCAAATGCGAAAACAAAAATTCATACAGTTTTGTGACAATATAATAGTAGCAGTAGTAAGTAACAGATAGCGAAGAGAATGCGATTATTTACGTCACAGAATCGTCCATAATGTTTACAGATTCGCTCTGGCAAAAAAAGGCGCCGATAGTCTCGCAGATAACTTCGCTCAATTTTTGCCGAATGTTTCATCGTCATAATAGAGAGTGAGAACCTGCCTTATTGACACATTCAGCACACTTCAACTCAGTTGCGCGCTTTAATCACATTAGTTGTGAAAAGAAGAGAACTATTCAATCATACGTTCCGGTTGAAGGAGCGGGAACACTTCCAATCCCATCAAACACAAAGCCTTACTTTACATGTGAGTCAATATGGGTTTTGCCACAGTTGCGCTTGGTCCGTAATCGCTTCACATATTATATATATTTCGTTCCTTTTCAGCAACGACCAGCAACTGAGAAGTCGATCCATTGGATTTTTCGCTGTTAGTTCAAATGGTTTCTAAATATGCAGCTTTTTATTGAATGTTTTGTTCTACTTCTTTTGTTAGTTATGCAACGATGTCATAAACTGAAATGCGCCAGTTTTCTTCAGTGTTCTGAATTATTGGTTTATATTAATTTGGGGAAAAAGAAATCCATTATTTTTTCGG
>KK351065.1:350605-390560 GCA_000671755.1 Glossina brevipalpis | reverse complement strand
AGGGGGTGGTTTCGCTCGCTTACTAAAATGTGAGTTAATCTGTCTATCTGTAAGTGAATGTTTTCTCATTTTAAACATGTACGCCCTTTCCGAACATAGCATTTGCTATGCACAACTATTTTATTCTTGTTATTCCATATACTTCTATATTTCGTTTGACAACTGTAATTTACATACAATAATATAATTTTGCCCACACATGCTTCTCTATTACACTTTCGTTAATCCATCATTAATATACATGCTTCATTAAATGCACACATACATTTTTTTCTTATACATATTCTCTGTAATATCCTGCTTTGTTAGTAAACAAAACATACTCCCCTGTAGTAAAACGCTGATCTTTTCCAACAGATTGTTACCGTTACCATGCATTCTTTTTGTATTCTTGTCATACATAACGATTAATGCTTAGCTTAAGGTATTGTTAAGCATAAACAAACGCATTCATTTTGTAACGGCAGAACGATGCTGGAAACAGCTATAAAAGCACGACACATAACGTACAGCTTTTCACTTCTGTTAGGATAGCCGGAGACATAAGTCTCCAAATACTCGGTTTCGCTGACCAAAGGGCTATACGGATAGGGGATAGCTGGCTCAGCTTAGCCGCTATCCCTGAATAACTGAAAGCACTTCAGAATTAGGAGATTGGTTGACTCAGCCTAACCGCTGACCCCGACCAAACGACTACACGGGGTTAGTTGGCTAAGCTTAGCCGCTCTTGATGAATGATTGGGAGAGCTTAAGCTTATCCGCTGTCTCTGAACAACTCTTGGGACAAATAGTATTGAAATTTACTGGGAAACAACAGGAATTTGATGACATTCCGATTTCGCTATCATATATTTTCAGGATCGATGCAAGAATCAAGTAAAAAGCAAATCGGAAACGCGAGTATCAAGTAAATCTAAAGCGGTTTTATTGAAGGAAGAAGAATAAAGCCTCCGCGAAATCACCACATCTTTGTGCTTACCGTATAAATGTTAGAACTAAGATTCTACCGATTGCCATTCGGTGAAACCAATAAAATAAGCTTAATGGAAAAACGAACATCCTGGAAAGCTCTGAATCATACTCCGGATAAGAAGACTCGTCGCAAGCTTTATGCTTAAGGTGTCTTATGTTGTTAAATTTAAAGGAATATATGAAGCTTTAAATTATAAAAGAAGCTGTAAATTATAAAAGAAGCTTGACTGTAGTGATTAATTTATTTATTCTTAAAAAAAAGGACATCATATACTCGTTACATGAACTTCGTGCTAAACTTAATCAGAGAGTGTGTTTCAATCTGTATAATGAGCTCGTTAGAGTTCGGCAAAATTTAATTATCTTAATACTGGAATAAAGGATTCTTCATTAGTTTTTCCAGCTTCTGTACGCTTTTCTCTATGATTTTCTTGACTTTGTTAAGCTAATGCTATTGAATTAAATTAAAAGAAGTGTATTACCTTTTGCTTCCAAAGATATTTAAGTTCTCGTCCTCTCATTAAGGCATGACGTGACCCCTCTTTATTTTCTCTATAAAAACCTAAGTTTATTTTTATTGACTCTCCAATGCTAGTCAATGAAATAAATCTCAATTTTCCTGCACAATCATTAAGAAATGCGTCTATTGGTAAATATAAAATATAACTAAGTATGATTTGTATAACATTTCCAGGATTTTATGCTAGATTCGTAAAACAGCATGTGTGTATGTTTTTTACACTCATCGCTCAAACTTTTGCAGCATTTCTGTCTGACTGTCTGTGCATCGCAAGAAATGAGACTTTTTGGCTTCAAATGTGACAAAAACATTGGGAGTTCGTGCACATCATTCATTGACAATAGGCCAAGTTCAAAGACATGCCCGAAGTAGAACGTGAATTGCTTATCTGCTTTCAAAAACATAAAAGAATGGTGTTGTTGCCCGCTATTTACAAGTTACAACATATTCAGATGGATATTTGGGCTTATGTTGTAGAGGTATCTGTATAAAAAAGGAAAAAAAATTGTACAAAATTAATTTAGGAAAAGATGAAAGATGAAAGAATGTACCCTAGATGCATCGGACGGGCATACATAAGTAAAGTTAGGGGGACATATTGAAGAGGACGGACAATAAGCGGATATCGGAGCTGAAATGAACGAAGTCCTGATATACAGCAAACAAATCTTTTTCGATTCTTCCTTCTGCACGTTCATGTACTTGAGCAAGAGTTGTCACGCGCTATTTGTTGTGCTTGCAAAATTTATACGCTAAATTCCCCGATTACCTTGTGCTAGTTGCCTGATAAGCTGCTTTTGAACATCGAACATGTCTGAAGTTTGCTTGAACAAGGGTTCAACCGGCATTACAGCGCTAGTTAGACGTGCATCATTACATTAATGGTTTGCGTTACGTATTCGCGTAAGTACATCTCTAGAAAAAAGAAGCTTCATACTCTATTATCGATTACATCACCTTCTTTGTCAAGAATCTTCGTTTTCCTTCTACGTAATGCGGGCTATTTCCAAACTGCTGTCTAGCATGCCACGTTGATATGCAGAGCAAACATCATTTGGTCATCAACCATAACGTTCACTGGTGAGAATAGTCATGCTTCCGATGCATGTACCTTGCTTGTAGGCATTTCTTCCTTAGATCTGCAATCTTCGAATTCCATCAGCAACTAGGTTTACGGTTTGTGCAATTAAATCTTATAAACACAGCGACGCCCATTTTCCTGCATGTTCTTCAGTACTGTCTTCTTCTGATATCATTATGTTATATCAATGTGTGGTGTTTCTTTTCTCTATAAAATGGTGTGCACTCTTCCACTTACATTCCGCTGTCAGCATTTTCATATGTTTGTAATTATTGCGTACTGGGTGTATATGTCTCTAACTTAACATTCATACAACGGAGGCAAATCTCAGGTCCGATATCGGTTCAGATCCGTTTTCTTCGTATGTTTTTTAAAGTCGTTATTCAGCAGGATCACGTCCAGATGGGACAAAACCTTCAGCGAGACTTTGCCTCTACTATTATTGTATCCACTATTCCATTATGTTGCTTATTCGTTAAAATCTCCGAGTATTATTGTTGGTTTATAAGACACTATTTGCGCATATGATTCCTTTCTCTACTATCATTACATCTCTTTAATACCTAGTTGTTATCGACGTTGTTAATTTTATTTGAAACATGCTGTCAGGCTGTGTCTACATTAAGTAGATTATAGACGCGTTTTCAACACTCCATTTTGCCCCTTCTTGTCAACTTGCAGTGACAAACTGGACTAATGTGTTTCTTCATGTTTTACACTTCATTATGCACATGGCTTTCTTGTTGCAAACATGCGTATGTAACATATTTTTGATTTTCATAGAATCTGCTCAAGATATTGCAAGATTTAAGATAACAATAATCGATTAACAGTATAAAAAAGTAAGAAAAATAATATTTCATTATGGTTCATAATAATCTTTATTCCGACTTAAGCTTCGTGACATTTCTTGATCGGCTGTTTGTTAAGAACTAATTTCATAGTACTGACTTTAATCGGTTTGCTTTGTTTAATTCTTTCTGGATCAGATCTTGTTTTTATTTTTATTTATTTATGTGGTTGGGTACTTGCTTGATTTCATTTCTGTTCAGGTAGATTTGGCCGCACTAAGTAATTTTCCGCTCTCATATCTGGTAGCAACTGTTAGCCTCTGGTCGAAATTTACGTATTTGGTCAATATGCCGTTTGTAAGTTCGGCTGTCACTCAACCGAAAATTGTAAAACAAGTCGCCTGATATTACTATAAAAGTTCCCATTCTCTACTTGTCACCAGAAATGATGGCTCATGTGTTCGCGCCTGTCTTTACTTAAGTGTAGCGTTATTTTTAGTAGTAATTACCTGAAGTACTATCGATAGAGTTGGGAGAAGCTTCTTACAATTTTTCTACATTCCTTTGATTTAATGCAACGTTCGCTATCACTTTGTCGATCATAACTGTTTTTCTATAGTTCTTTAGAAATCACTTTTCACACTTAGCGTAGTCATTATTATGGTAGAATTGTATTTCCAGTAGTACGTATTAAATACAATTTTTCATGCGGTAGCATTTTATTTGACACACTGTCTAATTTAGTCGCAGTAGCTACATAGATGTCATAGGCTTGTTAACTTTACCTGTGCGTTCCTTTTCGAAACCCCATCGCGTTTCTTTACTCCGACAACACTGTTGAAACCTATCTGTACTTTATCTACATTACTAAAGACTTTGCAAATGGCGACGAGCCCTGATTGATGTATGCTTTTTTCTGTATTTAAAAATAAAAAAGTTAATTAAAGCCTTAAAATTGAAACAAATTTTAATATTAAAATTAAAGATTCTTTTATTAAAATTTCAAATTTATAAAAACAAAAAAAAACATGATCGCGAAAATAATTGATAAAATACCAAGTTTTGACCACGCAATCGATGAGTGACACATTTAAATCGGCAGGCTAATCATACAACTTTTTAATATTATTCTCTGTTCTGAAAACTGTAAAAGAAAAAACAAGGAAACTTAAACATGTTGTTCGTTTACCGTAATTGCAAGATTGAGTTATTTTTGTGCATGTTAGAAATTATACCACACATTCCTTGAATTTAAATTTATGAATTAAATATAACAAAAAAAAAAACTAAAAGTACGATTTAATTTTAAATATTGATTTAAATTGATGACTATTGAACAATACGTAAAGTTAGTCGAATAATGGAAAAAAAGGACACCGACATCCATTGCAAGATGAGGAATATAGTATCTAATAATATTTCTTAAGGCCGCTGGAGTATTTTGATGGAAGACAGCGAGAGCAGCTATTGCCCAAAAAAAGGAAGCTCGCAAATGCTTACGCTGACAGAATATTTGCGTTCACTATGAAATGGAAGGCGAACATTCAAAATCTTCAATATCGGCCATCTGTGAAGCTGAAATGTTTGATATTTGCATGCAACCTCTCGACTTAAATTTCGTACATTTTTGTTTATATTATTTGAACACACAATATTGAAATAAAAATTTATTCATTTCAAAATTCTAAAGGAATATAAGTAAATGAATTTACTACTTCTCTTTTTTATTATTTTGATTGAAAAAAATGAAATAAGATAAGAATAATAAGTATATGGAACATAACATAAATTTCTTCCGATATATCACTGTAATCGCAAAGAATTTGTTAAAAAAGAAAATTATTCTTTTCTTACAACAGTTGCAGCATACTCACTTGCTTTTGAAATTTCATCTTATCCGTTTAATACTCGCGCTGCTCCTTCTTGTTTTCACGCCTTTATTTCGGGATGGATATCTGCAAAGAGTAATTATTAATGCTATTTCTTATTATAATTACATCGCACTTTCCACCTCCCCAGGTGTCCCAGTTCGAATATCTTTCGTGACTGTGAAATCCACTACACTAAGAATGATTCTAAAACACACTAAACTTCGCGCTGTCGCACCGTTTTACACCACAGACGACAATGCAACGTCACGAAAATTTCTAATTACAACGCCAAATGAGCGCAAAAATTCGGTATCTCCTTAACTCTTCCCTTGTTGACTGCCAGTGGGACCTCCTAGTTTGACCTTCCTAATTTTTTTGTTTTCAGTAGTCACTCAATTTTTTTCACTTTGTGTTTAGGGGTTGATTAAATTATTATATAAACTAATGAAGTGAATTCTTAGACTATTGTTTCGATTCGATAAAATTATTCATTTTTTCAAGGATTATAAAGAAAAAATTTTAATTTACTTTAACATTACATCTATCTACCATTCAATTGTACGAACTTGGGAATTTGAATAATAGAAATCTCCTTTTAAAATCCCACGCGGATCAAGGATGTGTACATTTATACATCATCTATGTCCCAACGAGTAAAAAAGATGATGGTCTGACAATCCAGAGAAATCTTTCAAAATTGAACTCAAATCCACTATCATATATGTTTACACAAACGCACAAATAAATCGACCAATCCAGAGAGAGACAGATCATCGAAACTATCACAAAACTATGTTGAAAAGCTATATACATATATGACGTCGGCAACATAATCGACAAGAATTCGCTCTCAAAAAATCATTTTTCTCATATTATTTTTTTTTAAAAGTTTAAGAAAACAACCAACCGTCTGTTGCGTTTTAAACACATTCACATACTGCATCAAACCGATAGTTATTGATGTTTTATTTTTTAAACCTGTGTACACTCATTCGCATTACGTAAGAAGAACACAAAATGAATAGGTTGGCCTCTGAAGCAGGAAGCCATTTTATACAATATGGGAGCTTATGTAGTCAGGTTGGTTTTTTATTCGTAATGTTGTTATTATTACATTTAATAATCTTCAGGCGTATATACGCACAAATTACTAAAGTACAAGCAAGAAAGCAACAAAGAAGCAAACTTCAGGTACTCATCAACTTATGTAAATGCCTTTTTGCCACTTTTATATATGGAATGAAAGAATAGTTTTTCCAAACTTTTTTTTTTACTACACAAAGTATAGGTCTCTATGTTGTTGATTAAAATTCATTCCTATTCCTTCAGATGAACTTAAACCTTGGGATAGAACAAAATCTATCTATAATAGGTTAGGAGCGTTCAAGATTTTAACGTAAAAGGAATTCGATTTTTCAAAACCCACGAACTTTTATGTATAGTTTTATACACAAGAGTGACTGGACCAAAATATGTCTTTCAACTTTTAGTTCATTTAAATAAAAGTTCAGTTAAAAATTTTTTTGGTAATATGTACATATTTTTTTTACTTTTTAGACTAATACAAGTACAATTCGATTTTTTTATTTTCTAAAAGTCTAATTCTGTTGATTTTTATAAATGTTGCAGGACTTCTTCCGACTTAACTTTTTACAATCTATGTTTTCTATTTGTACGCCTTGCATCGATTTCCCGCGACTTAGCTCGACCTATGCTTGGCCAGCTGTAAATATCTTAGGTTTCGCGTGTACTAGGCCGTGTTCTATATTGTAAGCAGTAAAAGCACAAAATAGTACTGGTATCATTCTAGTCATTCAACAGCGCTATAGCTCATTTTTTATGCGAATTGTTTTGAACTAGAACTTACATTCCAAAGCCTATGCTAATCAATAGAATGTGTTTCTCGCGTAATTGTGAAAAAGCCGATGGCACTATTTACAAGTCCTTTCAATATAACGATATTAGAGCATTATTAGTTTAGCTCCTACAAATACGTCTAGTTCTTTAAGTATAGATCTCCAGCCTGATTGATATTAACTAATATTATCTTACTTAGATCAAAATTATCTCAGTTTCATGTCGCGTCTATAAGCTGGTCTTACCAATATATGTTAGACACAGCTGTTCTCGTTGATCTAAAGTGATCAAGTATGCTATGACTGTGTCTATATATATAGTATGATACTTGCTCGTTCCTTGTATATATACGTAGAACTATATCGATAGAAAATGCACCCATTAATTCTCCGATTTTCAGAGCATTTAAAATATTCATAAAGCTCTGGTATCTCTGTATTCTGTTTCATTTTCTCCTTTGACATGCTTTGTGAAGGTTGTGATTTTGAACTCAGAAGAGAAATTTCTTTGCACATTGCGTTATTAACTTAGTAGTTGTCATAGCACTGCCCAAAACTTCGATTGGAACTTTGATGCTACCATATTGTCAAGAAAGAAACTTAAAGTTAAAAAGTCTAATACAAATTCTTTGTGAAAAAATGCTACAAACGATATCTTGCTTTCATACAAAGGCTTGCTTTTCATAGAAACTTTTATAAGAGAAAAAGCCTAAAGGGTCCAAATCTAGCCAATGTAATTTTATCCGCCAAGCGTTTTCTTCTTCCTCTACTTTTTATGCTTTAAGGTGAAAATAGCTTTCATCTAAACGTTTACTGTTCATGAGAACCTTTTAACAATAATTCCGAAACGATTGATTTACTGAAAGTTGTGTCTATTTTCAGTCTTCACGAGTGTTACATGCAACGGCACGAACATAATATACCCAATATCACAAATGTTGTAGGGCATAAAAACGTAATGACAAGCATTGCTTACATCCTTCGTATTGTGTGACGTATAAAAAGAGAAAAGTTTTTTATTTCTGAAAACAACGCCTTTCGTTCACTGAATGCAGCATATCAAAAGGTGCTCGATTGGAAGCTATGGATTCTATTCAGGATTATCTGAATTTTGTATTTATTAAAAAACGAATCCAACGCTTTTCTTAAAAATATCCTGATAGGCTGAGCACTTAACCAAATCCTTTAGCAACATCTCTTCTAGATGAATGCAATCCGATAAGATTTAAAAAGTAGTTTAAATATTTTTCTCCCTTAAATTATTTTAATGTATTTTCTAAGTTTAAATCGTTTACATTTATATTCTTCTTAACAAACATAACATCTGCGATTATTATATTGTTCCCATTGAAGACAATAACATCTGTCATTTTCCTTACCTTTCCATAATATTTGCTTGTTACCTTTAGGAGGGATTCTCAATGATAAATAAAAAGAATTTTTTTTTTTTTTAAATATTTATTCACACAATCTATCTGTTTTTAATGCTTTTTCGAGACGGTATGACTTTCTTAGTTGTTGTGTGGTCAATTAGAGCGATTTGATTTCCATGTAACCTGACAGAATTGACTTACTCTAGTTACAATTTGCTTCCTGGAATAGTGTTCGTGTAGCATTTAACAAAAATATGTTCGAATGGATTTGATCAATTTTGATTAAATAAATCCCCAAATAGTTGGGACATTTTTCATGACCTGGAAGGAATATTTAGAAAAATAAGTTTAAGCCATTCTTTCTTAATGTAGTTATTAATTTTAAAGAGTGAAGGTCAATGATTAAAGATTAATGAAGATAAAATTTAGATTTCTCTTCCATTAATTCCACTCCTTACGAAGTTAGAAATAAAAAATAGAGAGAAAGAAATCGATCTGATTTAGCTAAGAGTTAATTCACCTAGTCCTTAGGTGAACTTCAATTCTTTGAAAAAAATATATTCTTCAAATCCATATTTCTAGTTTATATGTCATCAGTTTTGCGAAAAAAATAATCATTCATAATAACAAAAATAGACGTTAAGTCGCTATTCACAAAAACTTTTATGCAATGCCACACAGAATTTTGATAAAATGTGGAATATATTCTAGGCTTTCAGGTTCCGAGCGTAATAGTCTTCAATTACTATTAAAGCATTAGCAGCTTTTAGAACATCGGATAGAAAATTTTTATATACATCTAATACACAGTAATTATTTACTTGTATTAAATTAACTAAACTATCCATTAACTGTGCCCAGTGACCTATGTGAATAATTGATTCGGTTCATAAATTAGTACATAAGCTCCCCTTCTATACCGATTGAATACTGTTCTTATGTACATTAAGCGAATGTGGAGCTAAGCTTTGAGAATCATCTTAGATGAGTTTTAAATAAGCATATAAAAAATAAAAAAAGCTTTCCTTTGCTCTTTTTATTTGGGTAGGTAACGGAACTTATATATGAATGTCGTATACGTCGCATGCACAGAGTTTGTAATACTCAAGTGCTACATTTTATTCGCTTTCTTCTACGTTCTTCTTAAGTCTTTGTCAATTAGTTATACAAGAGCATATATGAAGAAACTTTGTCAAACAATTAAAATGAAATTATACAAAAATTTCTTTTAAGATGTTTTAAGCAATTATTAACTCATTTATTATTGGTATGAAATTGCAAGATCACTTTTGATATACAGATAGGCAGAAAAAAAAAGGTTAGAGATCTTTATTGTAAATTTACATTAAATATGAACAGAAAGAGGGAACAACTATTCGCCTTTGAATCAACACAACACAATTACCAACCAACACTGCAATTAGCAGGCTAGCCAACCACCCAATTATTAGAAAGAAGCACAAGGAATAATTTTAATGAAAGACGCGGGCTTTTGCAAACAGTAGCTACACAGTCATCGGTAGATTAGTAAACATACCACTAAATCTTCGCAAATTCCTTATTACCTTTCATATCACGACAATTCGATATACGAGAAAGAAGAGACATGTTCATCCAGGCATTTAAAACACACACACACATATACTCAAATACCTGAATCTATCTGGTTTTTCAATTCATTTCATATGCGCATTGTTCTCTCCGTTGTTTGATGGAAAACAAAGCGCATTTGAAAAGACTGGAAGACTCGATCGAGATTCATTGCGTTGGATAGTAGATTACGCCTGTAAGTGATTGATGGCGTTTTTGCATGTTGACAGAAATCCATACACATATATATATATATATATTCATTGCCTTTGTCAAATGTATTAAAAAAAAAAAAAAAAAAAAAGTGTTGGAATTTGAAACAGTTTTTCATTTTTTTGTTCAAATGAATACACTCAGCTCGTTTTTTTTCTTTCTTCCTTAATAACAGATAACGCAAAAAAATGTAGGTAGCAACTTTACTGTCATTAACCGAGAAAAAAAGATTTTTAATAATAATTACCGTAGTTCAGAAGTAAAGACCGAAAATTCTTTATTTACGAACAGTTATTTACCCTGAACATTAGTTAAATTGAGAAAAAGAGAAAAGAGAGAGAGAGAGAGAGAGAGAGAGAGAGTTGCAGTGAAGAAAAATTTGGAGGATTAATTAGAATAATATTGAGTAAGTGAACGTGTGAGTAAATGCATCTGGTGTCATATATCAAACAACGGTGACCAAATTAAGTCATACTGTCATGCATTTCAAAATTGATGTTTGAGTTCGCAATTTGTATGTAGATAGCTTTACAATTCAATAGTCATGCGAAAAATTAGTTTATTATGAAAATGAGTGAAATTATATTTAGTAATTTTACTATGGAAACTGAAAAAATACTGCGCAATCCTGGAACACAATTTGTGTTCTCCAACTAAAGCATGTAGATGGTTTGCTCGCTTTCGTTTTGGAAGTTTGGACGTTAAAGGTGCACTTAGCTCTCATCGACTAATCACTGAGAAAGTCAATGACATCCTTAGAAAAAAATCGAAGATGACGACGCGTTTTACAATTAACATTAGAAATATCGAACTTTTGTGTATACCTAGTCCTACTAAAATGAAACCAATTGATTCACTTTTTTGTGATATAGCGACAGTCGCAAAAATGAAGACAGAAATAGATATATATCGTCAACATCTCAAAAAAACTAAAGTAAAACAAAAAATTTCATAATCATATAAATATTAATTATCAAAAAGATGGGACTCAAAATGTATAGTAATAATAAGCTGTCTGTCATCAGCTCCTAATATGAACAGTGATAAAATTTTATTTAATTCCATATAACATACTTGCTACTTGTCTATATAATTGTGCGTACTTTTCTCAAACCCTGATAAAACTCATCGTTCGTGATGAGTACAGATGTATAAGGCTGCCATCTATCGTGAATGTGGCCTCGCTATCTGGATTAAACTGTGTCGAGTAGACATTTGATATTGACATTTGATTTGTCATTTCTACGGCCTTAACATTTTTCATCCCATTCAATTTTTGGATTAAATTTCAATAAATCGTATACTCTAGGTTTAAAATTGCTAAAGCTTCTACACAAGTTAATTATACATATACTACTATAATCACTCTATTTCACCTAATAATATGTACATTAATTTCTGCGACAAAGCAGGTACAGGTGTATATTGTTTTTACTGATTAATATTTATTTATTTTCTTTATTAATTTTACAGAGTCTTGACAGCATTCACAGTGCCGTAATAGCATTGTTGAAATTTTCATATATAAACTAGTTCGTGCTCAAGTTACTTCGGTGTCTGCTGGTTCTGGGAATGCTGCTATTATCAACAGAGATGAGCATGCAGTCTTTGACCCTTCTACCCCTGCACTGGTCATGTTCTCATGTTCTTACTATCGAAAAAGAGACATAGGCTTTTGTAGATTTTTTTGTATAGACAAAGATACGTTTTTTCTAGATGGACAAGGAGTTCACGGCATTGTCTTCCATATTAGAAAAATGTAAAACGATTTTTGATAAACCTGGAAAATTCAGTTTCCTGTCTCCCACGGGTTAACACATATAATGTGTTATAGATTCATATTTTCAAAATGGACGCTTTGAAAGCGGGGAAAGAAGAACAAGCTGAGTAGAGTAAAAGCCGTGGAGAAAAACTGCACATGTTAACCTGTAAGTGCTTTTGATCGTAGCTAAGTATTATTCCATAAACTCTAAGGTTTCCGTGTTACGACCAATCTAAAGAAAAAAACTCATACAAAACTAGGAAAAGAAAGTAAAATTTTATTATTATAAAAATCTCATAATGATCAGATTAGTTTCTATGAAAACTACCGAAAAGTTTAGTAATGAAAATTTTAATAGAATTTTCCGAAAACGTAGCAGATAATAGGATAAACAAGATTATGCGAAGAAATCCAGGAAACTGGAAGATTAACCGGTATAACAAGATGATATGGGACATATGTTTCTTTCAAAAGTTTTATAAGCAAAAAATTTGTTTCAGGCAGAGTTAAATCGCAAAAAAAATAAATTCCTATAATTAATTCGTTTTACAACTTCTTCTTCTTCTAATCATAATTCGTTGATATAGACATTGTCTAAGGAAAAGAAGAAATTTCAAAAAGATCATTTTTGTGATTTTGTAATTTTTCAAATATTAGAACACCTCTTTTTTCACAAAAGTCAATTTACTAATTCACCTAAGTTCAATTTATTGTAGTGCTGGGTGTGAATCGTGCGCAATTTAGATTCTCCTACTTTGGTGGTAAACACAGTAGTTCTCAACAAATACATATAATACAGAAAAGAAAGGAACAATGCACAAAAAAACTCATACAATTCGCTTTATTGCTTTCTTTGATGGTTTAGCTGTGCAGTTTAGCTGGACAGATATGGTAGATGTGCTGTTAACTTAAAAGGATGTATATCTGTTTGGATTATACACATATATTGTTACATTGCTTTTCTTATATTCTTAGCGATAAATGCCCGACTAAATACCGTATTTAACTTCAAAATTGAACACATCTCCATGTAAATCTACACATGTGTGCAACCAAGAATGAATTTGTGTTTAGTGTAAAAAAAAAAAAAAAAAAAAAAAAAAAAAAAAAAAAAAAAAAAAAAAAAAAAAAAAAAAAAAAAATCATAAGAAATAAGGCAACTTCGCGGGAATCATCATCATCGTCGATATTAGCAACCGAAACTTTTTCTAATGCATACGATGTACGAAAACTCACACAAGGGTACATAAATAATTTTTTTACGTAAAAACTTCGGATTTTGCTTAACTTACTATCTACAGCCGCTGATGAGCATATAACAAAAGACGCAGTTGCGTTTATTAATGGCAAAGCCGTTCAGTTCGATAGTGCGGACGATAATACGTAAAGCAATCTTGTATGTATGGAATGTTGACATGTGCATGAATGTTGTTGACAATCTGCACCGTTGAATATTTTTCCATCTTTCTGTTTATATTAAAAATTTTAAAAGAAGTTGTTCAGCAAGATACATTAGCCTTGAGGTGTAAGTTGGGCATCCGACACCTGAACTAAATTGATTCAAATCGCGTGATTTACTTTTTATGGTGTTTCCGAAACTAATCCCCGATTAAGTTAAGTCATTTTTACATAATATTCATATCGAATCTCAAGTTATTATTTTCCTTAGACCGTTTGTTAGGTCCTGTTAAAGTTAACCGTAGGAATGTGGCTGAGTTTCTTCTTTTTTTTTTTTGTTTAGATTCTAAATGGCGCTAAAAATATCCAAAGGCAAAGTTCGCTTAAGCATTAGTGTTTGTATTAGTATTTATTGTCAAATTTTCTTAAACACATGTGTCTTTAAAAATATTTGGACGCTTAATTTGCCGCGTTTGATTTTCAATTTGGTTTTTACACGCTGCAACAGGGCCTCGTTAAAATTCTTATTCGCGTTACACCCATAATGTAGATGTGTGTGTGTGTGTGTGTGTAATGTTTGACTCAACGAATCTACAGCCTATGTGGACATTTATACACTGTGTGTATAAAAAAAGAGGAAGATATAATGAACACACACAAAAGTAACAAAATTGTATTTAGTTGTAACCGAAGCTTTTATACCCATCGCCTTTACCTTAACAAAAAAAAAAAAGATTAAAAAAAAAACCAAATGTCGATACTCTACAAAATTTTATTGTATTTTTGGTGCAACTTAAGAGTAATAAACAAAATTTCTTGAAATAAGAGATGTTATTTACGTTGCATTGTAGGCGTACCTTTTAATCGAACTGGCTCCTTTTCAGCGTGCTAGAACTTTCAATGTTTTTGCTTAATATGAAGCCGATATATCAGGTTTTCTAAACTTGTGTTTGGCTTGTACGAGAGTTCTTCGACTGATTTGAGCCATTTTCAACAGCACCGCACGCGCAGAATTGTTTCCACCAAATTTAAATTCAAGATTTTCATTTTTGCGACGACGGGAAAAATGTTTACTGCAGGCATTACACGGACACAGAGGAACATACATAAATTGCTCTTAAATTTGATGTTGAACAGTAATGTATTATATATCTGATGAGGTCTCCGAAAATTTCTCCACGATATTGCAAACAAATTGACAAAAAGAAAATATCTCACCCTTCAGTGCTGGGTATAAAAAACGATTTATTGAAAAGTGAAATGCATTTAGTAATAACGTAAGATCACGATTAATCATAAAATATTACATAAGGCCGCGAAATAGAGTTTTATGTGTTTATTTATATTTCATAAGTGTAATACAATTTCATGTTTTATAATTTACACCTTTCGTTACAGTTTAAGAAAATTTCTTTTATTATTTTATAATTTATTTTATTTATGTTGGATGCTTCCCCGTTCACAGGTGATTTGCAATTGACTGCAACATCATTAACCAAATCGTAGTCGGTACTACTGATGACGTCAGACATTAAGGAATTTCTATTGTTATTGATGTGAGATGGAGAAGGTAACTGGAATTGGTGCCTTGACAATAAAGACGAGACAAGATTTTCATTGCTACTTTCTCCTAAAAAGCAACGCGATGCCAACATATTCTTCTTTTCGACGGGTTTTTTGACAAAGTTCAGTTCGGCGAAGCAGTTAAAATCAGCAAAATTATCTGCAATACTATTTTCAGTACACGCAGAGCGACAAGATTTTGACGGGCTTTTATTGTTGGTTCTTTTTCAAGATCGGAAATTATCTGATGATTTAGTATGATTTTCCTCTTCATAATAACTTAACATTGATTTTTTACTTTCGTTATGAATACTATTTTGCTTTATAAAATCTCCGATATTTACCACGACTCCTTCTGGAAAGGGTATTCATCACGCAAAATCACGCAAAACAAATTTCGTTTTGCCACAGTACTTGGTTTGCCCACAGTGGCCTTCCAAATATTGGTTTTATTTTGCCCTATACAGAACAATTTTCAAAGTCCAATAAAAAAAATTTTCCGTAAGCAACTTGATATACGTTATACATCGTTGGAAAGGGTATTCATCAAGAAATCACGCAAAATAAATTTCGTTTTTGCATATCACTTGGTTTGGCCACAGTGGCCTCCCAAATATTGCTCTTATTTTGCCCTATACAGAGCAATTTTCAAAGTCCAATGAAAAATTTTTCCGAAAGCAACTTGATATAAGCTATACCTCGTTGGAAAGGGTATTCATCAGGGAATCACGGAAGACAAATTTAATTTTTGCACATTACTTGGTTTGGCCACAATGGACAATTAAACTTCGGCTTTTTGAATGTCATATTTGACATAGCGGAAAAATTTTTTATATCAAATTTTATCCAATTAACCCAAAACGTAGTTTTGTTTACCGTATTCATTCAAAAAAGTTCCAAAATAGTGCTATTTTAACTATATTTGATATAAATCCTTCCAAGACTTTGGTTAACAGGATTCTGTTAGTCGTTTAACAGGCTTCTGTTAACGATATTGGTTTGTGACTTTGCTAGTTATATTTAAATATAACCTCACACTCTTTTATATTTTCTATTTTCTGGCATCCATATCTACATTTATTATTTTGCATTTTAAGATCTTTTATAATTGTTTCTTGATAATTTTTAGTTCATATTACTTGATTTTGTATGGCAATCATGAAATCTTCTGTTTCTGGAAATAAATTACCACTAATTAACCACTGGTTTGAAACTTCATTGTCAACATGACATTGATTTAATATATTTAGATGTCTATCATGTAATGTTTTACTCATCCATTGATTTACTTTTTCGTTGTGTTATTTATATCTTGATGATTACGTTCTTCGTTTAATTTTAGTGATATTTTTGTATCCGCTTGTCAAATGACTCTGTGTATATTGGAATATTCGAATGGTGTATTGAAAGGCTTTCTAAATATCATTATTTAATTTTCTAAAGGATTTTTAATATCTAGTATTCCTTTTCCACCTTTTCTTCTTCGTCAAGTTAACCTTTCTATGGCTGATTTTGGATAGCAGTGAATAATGCTGTCGAGTCATCTTTATGTTTTTATCTGCCTTTCCCTAATTGACTGAGGCCCTAATCTGTTAAGAATCTTGTAGGTAGATTCAAAATTTACCCTATCAGGGATCCCATTTCAGTCTGCGTATTGTAACGCACCGTAACTACAGCTAAGTATTTAAGTAGCGCACTAGTTCCTTGAAACAAAAGATAATAGAACGATACGCGCACCGTGGTTGTGTGCTTTTCTCGAATATTAAAAACTTTTACAAATTTTGTAAACTGTACCACTAAATCGGTGTCAAGTATTTAAAAATTGTGAAAACGATCAAAATAAGGTAATTTCGGTCTTGTACTGAGCTTTTTTTGTAAAATTGAAGCGACAAATTAGTCTTTTTTTTTTTTACTATTAGGATTTAGTATTCATTCGCGCTCTTTAATGTGTGGCTTCGCTTTGCTTTGTCTTTTCTTTTGATAAATTTTGTCTTTTGATATTTTAATTGGTAAATCCGTCTTATTTTTGTGACTCGTTTAGTTTTGGTCGGTGGAAATTCGTGGAAAGGATATCATACATTTTTTGTGGTTGCTGTGTTTTTTTTTGTATTTACTTTTATTTTTTTCATTCTGCTTCTTTCATTTGCTTACGTTGCTTTGTTGTTTGTTAGTGTGTTTATTACTTATCGTTTACTAACGTTTGCTCCCCATCTACATATTCTAAAAAGTAATTTTCTTTATTGATCTCTTACAGTTATCATTGTACCTTCCATAGTGGAATATTTATATACATCATTTTATGCCTGTCTTTTGCGAGTAGACAACCGTCTCTTCACGGCACCCGCCCACCGTGATTTAATAGAGTACTTAAAGAATAAGAAGAAAAAAAATAAATCCTTCAAGAAATATATAAGAAGTGGCTTTGCTTATGAATATTTCAAGTACTCTGTAGATAGGAGTAAATTTAATCGCCACAATCATCGATTTTATTGTAGATACCTAGAAAAAATAAAATCTTCACTCCTTATTAGTCCAAAAAAATTTTTATAAATTTGTTAACCTCAAAAGTAAAGTCTTCATACTCCCTTCTCCGGTTGTCTTTTAATGGTTCTAATCCATCTGACGATTTAACATGTAACTTAAACTCACTTTTAAAAGCACGAAGTACCTCACTGATATCTTCCGGCTTTTACTCGTCGGCAACCGGAGTCGTCCGACGTATTGCTACTTTGATAAATTGTAGCTTTAAATTATGCGTGGAAAGAAAATTGAAAATAGCTGAGATTTTTATAAGGTAAGTACAACCCCTGTGTACATAGCAAAGGAATCACGGACATTAGCGATAAAGTCAGGCGATCATGATAGCGAAGACAAATCACAAACAGTGTTATCAAAATCAGACTGAATTTTTGGGTCGTAATTACAGCATACCGACCTGATATGGTTCCGCATCCGACGATATCACTTCGAGTGTCGATAGTCGAGTAAATCAGATAGAAAATAAGAAAGAAAATTTGACAACAAAAAGAGGAATTAATCTTATTCTCTTTAATACGAATATATCGAACGGGATGTGTGAAGCAAAATATTATATTAATTAAAATGATCTATATGTGATTATGCTAACTAATAATTATTGTTAATTAATTTTCTTAATAAAAAATTCAATTAACAATTATATTCACCAGCATACTTGAATGCGCATTCTATTATAATTCCTAAACGATGTGAATAATAAAAAAAAAACTTAAACCATCTTACATTAAGAAAGATGTAATTAAATTATATGATTATAATTCAATTCCTTCTTTGGTGATAGAAGATGTCAGGAAGAGTTGACACAGAACGGTTCAATTTACCAAAATACAATGTATCCTATTGCACGCTTCCCAAAGCAAACAATACGGAATGAAACATTTAGCACAAGACCGCGAGAGGCCAATGTCTTGTAAACCCTTCAAGGATAAGAACTATATACCAAAAGGATTGGGCCTTTCATACGACGCTTTAAAAGACCCTAGCCGCTACGCGGTATATTTGTCCTTTTATTTTTGATTGTATTGAAGGGAACGACGCGTCGCAAAACAAACATTTTAATATTGATCATACAAATCGTAAAATTGACCAAAAAAAAAACGTACTTTTTTTATACTTTTCCTATTTTAAATTTTATATATCGTTTATTGAAAATTGATTTTTCAATCCCTTAAAAATGTTTTTTTATTTTTTCTTTTTTTTAATCAAAATCTTCGTCTACTCCCGAAAAAAGATCTCTTCAGTGCTTATATTTTTACCTTACAATTACCATGAAATACGAATCGAAAACATGTTCGCTATTATCGGCTCTCAAGCTTTTGCATGTTCAGTTAGTTTAGGACTCTCTTTTACCTCGAATTTATACTGATCGTGAGTATACCTCTATGACAGTCGTATATGTTTGTATATTGTCCTTTTTTGTACCTTGTAAAAGTCAAGTTCTAGTGTTTAACTTAAGATTTATTTGTAAGACCCTACTTCATTTGTATTTCATTTTATTGCAACTGACTTTCATACTTAAAGAAATAAATAAATGATTCCTTAAATATCGGAGTAAATTATAGTATACAATTGACGCAAACTTCTATCTAAAGAAAGAAAATCTACAAGATCTATAAGATTTATTATTAAATTATTGAAAACCCTTCATTTATGTTTTTTTTTTAAATTTTATTTCAACTATATTGTAAAAAATAGTTGGAGTTGTTTCGTTGGCCGTTATGAGAAATTGTGATGCTTTGAAAATCGTTATATGCAGGTTTTCTTATTATGAACATTTTTTTTATTAATTTTTACTACTAATCTGCTATTCTATAGCATAGAGCTGCACTTCCCTATTCAAATATTTCTTCTCCTTTTTTCTCGAGTATTTTTGCTGCATATTTTGAACTACTTTACAGAAGAACTGACTCCTTTCGAATCGCGTTTAGTCTCATACTCTCGCTAAACTATACTGCCTTTTTGAAAACCTGTTAATAAATTTGAAAAACAGCTGCAAATTTCGATCAAAAAATTTCTCTAAAATAGTGAACTTTGCACAAATTTTAGAACGTTCAACGCATCTATTAATTAAAAAAGATTGATTCCCTAAAATATATAATGCGGTGAAAACCCTTAAGTGATCACTTTAGATTAGTTTTAAATAATTTTATACGAGGCAATCCGATACCGATTGGTTACGATAGTAAGATTTGCTTAATAGCGGTGTTCGATAAAATGTTCAACTGTCACTCCAATAATGAAAATTTTCATAAAATCAACTTTTCCTAGAAGTGTATTCGTTAGGAAGCTTATTTCAATTTATCAGTACTACCGATGTATTCAAAAATTTCCGAATTTTATTTACATATTATTAGGGTCAAATGGTCTCTAACGTCATGTAACATTTGTGTCTTACGATTGTAAAAATTAATGCGTTACAATTTGTACTATGCTATCTTCTATTCTATTATCAAGAAATTAATTACGAAGTTAAACGTGTCTCAAAATCAATCTTGGCTTCGATACTTGTGACTTGACTGTCAGTTGGGGAGTCCAGTTTCAGTCAAGTATGCACCAAATTTCTAAATAGCGCTATTGCTTTTAATAGATTTTAAATAAAAATATTTCTTTTAAGTTATATTTCGGATGAGCCCTTTAGATTATTGTTAAGATCCTTTTGGTAGAAACATACCCAAACTTCAAAACTTATCACCGGTCATCTAATATTTATTTTGAAATAATAATTTTTGGAATATTGCAAACAAAATAAGTGATTTAGTATATCCTCTCAGTTGACGGGGGTTACAAAATTGATTTGCATTTAAGTAACAATTGAACAAAGCTACAGAAGCTTTTTTCATTTTTTGTGCTGCTCGCGCTTATTGTCTGCTAGGTGCACATTGCTAAAGTCTTACAGGAAACATCAAGCAATACAACATGATCAAATGCTGACAGGGAATAAATAAAAGGATGTTTTATCGGGAAAAGAGTAAATAACACGAAAAATAGCAATAACAAAAATAATGCACATTTTAAATGCTGCGACAAGACAAAGCAAACTAGAAGAGCTACGTTCGTCTTTCGGCGAATTTAAAATGCCTACCTGTCAGATGAAAATCGCGCCTTTGCTAGTTAACCGATTGAGATAATTTATACTTGTATTTATGCTTGCTTTGGGATTTCATCAAATTTCTTGTTGAGACTTATTGCAATTTATTTATAAATTATTATTAAAATATTATTTAATTTCTTTCTTTCTTATTAATTGAAGGCGTATTTTTTTATGTCCGCTAAGATAATTTGCTAATCACTTAGAAGTTTTTCCAATATAAATTTCAATGTTTAATAGAAATTTTAAAATATCTAAGGCTAAATATTTGTCAGTATCGAGCATTTGATAGATACTTTCAGCTGCTACCGACTTTCAGCCAACTTTGTAGTTCCAAACGAGTTTCAATTCGGCAAAAAAAAAGAAAAAAAAAAGAAACATAAAAGACCGGCACTCAAAACTAACTTATTTCAATTCCTGGCGAGATGACAAATTGTATATATGTCAATTTGACGGCAGAGACTCTACACCAGTGTTGTTCTTAAAAAGCAAGTCAACGCTGGGTAGAAGATTAAAAATACTTTCAGAAAAAAAAAACATTTTCAAATACTTTCCTTATGCAGAATAGTATTAGATGTGTAAATTTATTCTCCATAAGGGCCATTTTGGTAAATAAATATTTTCCTAGAAAATGACGACATTTAGACTACCCGGAATTGGTATGCGACGAAATGTTACAAGCGAATTGATTAACTTAATGGAGGCGGGTATTATAGATATCACAAAGGCAGAACAAAAAAAAAAATAACTATTAGGAATTTTACCTGGTCCATACAATTCGTTTGACAAAAATTTATTATAGTAAATGTATAAAAAATCCCTGTTTCTGTTATGTGAACACCAGCTATGGCAGAACAACGGAAAAAGTAGGCATATGCAACCAACTAAATCAACGGGCAATGGAACAGTCACATGGCAAAACCAAACTGAATAATACACCAGCCAACTAACACACAATGAATGGTCAATGAGTAAGTGGCCAATATAGGCTGAATTGTGTTTAACGTGGAGCTCGTCAAAAAGCACACTTACCTGCACATAATAGTGTACATATACCAAACAACCTGGCAGCTATTTTGCATATCATACAATACCAAAGCAACTCAACAACACAGAAGAATGTTTAGTGGCATCGTACAATCTAAACTACGATCTTTGTTATGCAGAAAAAAGTAAAATACAGCAGAAAAAAGTAAAATACAACTGCGACAATAATAAAAGTTTAAGACGACGATGAGAGTATTTAGGATCCCCTTTAACTGCTGGTTTTTATTCTTTTTTTCTCTTTTGGCTCTGTTACTGCATCACAGAAGCCTATATTAATATATTGTAGAGAAGCATTTGAGAGTGTATGTATGTATGTATGTATGTATATGCGTTTAAAGCGTTCACACAAACGTCGTATTAATTTCGTCGACGTAAGCTTCATATGATAGTATGTATGTATGTATTGTATGTATGTATGTAGTGTATTTACACAAACCCATGTACACACACAAACATTCAAATGTATTGATATTAAATGTGTTCGCATAAACTAATGTACGTGTATACATATAGTTATACATATGTTCGTGTATAGTACTCTTTTCTATATTCGCTATAAGAAATTAAATTAACGAGATATGTCAACGATGAATTCATTGCAATGGTTTAAGCTCAAGTACCGTCGTTCTTTGTATTGCATATACATATATATGTAAATGAGCGTATAGCCGATTTTCTTCTTTTCGCGATACCTTAGCGCAATCTTTGTTATTGTTGTGTTTGCTGGTAATTTCAACATTGCTGCTGGTGTTCTTTGCTTTTTATACAGATTATTTTTTTAAACATTTTCATTGTGCGGATTAACTAATTCTCTCTCTTTCTCTTTCTCTTTCTCTTTCTTTTCTTTCTTTCTATTTCATACCTTTGCATTTTCTCAATGCAAACTTTCCGTTTTTTGATTTAGTTATTCGGTGATTTAATGCAAAACGAGCTTTCGAAAAAAGTCTTCCCTTAATTTCTAGATAACTCAATACAAACACAATTTAAATTTGTCAAAATGTATGTGTGTTTCGTAGGGTCTATACTTTACGTCATGTAACTCAGTGGTATCAATTTAGCCATGTCGGTCTCTGTCACAATTCCTTCTTATTCAAATCTAGTGAAGCTCGAAAAATATTTTCTAGTGCTTCACAAATTCGATATTAAGTTCTTATTTAACATTTTCATCATTCAAAAATTGCAACATTATAATACATATACAATATGTCCAGTCTTTTACTATATTAACCACTAAGTTTTATTCGCGTTGGTCGCATTTGTTTTCTCTTTCTTTTTTTCTATATGTTTCGGTCTGTTAACCGAACGCTTTGTTTTTGAATGCAGTGTTAATTCGTTTCATTGTTGAAAGAATCTTAATAATCACAGAGATAAACTTATATAATAATTTATTACGAGACAATAATACGATAACATTGAATATAATATAATATAGATATAGAGATATAGATATATAGTAATAGCGTTAATTTGAAAATCCCGCGACCCCATTATATTTTGAATTACAAAGGACGGTTAAGTCTTTTTTTTTTGAAATCCTGCATACATTTATTACAATTTTTATCTGACTCTCAGTCATCTCTCCTTAGGTTGGGTTTATATTGTAGGCTTTCACTCATAGTAATAAAATATTAACCGATAAATAATCACTTTAGGCAGAACGTAATTGTTCGTGTAAGCACTCTAAGCTCTTTGAAATAAGTCCACGGTACGTTTCACAAAAAAATTACAAACGAATCTATGGTAAATTCGAAGTCACATACAAAGTTAATAATTTCAAGCGTATTTTACGACAACTAACCAAAAAAAAAAAAAATTAATTTTATTATTCTATAATAAGATAAGTTAGAAATTGTGACATCTACCTCCTATTCTAAAGACCCTGAATAGATAAATATGAAGATAACAATAAAAAAAATATAAAAATATAAAAAAATCACAAATAAGCTAGCGCCGTTTTCTATCAAAAATTTAGAATTTGTCTTGAAAGAAAGGTTTTGTGTACAATATGTCTTAGTGTGACCAAAATCCACCGTTAGTATTAAGAGATGTCTATAGAGTTCAAAGAAACTCCTACTCTAACAACGGCATGATTAAAATACTTTAGATCATAAATTTTATTATAGTCCACATTAGGTTCCAGATCTATTTAAAACTTAGGTAATAGATCCTCAGTAAATCTGCGTTAAACATTGGGAACATTGGGCAATTCACTTTCAATGTTTCGAAAAGCTCTCAAATAAACGAATAAAATAATTCGTCCTTTTTTCTTTTCTTTTTCTGTACTTAGAAGCAACGAAAACAATTCCTGAAAAAACTGCGTGAAATGTTTTGGAAAAAACCTTTCCAACACGTACTACAATTCTCTATTAAAAAAATGTACCATCTGCTTAAAAGGAAAAGATATATATGTTTTAATGACGCAGATAAAATGAATTTGGAGAATAGTGATATAATATTGATTGTATATCATACATATTGAGAATATTGATTTGTTAGATTCAGTGAAGTACAAAGCGTCATTAAATCTGTAGCATTAAGTGAAATATTTTTTTAATATATTTAGTTTCAATATTAAATCGAATATTTTAGTTGCTATCACTTGAAGCTGTTCAGCGCAAATCTTAAAGACAAAAGAAAGAATATCAGAAGTGTCTGGCACAAAGGAGCGTTTAAAGGTCTTCAATCGCTTAGTTTTTTTCGTAGGTCAGATTTTACTTTACTTAAGTAGTTACAGTAAGCAGCTAAGTTAAGGCGTCGAAATGTAAATCGTCAACGAGAACAAAGCCTACAATAGCGCCACTCGTTGTTTTAAACAATGAATTTCTTTTTCATCTTAGGTGAGGTAAAACTAAAATATTGTTCGGAATAATTCGAAGAGTTCCTATCGATTACGATGTGAATGATCTAATTAGAAATATTTTCCCAGCTATTTCCATAACATCATAACTCCATCGCAAGAATTCTGAAAGCAATAGGAGTACAATAAAATTTTCCGAAAAGCCTTTTTCATGATGGTTAACTTGCTATAATACAGCGTTCAAAGCATTTGACGAGATTAAACAGAATCAAAATGGATGTCTGCATTTTAAGCAAATTGTTTTTCTCAAATAGTAACACTTCTGAAGTTAAAATTTCGAATCATATCGTGGTTTAATTACATTTAAAAAGTTACTATATTCAAATGCATTCCATATTATTGAGAAGTAGGCGTTCTTATTATCAAAATTCCTAATCTAAAACGAAACAGTGTTCTTATATCATGTTACTCTCTTACTAGGTGACTTTAATGTTGGGCACAGTTTGTATGGAGACTTTCTCTTAACTAATAAAGATAAAGTCCTGCCAAACATTATGGAAGCTAACAGCTGGTGAATTTTAAACAATGAAATCCAATCTCATTCTTTTCCAAATGGTCACAATACTATCAGTATAGTGCATCTGACCTTAAACAACTCAACTATTACTTCCTTTGATTGAAACACCATCCTAGTACTTTAGGAAAATCTTAAAGGAACGAAGATTAGCTGTTAGAAAGACGAAGAGAACACAAAGAGCCATCGCAATTGATAAAGTATATGTCATTGGATATTCGCGTTCTTTCTGGATTTTTGAAATATCTTCTTAACTTTTGAATAATTCGTATAATACACCGTTTACTCTTTGTGAATTAACATATATCCTATAATCCATTAAAAAGGTTATTGTCGCTGGTTGGTATGGAAATAAACATGAAACGGTCAAAACGTTCTACAGAAGGAGCTTAATTACTTTTTTTCATGCAATTAATCGCTTCATCTTTGGCGGACTACGATATATTAATATAGCACCTATTTCTAAAACAGGCAAAAATCTAAATGATTTAATTGACTTTAGACCCACTTCGCTAATTCCAGTGATTGTAAAGGTAATGAATGATTAAGAGGAGTTATGAATATCTTAGTTGCTAAGAATATCATTCCAGCCCAATCCTGTGCCTATCAAAAACACAAATTTACAAATATGTGCATGAAAGATTTGTTTCTTTCTTTCTGATAGCGAGCGAAAAAAAAAAATTGTTAAAAAGGTTGTTGTCTCCTTCCTGGATATCAGCAAAACTTGTGATTGCTTTAACTTAACAAGGTCTTAGGTTTTAGAATTTTCAATTCTACTTCAAATGTGACTGTGGATCCTAAATCTTTTATGTAAACGTGTGTTGGTACTAGGAAAGGAAAATATTAGGCTATATGGGTGGTATTCCTTAGGCTAGTTGCTTGAGCGCCACCCTCTTCAAGGTGCATGCAGCTAAATTACACGACTTCCAAGATTGTAAAATACATATTTTCAAATATGCTGATGATTTTCTTATAGTATACGTTGATTCGTCATTTCTTAAGGCGGTCGAAAATCTCTCGATGAAAACAAGTCCTTTGTATGGAACTGGTACAGACCTCAATTTATACTTTAAGCCAAGCGAACTCAATTTACTTTTACAAATGGATCCAAAAAAGAAATAAGTCTGTATATTAAAGGAGAGAACTAAAGTCAGTCAAATAAAATCTTAGATTTATGGGTAGAATTTTAATTGACTATTTAATATTTCAAGTATGAAAAAAATATTTAAAGACTGTCTCTGCCCGAATGGTACATCGTTAAACTAAAACAATTAAGCAGGTTTTGTTTGAAAAAAGCTCTTACGTTATATATTTCAATATTAATATCAGTGCATTCTAAAATTGAATTTTCACATACAACTTCATGTCCAGAAAAAAATGCAGACACTCGAGAACCAAATACCAAAAAGGATGCACTGGATTTACATCCTGAACACCTGCATCTATACTCTATGTAATTTCTGTTGAATGGCCCTTCTCCGAAAGAGCTCTCCTTCCCACCAGCAGAGAGTTAAGTTAGAGATTGTAGTTAAGTTAGAGATTATGAATCCTTCGCTATAGCGAATGATTTTATCACTAAGTGATGAAATTCCATTTCAATTCCAACTCTACGTATTGTTATCAAAGATTTCGTCACCTTTTTGAGAAAATCAAGCTTATTCCGTTGTGGGATCATGTAGGCAACGAATGTAAAGTCATTTAAATATCCTTGAGTTTGCATATACGACAACGCAAAATGTCAATCAATCTTGCGGAAAAGTCTTATGCTAAGAGTCAAATTATTGGAAAGGGCTATTATGGGCTTCCATTGAATTATTTTGGTATAAGATATGCGCCCATCTTCACAAGAAGATGCGGAAAATTTGTTATTTTCTCTTATAGTAAAGCAACTCCATTCTTGATAAATATATTTGAAATACATTCAATATTAAATGAATCTCACATTGAGAGTTGTTATCTGGCTTGGATATCACATTGCGATCTCTTTTTAAATAAAAACGCGGATTCTTCTGCGCGAGAAGCCCAAATTGATGGTAGAATTTCGTCCATCAAATGCATTCACGAAGAAGCAATAGAGACAATTAAAAAACTCAGCTCTCAACAGTTGAACGATGAATTTAGTAACAATTAACTTTTCGTTCAAAAGAAAATCTCTTATTTTAATTAAACAAAATTTATTTTCTAACCAGACTTGTAAAGCATTAGCATTTAATTCCATATTATATGTTTATATTTATGCTATTTTAATTAAATTCTCAAAATTTATCTAAAAATGATCATATTTCAACCAAAGTTTGCAACCCTCGGCTTACATCACTTTTTCTATACTACACAAAACACTAATATCCCGAATGTATATATATATATATAGGCCTCACAAGGTTAAAAGACTATTAATTCCAAAAAAAAAAGGAATAATAATTAAAACGCTCTCCCAAATAAAGACAAAGTACATCTGGCATTCAGAAGTACAACTTCTCGCAGGAGATATTAGCAACGACAAAGATGATTCGCTCGCCTTCCTTTACTCTTGATTGAGCAGATAATATCAGTAAAATTTCGATACTCAATCGTAGGAAAAACCTACCGCATACAATATGTCGGTTATATGCTTCTATGCGTGTGTCACATCCATTTCTAAAACTTAATGTTCTTCTGGCTTAGATGGAAAAATAACAGCAGAAGAATAATATTAAGAAAAAAATAAGAATCGGCACAAAAACTACATTAAAATGGAAGGAAGGAGATGAGACAAGAAGCGTTTTTTTTTTTTTTATTTTAAATACCAATTTTGTAGTAATTTTCGTACGACTGCAGCCTCTCAAAATGAAATTGAACGAAACAGCAACACTGATCGCAATCCAACTCAATTTGCAAGCATACACGTATACAGATAAATCTAATAATGCCAAAGAGAAGTATGATGAAATAATATTTGCCTTAAAACGAATTTTGAATACCGGTCGCTTAAGAAATATATGTGAAAACACAGTCGCGTGCGCGTTTCTCAACGAAGGACCTTTCTCTAGACGTAAAAGTTTTTGGATAAGCCATTCCTTGCAGATGAAGGAGCTTTAATTAAAAATTTTTCTGCGATTAAAAACATACATTTTTAAACTATTCTAAAATATTCTAAAGTTCTAAGAATGCGCAGTCATCCGAAACTTAGTTCATTACAACGTTTCACCCTCGATCGAGAATGGGAAAAATCTAAGCAGTCTCAGTCTTCAGTAGCCGAGATATAACAAGTAGAAATATGCCTTCGACATATGGCGTTTGATTGCATAATGGCGTAACTTGTACAAGATATATAGCTAACCTTCAAGACATTACGTCTATTCATGGATAGAATTTTTTTTTAAATTTTGAAATCCTTCATTTCGAAATTTTCGTCTATTTTTATATAGACCTGAACATAGAACATATAAATTTAATAGATATATATAATCTTTTGGACTTGCAAGAATCCAAATAGGTCTGGCAAATAAGTTGAACGTCTTAGATGTTTGTAATCTAAAATTTATTAAGAATAAACGTATATTTCTTATTCATAATAGAATGCTTCTCGATATTACAAACGAAATAACAAAAATTATATAATTTCTTCTCTTGTAGTCGGTTCCAAAAAGGCATTTCTTTGCCACCAAACCTGAATGTGAAGAGATATATGAAGACATTTATATACACATACAGAACCTGAAACAAAATTATTAAGGCGTCAATAAGATGAAGAACACATATACGTTTGAATTCTCAATATATCGACGGCAAAACTTGAACAAAACGGGCAACATAGAACAGTATAAGAAAAACAGACATGTTGGAAGTAAAAAAAAAAAAAAAAAAAAAAAAAAAAAATTAAATTTAAAAACATTATACAGAAAATGACAAAAATACGAAGAGCGAAATGATTTTTAATAAGCGATAAAATAAACTGCTTATTGGCTTTTATGTTGTTTTGAGCATTTAAAAGATTTCTGCAGTATACAATGCCACGTATGTAAGTACATATACAAGCATATATATATATATATATATATACATATATATACATATATATACATAGATAGGGTAAAGTAAGGTAGTGCGGTCTGCGAAATTATTCGATCATACTCATCATTTTTGAAATTGCTTTCAACACCAGTTGGTCGAAAACATGACTTGTGCTTGCGTCTTAAAGTTGTAAAATTTTTTGTACCATTTCTTCAATACCGTATTCAGAACAGGCCTTTTTTCGCTGATTGTCTTCTTGTGAGTGGCTACATTTGTCAGTGTTCCTGTTGAGTTAAACAGAATTTTATGATATAGCATTATACATACATTCTGGAAATGTTGCTATACGATGTTAGTTTCCAATTTACCTTCGACGCAGTAACAAAAAAAAAAAAAAAGAAAAAAAAATTAAAGGAAAAATAAAACAAAAACAAAGATTGTTTTTTTTTTTTGTGTGCATGCGGTTCGAGTAAAATACAAATCAAGCAGACTCTGTCTCCACCAAGTGTTCATTGCAAACTTTTCATTTTCTTTCAAAAAGTAATGCAGAAAAAACGATTGCGAATAAAAGAATGGAACGCACTTCGATTCGTAAACGATACGAAATAAAAGTTATAAGTAACGTACGATACGTATGACGATTTTTTTTATAGTAAAAACATCAATGGATCGGCTCCTAATTTCCTAGTTTTAAACCACTCGATTGAAATAATCGTGATTTTGTAATACAATTACAATTGCAATCTCGTATTGAAAATGATTAGAAAAATCCAATTTTTTAATCTGACATCGTTTGCATATCGGTGTCATTTACTACAAGTCTGGTTCTCCAAGTATATAGACTTCAAATTTTTAGTCTAAAATTATTTCTATGTGCCCAACAACCGCACACTCAAAGAAATGAAATGAAACCAGTACCGACTTTGTATTGTGTGATGAAAACGACTTAATAAGCGTGTAGAGTGAATACAAGTTTTTCTTGCTTTGCAGGAAAAGACAGAAAAATCCCGAAGTGAACGTTCAAAGAACTGTCCTAACGGAAATTTTTATACGTCAGAAAGTATGCTTTAAATCCGAGATTTGCCAGCGGTTTGATTGGGCCGAGAGACTTCGCTCCTAGTATCGTAACATGTCTTTGTTAGCAGCAGCTTACACCATAAAAACGTCGAGAGCCTTCATGTATGTAACCTAGCTAGCATCGAGGCTGTGTGGATAACTTTCCGAAAGCGTTTAAGCCAAGAGATAATATGGTAGGATGGGACGAATAGTGTACCCAAAGGTCCAAATAAATCCACGGGTGGTCGCACAAGAAAGATGGCAACTTGTAAGTATTGCTCGTTCAATACGCTACTAGAAGAATGTTCTCTGCCTGACCGCTGTCTATGGAAGTGTCGTGGTAGTTGTGGAATTCTAGACAGGAAAACACAGTAACCAGAAAGAAATTCTGAACCATACCTAGCGAATACTTATTCCGGAACCTCCAGATAGTGAAACCGTCTTTAACGGGATTGTTCCACTAGTTGGAGGACAACGGGTATCGCTCACTGAAAGGCGAACAGCGAAATAGCTGTTAATTTTCCGATGCTTTTCTTTTCCGTTTGGAAAAATGTAAGGATCGTCGTGATGCTTTAGTAAGTTTAGGAGAGGCTGTCAAACGTTTTCTGATCCCTAGTTAGCGTATATATAAATCCTGACCAGTAGATCAAAAGTATTGTTATATGAATACATGTCAATATAACTTTCCTTATGTGCTCAAAGTGAAACTTCAAAATTGACGCATAAGTCATCTTCCCGTGATTCTGATAGTTTCTCGTATCAATACTGTAATTCTAATCATTCCAATCTTGATATTAATAAATGGTCTTTGCGGGAGCGTTTTTTGAGCATATCAATACTGTGTGTCTCTTAATATTTTTCAACATTGAAGAGACGCACACTGACTCAAATGCGTGGCCATTTTAATAACACATTTTCTTTTATATAATCTTTTCTGATTTTTATTCAAGTAAAATCTTTGCGTGTATAGGAGAATTATATGGAGAGTTTCGAAAACCATCTTTTCGAAGTCATGTTTTATTAAGTAAAACAGCTTAATAATTTGAATTCTTCATTATATTGTAGTTTAAAGCCGCAGAATGTTGCTTTCTTGCTTACTTTCTTTCTTCGTGTCCATGATATATTGAAGTTTCGTTGAAGAATGAATGAACTGGAATTCATTTTTCCGTTTCCTCTTTTTTTTTTTTTTAACTGTTTCACCTTTGTCTGCTTTCTTTAGCTATATCCTTGCAAAGAAAATTTGAAACTTTTCTTTTTTTTATCCATTTTTCTTTGATTTTCACTCTAAGTAAGAAAGGCGGACAATGCTTATTTCTTCCGTATCTCATTGCTTTCCTTCTCTCTGAACATCTGGCAAGTGTTTTAATTATTGAATTGCTTCGTTGTTGTGCAGAATACCACTCAGTACATACAACAACGTGACTATTCAACACAAACTTTGCTAATATTTTTTTTATGCATCCACGCCAATCATAATAAAAAATAACAGAAGCACAAGTCATTCGTACGAATCATGTCTTAAGTCAACATCTGAACGTACATGTAAATGTTGCTGTTGTAGCTTTTGTTGTTGTTATTCTTCTTGTTTTTGTTAGAAAACAATGAATATGTGCGTGCAGAAACATATACAGTTAGATTTTTGCTGACACAATCCTATTTTACAACAACAACAACATATTTATGAATAAAATAATAAATAAGAAAACCGCAACCACACGTTGAAGCGAATCCTGTATATTCCCACACTTTAAACAAATACCCAAAAATGGTAATAATCTTTTGTTAATTGTGGATGTTTCATTTACTCAATCGGTTATCGATTTTTTTTTTTTTTAAACGGTTCTGTCATGTATATTTGCATAAATTTTCCAAATGAATGTTTGTTTAGGGTAGAGATTGCAATTGTAATCCAATATGTCGAACGGATAATGTCGACTTTCAACTTTGATTTGTTGAACTACAAAAAATTATCAGTTTAATTTCGTATCAATATTTTTGAAATTTTTGTGATAACATTAGCAATACATCGACTAGGTTAATTAACATTATAATATGTATGTATATATAGATATTTCATATTTAGATAAAATATACATGTACACAATCTATATATATATATATATATATATATATATTTATATACAAGCATATGTAGTACGTACACATATATGATTTACGATTTTTTGATATTATTTGGTGTTGCGAATGGAACAACAAAATTAGTATACAGTCATTTTTAAATGGTGGGTATAATAAAAAAGAGGCGTACTGTTAATAAATTGGTTTAAATTCCTGTTTCCCACGTACACTTATGCATTTTTCGTTGTATCGATATGCGAATATGTATTCTTCTACATGCATAATTTGAAACCTGTGCGTGTTCGTTCTATAGTCAACTTAGAGAGGTAAGCTCTGCTCTCCAAGTACACATTTGCACTGGTTACCATGGCATGTTACTGTTGTTGTTGTTATTGTTGTTGTTATTGTTGTTTGGTACATTTATGTAAGTACGATTCTTAAGAGTTTGTGAGCTAAATTTATATACATGATAAATTATTTGACGAAGAAAACAAGGAATAAAACTACTGCCAAACTGCTAAAACGTAAATGCTGATTATAAACTATTGATCATGTTTGCGTTGGAAAAATGCTAGCATTTTAAAGGATCACAGTTAAGTTAATTGAAAAGTGGTCGTTTCGGAGCAGACGGGGTAGTCGACTTGTTAGAAAATAGGCATGGTTGTGTGTGTGTGTGTGTGTGTGTATGTGTGTTTGTGTTTGTGTGTTTGTATGTATGCTCTGTGCTAACAACAGCAACGAAAACTTTAATAAATGATAGCTGATATATTTTTTTTTTTTTAAAAAAAATCCCTTTGAAAATAAATTTATTGCTTGCGCGTTAAATGAAAACGCCGTTAATATCGTTCATCACATGAGGTATGCAACTCGACTGAAACCAGATAACATCCATAGTTGAAATTTAAAATTATAATATTATTAAATTTTTATCAACTGCCTCCAATATTTGTTAGAAGACATTGTTCTGCCTGTTATTGTTCATTAACGTATAACACCAAAAATTTAATGGTTAAAACTTGATAAGGACAACGCAAACAGGTAACATTGAGCAATAACGCAAAACTGAACGCCTAATTAATCAACCAAATTGAACTTTTGCTTTACATTATTTCAATGTATAGGCCACATAAGAAAAATTTTCTACTTATGGTTTAGTTTGACAGCTTACGAGATTACTATGCCATGACTAAAAGAAATGGCGATTATCCAAAGAAACTGACATTTGTGAAAGAATTAGTTCTGCTCTTACGTAGGATTGATTGGAATACATAACCAAATAAATGTAGATATATACGAAAATTTTAATAGCTTTTAAAACGGATCTACTTCGATAATAAGAGAAAATTTACCGTAAACGAAAGCTTGAATATTAAGAGAAGGTGTGTTCGCGTTAAATATTTGTGGAGATTTTCAGAAGAAAGTATGAATAAACTTTGTAAACATTTGAAAATAAGAGAAAACATAAAATTGACCTTAAGATTATTCTCTGACTCTGACAGTGTTATCGCACAACGAAACTTCTAATAATCGTACAACTTTATATCAAATAATTTCTTTTTCTCAATTTTATAATAAAATTTTGTATAAATTGCTTCTGCGCGCACGCGTTTCGCAAACACTGAAAAATGTATGCAGCTCTCTTTTATGAGGCCATTCAGTGAATTGGGCATTGTGACAGTTCGAGCTACAATACTTTTGGGTGATCGCTATTACTCAGCACAACCACTCTTGCATACGGATTATGTATACGTTAGTATACCTCTTGCTATCTAACTCTCTTTTTTAAATTTCCTATATATCTAAGTAAGCGTAATTAACGTCATTTAAATTTCTTATATATCAAGTAAGCGTAATTAACATAATTTAAATTTAAATTTCCTATATATCTAATAAGCGTAATTAAAGAAAATTAACTCAAATGCTTAACGAGCTTCTAGTTTTTGGCAGCTCCTTTTTTTCTTCACTTTTCACATGATAGAGTTTATTGTTAAAACTAAAAATACTAAAATTCAAACGTATACCTTACAGGTACAGTTCAAAAAATGTCGCATCTACGTGTCTTGGTTTTATTTATTTGAGGTATTTTGAAAGTTTGCTGTTTTTGTTTTTTTTTTGTGAGTTCCGTATTTAAATAAGAAACATAAGCCTGGTGTTACATTGCTTTCTTGCATTCTATAAACTTATAGGTGGTTTCTGTTAACGAAAGACAAAGAGAGTACTATTATTATTTATATTTAAAGAGAATTGGAATAATAAGAACAGCATTATATGCAATCAGCAACAACAACAGATTTTGTTAAGTAACATTTAAATGCTGTTGACAGATAAAATTGCCAACAAAGTAAAAAAAAAAAAAATAAAAGAAAAAAAAAAAACAAAAAAACTTGGTGACGGAGATAACATTTTAACAGATCTTTGCATTGTTTCTGTTGTTTTCAATTTCAGATGCCCAGCTACTTCAATGAAGTCAGTAAGAGAGTGAATAAAGCGAGTGTGAGCGATTTTCATAAAAAATGCAATACCATGGAAAAAGTAAAACAAAAAATTCATTGCACAGGCAGAAAAACATGTGAAGAGTTTAAAGGTTTAAGTCGTTTAAGTTTAATGAAAAAGTCTTTAACTCCTGTCGTTTTGTGTACCCATTGTTGCCTACCCTAAGAAGGGTGTATTATTCTTTTCATTGTTTTTGATTGGCTTTACGTTACATTATGTGAAAGACCTTGCACGGTGCCGAAGTATATCTGAACAGATATCTAACTACTATAACAGTTACTTGAATATTCAAACTTTTCAAAATTGAAAATAAAAACATGTACTCTAATTATTCTATACATAAAGTTTATAATGACTAAGAAGGTGAACTCATAAATAAAATATATATTCTTATCTGATAGATTTCTTTGCAAACGTATTATATTTATCAGAGAATCCTGAGAATATTATGCAAAAAGTCACATAATATACGCTAAGAAGCTGGGTGCTCACGATTCGCAGTAGCATGTAAATATAGCTTCACTTTTCTTCTTATCTTTTGCTTCTCTTTCACTGTTTCTGTCGTCGCTACGCGAGGGCATGTGATCATGGGTTACAAAAAAGGTAATTAGCGCAAATCAATCCATGCTCGTGGGTAGAAAAACAAAAGTATAAGAAAATAAAATGAACGTTTAGATTATATATTTTGATGTTGACTGCTCGCTTCTTGTTCATATAGTTGTTGTTGCATTTTGTCTTTGTATCCATTTAAAATCCCAATGATTAACTGACAATTTTAATTGCCTGAATTTATACGACATCTTGTGTTCACGTTGCATATATATATATATATATATATATAGTCATTTGGGCTGACTCGTTTTTTCGTATTTGTCTTCTCCAAGTGAAAGATTAGATTTCGAATTTTGTCAACGTCTTAGATAATACAGAATGTCTTAACGCTTCCAACTCAGATATTACCATAAGCAAGTGAAACCGACGATTTGTTTATAATGATGAAATCTTTATATTTCAAAATAAATACTCATTTATTTTATTTTGTCTTATTATTATTCTTAAACAATTGTTACAATAACACGTATTTCTAAATGTTGAAAACATTTTCGAGAAAATTTTTAATTTCTAGACTTCAAAAAAAAACTATATTAATTTGTAACCAATAGCGTGAAAGTGCACAAGATGCACAACGCTTAATATGTTTATTGGTGATTTACTTATATTATTAAATTTCGGTTTTATTAAATTATGTTTTTTAACAAACAGTTCAAGTTTAATAAAATCGAGAAAATGAAGTCATTGGGTAGTCTTTAGAAATTTGTGACATTTATCGATAAATTTGTAATACTAATCGATTACTATTATTCGATCTACATGCATCGTAGATCATATATGAAATCATATATTTTTGCAATTTGGCAGCACTTTCTTGTACGCGATTCTATAAAATAAAATCTATCTTTACACACATAATCTTATGGTTAAGATTCAGTTAGATGTTCTCCAAACTTAGATTTGAGATTTTGCTGGGGAAAGGAATGGTTCGACAGTAGAATTATTAAAATTTGAAGAAACACAAAATTTCTAATATTTTGGTAGTTGTGGTCCTGATCATGCAATATCTTGTGCGTTTTGAATATTGTTCCTTAATTTTAGAAAACTGACAGCAGATCAACTAATACTATCCATGACGCGTTCAATGCGTATTCTCGCAACATCATTACTCAAGTTGGATATTAAAAAATTCGAACTAAATCGAGTATAAAATCTTTGTTGGTTTTCATTATTTTTATTCAATACATTTTAAGAAAGAAAATTTCAATTTTTGAGAGAATTGTAGATTGCCTTAGCTTAATAGGAGCACATTCAGCACACTCAGTATTTGAATTTTTATTAAAAGAAATTTCTGTTCGCTTATATGTTTACATATATATTTATAATGTATTCGATTATTATAAACAATGCGACCTTAATTCTGACTTACTTAAATATGTACTTATGGATGCAAGCATTTCTTATGTAAGACTTTCTCTTTAAATACAAGATAAACGAAATCAATCAATAATCAGAATCGGGCGATTGATGATTACACTTACAAAACGTATCAATACGTCATAGAGAAGAACATTAAAAAAAAGTTCAGTTGGTTCTCAGTTGGTAAACCGGCATATAAAATCAACTTTTGACATATGAAAGATATAACTTGTCAATCCACATGCATAACAACGTTTTGATGAATGAGAAATCACTTCAATATTATCCTGACTTAAACGTGTAGATATAAAAGAAATTTGATAAAAACAAGTGTTAAAACTACATAAACTTTAAAACGTTTAAGCGGTTCGCTGCTTTATTATCATTCTTTATAAGATTGTTTTTAATTTCTGACATTAAAGAAATGATCGAAACCATATTCACAAAACTGTCTTACGATCATCATAAAAGGTCAAAAGAATAGAATGCTATGGGCAAATAAACAAATATGTAAAGAATTTGGTCGCGAAGTTACTACAAACGAAAATGATGTTTTAAGAATACTTCTCTATATCGTCGGCAAGTCGACCAGGAAGAAGATGAAAGTTCAGCGAAAAAAATTTTATTTTCAAGCAAAATACAAAAGTTTATATTCGAACATATATATATATATATATACATTCCTTTATACAATAGGTTCAGTACACTTGCATCGGTAACGGGTTTTAATATCATCCGAAAGATGACATATACTCAGTCACTTAGTGTTTCGTGAATTTAAATTGCTTCACATTCATATAAATTTTCGTTGTTCATCTTTTCCCTCCTTTTCCTCCGTTAAGGTTTTTTTATGAATTGACCACAATTTACTAAATTGGATTAAATATGAAATAAATTTTAAGTCATTTTTAAGAATTGTGAAGCGAAGCCACATAAAAACCGTATTAAATCGTTAAACAGTATATAAGAGAAATTAAAAGCCATTTAAATGATTTATGCGATTTTAAATTGTCAGTGTATGAGAACAAAAAAATTTTAAAAAAAAATATTAAAACATAAGAAGGAAAAAGTTTTTAAATGAAATACAAACTTCTTATTGGTTCCTGTACACATTTAAACTTTCCGAGGAAAGTAGTGTGTTTTAGAGCTCGGGTGTGCTAATTTAATTGTTAAATGCGTTTAGTGTAAAGGCACTTCTGCACTGGGATGAAATTCTCCTTTCAATTTTATATTTAATGTCTTCATGCATAAAAGTCATGCGACTGACGCTGAGCGATTTGCGAAATCTGAATATTTATTGCAACGAAAAATAAATATGATGCCGCGATTTGTTCATACAAAATGTCCAACGTATTAAGCTCTATAATTGCAACAACAATGCTCGTTTCTCTTTTGGATAGCGGTCGGTGTATGGGCAGGCAATATTGGCAAACAATTCTGTCTATGTCCCCAAATTGATGACCTTCATGTGAAAGTTAGTTTTGAAACGAATGAATTGAATTAAGGCCTGAATACTTCGTAACAGCGTGTAAGTCCTGTTTTTGGTGCAGTCAGGCTGACGACGACCCCTAGCAGGGTACAGACATGCTCAAAAATATATGAACATAATATGGAAAACTGGCAACTCATTTTATAGGCGACGTACACAGTTTTGATATTGCCATAGCATCGCAGTCTTTTAACACGCCGTACATCACATGGCGTTACTGTGTTAATTCATGTAATAACCACGGTATCTGATAGAGCTGATGTGTTTTTCAATGAAATATATTTGACTTGAACCTTCTTTAATATAATCATATTCCTAATTGTAATATGAAATTTTTAGATCTTAATTTCCCAATTTCCCTAAAATAATTGTAAACCCCAGTCCATCTTTTAATTTTCTTGAAGATTCATATCATCCAGCACTTAGCTTATTTTCCCATTACTAGGTAAATAGCTCATTGAATCACATTAAGATGTTAAATCCTATTCCCACTAATCTAAAACTAATATGCCTTTAATAAAATCAACATCTTACTTCTTACAACTCCGTTTTTAAACATCATGCTTGACTTCAATACTGGGAAAATATAATTCCAAATATTCTCCTTTTATAGCAAATTAAAGTCGGCTACTTCTTCTGCCATTCCGGTCGAACAATTCTGCTTTTGAAGCCCTTCCGAATGCATGTATTAAATATTTTTTTATTGGACTTTGAAAATTTCTCTATATGTAGCAATATGATGGCAACGTTCGGAAGGCTATTATGGCCAAACCTAGTACTAAGGAAAAATGAAATTGATTACGCGATGAATCCTTGGTCCATGCCGAAAAAAACTTAACATATGCTGTTCAGCGTTGGATTATATGCAAATCTTTGGTCCATACAGCGTTGGAAAGAGCATGGACCAAAGATTCATGCGACATCATTTTGATTTTATTGAACTTCGAATCCTGTTAGCATGGCAGCACTTTTTTTAAAATGGAAATTTCGGGCTTTCTCTAATGGCTGGATGATCGTGCTGAAATATTGGTTACACCTTTAGCTATCGCGACGACACAATTTCCAAAAAAAAAAATTTTTTTTTAAATTCAAAACGGCGTCCACTATATCAAAAAGGAAGTTACCAATTGGCATTTCGGGCACTGCCGAATGTCCGATCATGTCCAAAATTTGCACGCACCTTCAGCTTAGATCAAAAAAAAAAAAAAAAACAGGGCTTACAACACTCAGTACGCCAAATTTCGTGCTTGTAAAAATTAAATTATTTAATTCTGCCAATAACTGAATAATTATAATTTAAAACCTACTAGAGTTTAACGGGTGAACAAGAGTCCGTTAAAAAAATGAAAAAAAGGATTTTATTCGTAAATAATTAATTGACTAAACGAAAAAGATAAATATTTCATATAAAAAATTTAACTTTTTTAAATAATATTTCATTGAGTTAGGAAGCTAGGTTGAATTGTCCGAGGAACAACAATGGAAATAGATGATAACAATGTAAAATCTGTGGATTGGATTAGGAAAGATACTAGTTGAAAGGAAGGTAGATGTAGTAGACAGTTGAAGGAAACTACAAGACAATGAAAGAGGCGTTTGGAGAAAAAGAAATGAAAAAGTCTGCAAAAGCTATCGGATGTCGGATCTAGCAAAGGGAAAGCTGAATCTCCCCATTTACTAGTTAGTTTATACTTGCTCATTAATTATTTGATGTATCTTCTTAATTTTATAAGGCTCATTTTAATTTATATATATATATTTATATATATATATATATATATATATATATATATATATATATATATTTATATATATATATATTTATAAATATATTATATCT
>KK351065.1:334927-349763 GCA_000671755.1 Glossina brevipalpis | reverse complement strand
CCGTTTTCAAATTGTTTTTTCGTTCTATTGGTATATATATATGTCCCCAACATGGGTGCTTTTTTTGGACAAATGTAAAGATTACTTGCAATTCGGTGTGCTTGGCAATTTTTTACTATCGAAAAATGTTGTGCGGACCATTCCTCCAACTTACTTAAAATGTTGGGTGTGGCTTTTGGAAAGTCTACTTTGAAAAAAAAAATGTTTATAACTAGTACAAGCTTGTCACAGCACGATAGCACCCAATGAAGACGTGGAACCCGTGAAGAAAATTATTATGGAGAATCGTCAAATCACTCTTAGAAAAGTTTCTAAGGATATTGCCGCATGCCATGCTATTTTTTCGGTATGATACGTGTGGCAGCAAACTTTGTCTCGAAATGTCTAAATTTCATCAAGACTTGTTCGCGATTTTTGACCAAACACATCAGCGCAATATTGCCACAGCTATCATATTCAATGAGCTTAGCCCCGTGCAACTTTTCCCTGTTCCCAAAACTGTAGAGGCCCATGAAAGGACGGAGTTTAGCAAGGATTAAGGAGATAAAGATTGAATCGCTGGACGAGGTCAAACACATAACAAAAAGCGTATATCAGAAGTGCTTCCAAGATTGGAAAATGGGTTGGCACAAGTGTATTATACGTTATCTAAGGGGGATTTCTTTGAAGGGAAAGAAAAGAGATATCGGTGAATAAATAAATATCTATGGAGAGAAAAATAAAAAGTTCGATTTTTTTGTGATGATTTACACAGTTTGTGTTTAAAAAAGTGTATTTTTCGCGTATGCAAACTCGCACAAAACACAACAAAAACAATATTTTTTGAATAATACTGTTAAATGTATTTAATACGTTGGGTTGTTCTGGCATATACTTTTTACCTACAAATCATTCATTCGTCGTCAAGTCAAATGCACTCTTTAACTGAAGGTTTTAGAAGCACGTGCAAATGACGTAAAAGTGAAGTATGTTCATAGAAACGTTTATTATTTTCGTACAATACTCACTCGTTTCTGCTCTTCATTTGCTTTTTCGCTTCTCCTCTTTTTTTTTTTTTTTTCTTTTCGTTTATAGATTTATGCACATATTAGGCCCGTATATCCAGTGTACTTATAGTTGTATAGTATAGCACTTATAAGTTGTTCTTGTTGGATGACTCTGGCTTTTTTTATTACGATGTACAGACGATAGATGTAGGTCCTCTTTGATTTGGAAGTATTCAAATATTGGTGGATCGATCTATACTCTCAAAGCAGAAGAATGAACGCAAGTTTCCATGAACGAATAAAAGTGAACAGAGTGAAATTAAGTTTTTTTTTAGAGCTGCTCATCCGCTCCAATTTAAGTTTAATATTCAACGAAGTTCAAAATTGAATAGAAACCAATGAACTTATATTTTAATTTTCCGATAAGGAATTCGAAAAAGTATTTCTTCAATCCCGTCAAAAGATAAAAAAAGATTAAATGCTTTTGATGCATTCGCCATAGGGTAAGGGTATCAAAAAAGCGTTGTAAAAAGGGGAAGATAACATTTTTTATTATTTTTTTCTCTCTCCTCTGCACGTACATTGAGAACCGTTAAACAATTTTTTAATTTATATCATAATTCAAAAATCATTTAAATGCATTTGTGTAGTTTTTATTGTTAACAACATTTAATACATACTTTTTTGCTTTTAGCGCTATGAAAGGTGTTAAAGTGTAGTATTCAAAAATTTATCTTGTTGGAAAAATAACATTTTTGATTTATGTTCTTTGTGTAGGAATGCGTGGTTTTTCTGTTCTATGTTATACGTTTCAGATTGTTCGTTATGTTTCTTCTCCTTCTTCTCCTCTTAGTAAGCTTACATATTATGAGCAGGTACGGTTGATGTGAAATTTTAAAGGTTTCAATGTTTACTAGTTACTTTTATATATGTATTTGAGAAGAGTTATTGCTTTTGAACATCAGAACAAGTGATGATATGATTAAGGTGAAGTGCGACCACAAATGCAGTCAGTATTAAAAGAAGAATTTTTTATAGACGTAAACTTCCAATTGCGTCTTATGCTGAAAGTAGCAGAGAAGACCTCGTCGAAAACACTAATATCATGAAAAAAATGTTTTTCGTTATGAGTTTGGAAATAGGACTTTTATATAAGTACACGAATCTTTCAATTTCCACATAAATCTTAAATTTTCTTCAAACGTCTGTTACATATTGCTACGATCAGAATCAACGTAACCGAAGTTGAGAAGCTTTCAGCGCTGACGTTATTTCTTTTCAAAACCAAATAAATGAAAAAAGTAATAACTTCTCAGTTACATCCTCTCACGGAATGCAAATTTTGATCATCTTATCCATCTAATGGAACCGAGTTGGATATGCAAACATTTAACTTGAGAGCTAAAATTAAATTTAAAAGATAGAAAATTCATAAAAACGAGCGTTAAAATCTTATAATCTGAGAATTAAAAGCATACAAAAATTGGTAAAATTATTTAAAATGTGGGTTTAAACTGCAAGTAGAATAGCATTGCTATTGTTGAGGCGTGAACTGTTTGATCAGCGCTTGTCTCAAGTTAAGCGTAATATTTAAGCTCATCATCGAAGTTTTCGCGAATCTAATGTTTTTATTAAAACCTTTGCTATATCTAGAAGAAAGCTTCGGAGATCATGAAAGATATGTTTATTTTTGATCAAATTCAATCGATCAGATCTGTCTGCGGTGTACATTCTCCCGATCACAAAATTAACTTATCGTCTTCAAATTTGGCCGAAAATATCAGAACTTCTTCTAGGCTTGTTACTTTTGAAAATCAGATAAATCTCTCCAAGGACACGCCTACAATATAACGAAAATGGAAAACATATCTGTTTTCAGAACCAATACTTTAGAAAATTATATTTGCTTGCAATTACCATCTCGCAAAAAACGAATTTCAATTCTCTACTATATACGGTGGGCATGGCTTATCTTTTTTACGTGGAAATTTTTTTTATGCGTTTGTTACAGTTTTTGCAAAAACAGCAAGGTTGTTTACGTTACACTGTACGCACATTCTTTCACAGATTTGGCTTATTTTCCATACCAATGTAGGTAGAAAAGTTTTCAACATTTTTGCCAAATTTGAACCAGTTTCTTAAACTAACAAACTAAGTTTTGGCGAAATTCGCTCCCGTCCCATATATGATATAATCGTCATTGTATGGCAAAAGATAATAAAGAATTGTATTAGACAACTGATTGGGCTTAACCGACTATAATGTTTTTACTTGCTTAAGGGAACCATATGTTTTGGAAAAATGAAGCTGATTTAGTCCTGTAGTTTTGTCGAATTCCTCATTCTGATGCTATATAGAGCACGACAAAAACGCCGCACATAAAGGATATCGAATATTACTTCTTTTCGCTTTTTTATATCTCTTTTTTCGCATTTCTGTTCGCCTGATGTCCGCCCGTGCATGTTTGTGTTCAATTTACAGATCACAATTTTTGACACATTTTGACGAATTTTTATTAAACTAATGTGTTTTAACTTGAAAACCACCCTTTTTGCAAATGGATTAGATCAGAACACATTTACGAACAACGTCCACACAATGCCTTCTATTAAAAAAAGCCGCTATGTTATGGAAAAATATCGATCGAATGGGTGATGGGTTGATGGGTTGCGGATTTCATAGCGCTCATGAAGTTTCTGAGGCTTCTTTCTGGGTCTTACATACATTTTTATAAAAAAAAAAAAAACGAAATTTCGACAATCTACAAAATTGGATGGGTGCGGCCGATTTTTTCCACTTTTTCTCAGGTACTGCACAGTACAGTTCCTAAAGTGCAAGTGATTAATTTTTGTAGTTGCGTCTGCTAAGTGATTGGAACAAAATATATTTTCCACTTTTTAGTTCATTCAAATAAAAGTTGATTTTAGAAAAAATCTTTTTATTTAAACTAATTTTAATCTAATATTTAGAATAGATTTTTATAGTCACATAAAAGTGACCGGGACAAAATTTGTTTTCCGCCAATTAGTTCACGTAAATAAAAACTTATTTTAAAAGCAAAATTTGTACATAATTTATTTAATATAATTTTGTTTTTCTTTTTACCATACCTACTTACTCTGCACGTTTTTATAAGCAGACATTTGTGGTGCGGGGTATATTAAGTTTGTTCGAAGGTATGTAACGCCCTCAAGTATTTTCAATGGACCAAAACTTTGATTGTATCGATCGATTTAGAAGCATTTATTGAAAATGGCAAACGCGTTTAATACGGATTTATAAAGTCTTAATCGCGCCAACATGGACCTTCTATATATTTTAGATTCTTTTGCAAATCGGAGTGGACATAGTAATGATAACTATGAATATAACGAACTTTAAGTAGTTGATCATATTGTATTATCCATGGAGAAAGGAAGATGATGATTTGATAATAATGAACGTACATGTTTTACTCACTATTAACACACTTTGTAAATAATATGGAATCAGGAAAGGTATTTTATGAGTATGGGGATGGAGGTAAAGGACTTGGTAAAAGTAGGCTCAATGCATCACTTTATTAATCAATCAGTTATAAATTAATCTATATACTTGCTAAGGCTAGAGAGATATTTGTATCAAATGCTGAAGATTCTGTTAAGGCCTTACGCCTAAATAATGAAAATAGTACGCAAGCACGGAATTTGAAAATATCGAAAGTTTCTTTAAATTTAATTTTGAGACCCACAAGCCAAATACATTATAACGATCAAAATAAACACATCTGATGGATTAGTCTACGGAGCCACTAAATGGTTAATGAGAATAGATTTTAACGAAGAAACGAATATACGTTATGGTTTTAAATTCTCTGATAAGGGGCGCTTGATGCCATGGTAACATCTAAAAAGAAGGATGCAACAGAAGAGTAGGAGGATATTATTGGAAAAGCTCATCAGATCATTTTAATTCAACGGAAATAATCAAGTTAATTTCGACAGGAAACTGTTGTCTGATGTTTTCCGGGTATGATAAAAAAACATTATATATCGTAGGCCGTTGATGTCCAAATGGAAATTGCAAATTTATGAACTAATGTACAAACGTTAACTGTTCAGGAAATAAAGACTTGTTTAAGCATATTTATCAGACATTCAAAGTTTGAATGCACATATTTTTTTGATTTTAGACAGGATAAGTTACTACTAAAATGTATGCAATACACTACCACTACAAGGCGCCATGCATTAGCAAATATAAAACAAAAGAGCTCATTTCTGCAAGCAAAACATTTCAGTTGATTGCTTTTAAACATGACGACATTACTTTCGTGGTACATTATAAAAGTAACAAATTCTCTCCAGGAGAATTTTATGTGGAATTGGAGAATTTATCAACAAGTCTGCATAACAGAAATGAGAAAATTATAATTTTAGGAGACTTTAATATAGCGATGAACAATTCATCGATGCCACGATGCTGCTATATGTGTAAACATGCAAGGAGCAGGTGCTAAGACCGCGTTTGTACGATATTCAAAAGATTGAAAATGTACAGATAAAGACGATGGTTGTGTTTTCAACCAAAATTTATTTATTGCACTTTAGTGCAATTTTAATTTTTTGATATTTATATGAGACATTTGTCATAGCAAGGAATTAAAAATAATTCAAAACTTTTACTTGAATATTAAACATTAAAAAATAAAAAAAATTAGTTGATTTAAAAATTGTATGACACACACATGAAATATGTTACATGTTCGAGAGATGTGATAATTCTTAATTTTATAATATTAACTGAAAATTTGTACACAAAAAGTCAAAAAACAAGTAATAAGTTAAAAGAATTCAAGTTAAAGGGCCACTATACCGATAAATGAGTGGTCAATAAACAAAAAGAAGTAGAAAATTTTATTCGGTTGAGAGTTGAAATCTTTCGATATTGATTTTTTATTTACTGCCTGTATTGTATTTCTCTAAAGCAAAATAACGAAGATATAACACTTGTGGCATAAATCGCATGATTTATATAGTCGTCAGCATCCTATGACATGACTTTGATGTGCATTTAGTGCGACAGGTCTCATACACAAATTTACCGTTATATTACTAATATAAACTCCTAATGCAATAAACCTAACGTGAAAAACTTAAGAATATGTGAAGAGTAACCTCGAGAGTCATTATGTAAAGTTTTTAATGGCGATTTTTAGCCGGTGTCACATAGAAGCGGATACTATAGCATCATATAAGCAAAATTTAGTTGAGGATTTTCAGTTTTTGCATTCTCTTGTTAGGTCAAATCCGGTGACATTTAAGTACAAAATTATGTTAGTATTGAGTATAAATCTAAGAAAATTTACTACCACAAAGTAACATTTGTAAGATAAAAACAGTCATGAAAGAGAACCTAAAAATATTGTTCAACTTTTGTAATTAAAATTTGTTTATTTTCTTATGCATATTATGTGTTTATATATATATAAGCTATAAAATATATTTATGCATTACAAATAAAAAATTTATTTAAGAAAGTAGAAAATTGTGCAAATTAAAATTTTATAAAATTTTGTACTCATTTTACGTTTTTTATGCTTAATATTTTAGGCTAAACAAACGCGAACGTCAATTTATCTCTCTCATTTTATTGGAAAATTTCCAGTAGTCTATTGGAAAGTTAGCGATACTGCTATTACATGATACTAATGAAACCGGCTATTGCGAATCACATTTCAAAGCGATAGTTTCAATTTTTAAAACCGATACAAATTAGATGATGATCCCCTGGTAATAATCGATCAATATTCGTAGTAACATCTGGCAACAAATCAAGAATACTAAGATTTTTGGGAAAAAATTCTTTTTAAACACGTCACTTCACGTTTTCCCATGTGCCCTTACACGGAAGAAAGATATAATTTTTGATATAAAAAACATGTCTTTTTGCCCGACTATAATATTTTGATTTATTTTACTTATTTTTAAGATGAGACTGGTCGCTATAAAAGTTTCAACCACGATCGAGTGTAATGTTAGTATTTTTTGTATTTACATTATTTTTAAATATCTCAAGAAGTAAAATTTTTAAATATCTCAAGAAGTAAATGAATCACTTCGTTTTAAGGAATAGTATGAAATTTATACAAAACTCTTCATTTCATTTCATTTTATTTATATATAAGTAAACTACTACTACTAAACAGAACAAAAACTCTCTGTAATTGTTGGAGTTGCCTAGCAAAGACGCGGTGGCCAGCCCGTAAGGCGTCGTGTAATTAAGACAAAACGTAATAAATTCAGTCAACCATCAACACCAACGTGTATGACAATTCGAAATATGCACGCACATAGACTCACAATAGTGAAAAACAAAAACAAAAAAAAAAAGCAGTAAAATAAGCAAAACTTAAAAGCAAGCAAGTTTGTTTTATGTATCCACTCCTCGTCGTTTTTGCTCTTTCCACTTTCACAGATATCTTGAAAATGATATATTTTTCGATCCGCCGTACAAAAAAAAAAAAAATAAAATAAATTTCATTAAAACTTCTAATTAAAATGAAACTACAATAAAGGTACACATTTACGCTTCCGGGAAAACTACAATAAATTCAATTTAAATTTTTATTCTTTTTTGATAATTAACCACCGAAGCCATTGATATTAACAAAAGCATTAACCGCCTTAAGTACTTCACATCAAACTTCCATACACATCAAAACAATTAGAATGAAATGGTTAACGTTCGCAGTTACTATTCATCTAGTTTGCTTTGTTATATATATATGAAGTGCTTGTAAAATATTTTACTTTTACTAATTTCGTAAAAAAAAAAAAATATAATGCAAGAAAACCATTATGCCATATATGCGCATTCCAATGCAGCAAATATTTGCAATCTTTATAACCAAATTCTGCAGTAAATTCTATGCCATAAATTTATTTCATTCTTCGACCTCATTTGCTCTCTCCTTTTGAAAGAGACCAAATTTCACAAATGTTTATGACCCTTACTATCAATTTGGCATAGACAGACTGTCGGTTGCGAAACGGGACAATAAAAAACTATACATGTAAATTAACCTTCTGAACTGACAGAGTCGTGAATGATGAAACTTTCAAGTCACGTATGTTGTTGTTTATATAGTTTAGACTCTAAATTTTCTTAAGGGGTATCACTAGTAGACGCTTTTAATTTTCTAAAGTAAGAAGAAAAAAGTCATTGACTGAAAGAAATTTTTTTTCTTTGAAATTTCGAGCTCGGAAAAGCGTATCAATCGAACGATGAAAGTTACAACCTAATGCTTTAACCGTTATTCCTAAATCGTCTATAAATATACTTCATAGTGACGAGAGTTGAATGAAAATGAGATTGGTAGAGCGATTCCAAGGAAGCCCGTGTTTCTGCCAAGAAATTTAAAGCTTTTATTAAAGATTTTGATGCTGGTATGCCTTCGGCTACGGGACTAAACATTTATTTGCCGTTTTAAATGTGATTTCTCGCAACATTCCATTCTTCCATTTAAGTTTTTAAAAATAGTATTTAAAAAAAAGAATATTTTCAATAAGTTCATTTAAATATTATTTATTAAGAAATGATTGCTTTGTTGGCCCAATATTGGGGGTTGCTATTAAGACGGCATAGAAGAGTCCGTTTGTCGGCCTTTGTCTTTAAGAGCACCGACCGATTTAATTATTCGCGGAAAACTGTTAATTTTTTGTAATTTGCTTTTTTCTTTACGGTTGCTAAAGTAGTACCTGAACTAATAACAAGAGGAACTAATTCTGTCGATAAACTTGAACGCTGTTTATATCTCAACGACGCTAACTTAACAAAAGTAACTCTATTATCGATCAATTGACTGCTTGCTTTTGTTTTCTAATTATTTGTAGGAACGAAAATTCTTTCGAAGGTTTCTTGATATGACGTCACACTATGTCAGATGTTCATAAAGCAACATTATATACACTTTCATGTTTTCAAATCCATATGGTGTACAAAGATGAGCGCATGTAAGAAAAAGTATTAAAGATAAGCTGCTTACGGTAATTTCACTGTTTATGGAAATGCCTGATAAAATATCTATAACATATCTATAATTATCGGAAGGCACTAAATATACAGATAATTTGGGAAAAATATGTGTCAAAAATGTTTAATATTCATGGACGAGGGAGATTCTAAGCAGTCCGTCCCAAACCGTAGCGATGCTTTTAGCAACGTAATAATAAACTTAAATGTTAGAAAACTACTTCTTTATAAAATTGCTGAGCAAAAAATTGCACAAAATTCGCCATTGTTGCTCCGATAGTAGGCCCCTTTAGAGTGTGCTAGTAAGTTTCTTTTAGTTTAAGGTTTGGTTTATTTGTTTATTCATTAATTGCAATGCTATTATTTTCTACTACAATGTTTAATAATTAAATAAATGTACTAAATGTATTACATTTATATTAAAAAAATGATGATGCATAGATCTGTCATCAATTCTGAGGAAGGTACCATGGAAAATAAAAAGCAATCGGCCAATAAGACGCGGCTTCTACAACTACTCAAGGGTGACGTGGCAAATTGCGTAAAGCATTTTCAGTATATCTATATGTATAGACAAATATATTAAATTAAATAAAGACAAATTATTCCTATAAAATAAAAGCTTTTGCAATTATGAAAAATATTTATTTTAATCCTATAGGATATTTTCACTAAATTTATTAAAACGTTGATGAACATAAAACTTAGAAAAACTTAGAAACGAAAAGAAATTACATTCGCCATCTCATTTTTCGGTTTTTTTTTTCGTGCATTCTCACATACACATACACATTATGAATTTAAAGAAGTATGTCCTTGATTTGTAAACATTTGACAATAATGTGACTTCATAACAAGAAACCTTTACCCGAACTTTACTTATTTGGCCACAGAAATCATAGGAATGATGATGAAGTAAAAACCAAATAAACGTTTATGGAACAAGGTTATTTGCGTCGGATCAACGGTAACATCAAAAGTCCTTGAGATACGCATTTCAATTAAATGTAAATATAAAGGTGGTTCTCGTCTTCTTATTAGTTCTTCTTATATTAGAATCTGTGTGCGTCAAAATAAGAATGGATATATTTAATTGTAAAAATAATGAGAATCAGTCAGTTGCCTAAAAGAAGCAAGTTAAGTTAGTTAACGTTTGTATGAGAACGAAGTACGTCGACTGTTAACCCTTTCGGCACACCAGCATAATGTATGCTTGCAATGTACCTTTGCACGTACCCGTTGCTGTACTGCTTTTATGTTAAGTTAGTGTGTAGACGGCGCCAGCCGGCCACTGTGATGCAACAAGTGACTGTATATACGTCACACATTGAGAAAGGGTAAACAGGCAAATTTGAATTCAACATGAATTTTCTATAAACTGCAAAAATTCTATTAAAATTAAAAAAAAAGCAGAGAAAGAAAAGAACATGAAAACCCGCTCGAAAAAATAGTAAATAGCTGCCGAAAACAAGTAAAAACCTTATTACCAGCCAAGGTCGACTACTTCGCCTAATACAATTCTTTATTTACTTTGAGGGATAAGTACAAAAAACTTGTAGCTTATAGTGGAGAGGGTCTATAGCGTAAACCGATATGATCCAAATTTAGCAAATTAAGTGTCTCTAACAAAAATCTTTTTATTTTTCAAATAAAAATTAGATTTTGTTCCCGTACGAAGACTTACTTCTTTTTGCCGAAAAATATTGCACATTGCAAGTTTTTCCATATACAGCACTTTTCAATTAGAGCGGTACACGGTGAGTAGTCGTAAAAACGGTCCGATCGAATTTATTTTCAATAACTCCGTCCTTGGGCCAATACATGTCAGTACATCAGATTTCATCAAAATATATATGAAAAATTGCAACCTGTAGGTTAAGCAAAAGAAAACGTGGATAAGGAGAGACTTAAAAGTGGGGCCCATTTTAAATCTTTCTACATTACATTACATTCCTCAAAAAATTAATATACCCAGTGCCACAAGTGACGCAAGTTATGCATATATTTAAGAAGCAAGTAAGAAAATTATATTCGACTGTACAGAGTCTTTTACACCCACCACCGTCCACTTAAAAAAAGGGAGGAAATCAAATTTGGATGGGTGGGCGTGGCATATTGTCTGTATTTTTATGAAATCCTTCGGAAATTTTTAATGAACACTGAGCGAAACATTCAGAAAACCGGTTTATTTGATACCAGAGCTTATTTTAAATTGCAGACGTGACTCGTGATCGATTTGACCCGTCTATATTATCAACATATATGAGAGAGCTTCCAATGTTTCTTTCGATTCTGCAGCCAATATTTTCATTTTTGCGGCCAGGAGAATGTTTACCAGAGGGACATGCTTAAATCGATTTCCAATTTGATGCCGATCCTTTCGGGAGTTCCAAACAAAATGACAAAATTAAATATACCCTTCATTGGAAACAACTTCCCATGTTTTTACCGAATTTGTAGTCAATACCTTCATTTTTCCAGTCAGAAGAATGTTTACTACAGACATCACACAGACGGACAGACGAACATGCTTAAATCGATTTCTAATTTGATGCCGATCAAGACAATATATATTTCCTTCTGGGAGTTCCAAATAAAATGACAAAATTAAATATATCCTTTATTGGAAACAACTTCCAATATTTTTACCGAATTTGAAGACAATGTCTTCATTTTTCCGGTCAGAAGAATGTTTACCACAGACATCACAAAGACGGACAGGCGGACAGCCGGACATGCTTAAACCGGCTCTAAATGTGATGCTGATCAAGATCATATATATTTTATGGGGCTTCCGAAGTTTCCTTCTGGGCAATACAAATAAAATGAAAAAATGTACATTCACTTCGTGGACGTAAACATTGACGATAATTCCGCAAAATCTATCAGGTAAGGGAATTAACGAAACTACGCCTAGAAATCCAACGTTAAGGGATTAGCAAGCATAGCAGAAAGAGATGAAGTATTCGTAACGTTTGTAATCTTTACAAACGGGGTGTTTTTCTGAAGAGAACTTAGTATGTATGTTGGAAATTGATAATGGAAACAAACAAGTATTTTAAGAAATAAGTTCTTTTAAATCATTGTAAATTATTACTGCTAAAAATTGTAAATAAAATATACGCTATTTATAATCCAATGATACGGAGTTTATCTCAAGTAAAGTATAAAAAGGTCAATTCTGTGACAACATTTTAAAAATACAGATTAATTATGATGATAAACGATAAATAATTATTTTTGATTCATTATTTGCAAAAAAATTGGTCATTTTCTTATTCTATTCATTCCATTGATAACTTAATAATTTATTGGTTTTGTGTGCCAACATTGCAGGTGACGGCCGTTGACCCAGATTGTGGTGTTAATGCAATGGTCAACTACACGTTGGGGTACGAGGTAAGCAAGCAACACATAAGCAAATTTGAAATTCGTTCAGCCTCTGGTGAAATATGCGTAACTGAAGAATTGGATTTTGAAAAATGCAAAGCCTACGAGTTTCCCGTTATTGCAACTGATCGAGGTAAGTTACGAAATAAAAGCAATTCATCAAATGTATTCGTTTTCAATTACTTAATTAGTTCACGTTAAATAATAAAATTGAAATTGATTGAAATTGATTTTTATACTTCGACCACTTTGAATGAGACTTTCATCTAATAGTACGATTTTTAATATTCGATTGCTTCCATAAAAAATTCATTAAAATTGGTTAGGCATGTACCAGGGTACATACATCGCCATTTAATGCCGTGAAGCGAAATGAATTTATATTTTGTCAAAAAAAAGGCGCCAACTGCATACATATGCATATTCTTTCCAACTATCTAGGGCTGTAAAGTCTGGCCTGGAAAGTTAAATTTGGAACCAAAACTTGTCGTAGTCTAAAATGATATAAAGATGATACTACTATACAGCCATTGATATGCAATCAATTAGCAAATTATTGTATATTCGATTATAATTTAGTTCCTTAAGATTTTATATACACAAATGATTCAAACAAAACCATATATTTCCATTTTGTATTTTCTTGTAGGTGGTCTAAGCACGACAGCTGTACTTAAAATTCATTTGATTGACATTAATGACAATCGACCTATCTTCTATCCCAGTGAATACAACGTTACATTACGAGAATCAGTTGTCACTGGCATTAGTACATCTATATTAACTGTTATGGCTCACGATCCCGATTCTGGACGATTTGGTGCCGTAACTTATCGCATTATCTCGGGCAATGAAGCTGGCATATTTCGTATAGATCGTACGACTGGTGAAATATTTGTTAATCGTCCTGCGATGTTAACAATGCGCAACCAACCAGTACATGTGCTAAACATAACGGCCAGTGATGGCGGTGGTTTACGAACGATAAACGACGCTATCGCTCACGTGCGGATTATGGATGCCACACAACGACCACCAATGTTTGAAAAATTACGTTACAACTTTTACGTAAAAGAAGATGTTGATCGGGGAACGATTGTAGGCTCCATAATTGCCACAAGCACAGATACTGGTAAGTAAGGGAGAGTGGAAAAAGACGATAAAATAAATAATCATGAAATCACATATGCAATATAGAAGCAAAGAACACATCGTGTTGGTAATACATTTATATGCACAATTTTTCATGATGAAGTTTACTCAATCGTAAGAACACAATCATTAATTCAATGGTTCGGAAACAAATATTTGAACATTTGATTGACAGCACAAACAATTCATTTTTCGGTAATATCTCTTATCACACAGCTAAAGAAGAATTCTTCCAAAAAAAAAATTTTTAATTTTACTTTATTTATATCATGTTAGCTGCCACGTGAACACATACTACCAAACGATTGTTTGTTTGTTGCGCGTAATGCAATTTGCGTAAATAAAGCAGTAAAACTATTTCAAAATCAAATTTCATATGAAATCTTTTTATAAATTATCCGAACACTTTTTTTTTGTCGTCTCTTCTACTTTACAGAATTGTGTTTATCTTTTGTGAAACTAAGAAGTCTTAGCTTTAATTTACGTTTAAAAGAGAGTGGTGATGATCTTCAGCAAAAACAAAACACAGTGGTGACGATCTTCAGCATTTTAGCGTATTTATTGCTTTCATCAGTAGATTTTATAAATGTTTGTAGTAAGAGATTTCTCTTTTATAATACTCCAACAGATTATTGGCTGCTGGAATTGCAATTTAATTTATCTTAAGATAAAAAAACTGGCACCCTCCTAAATGCTATGTATAAGTATTGTACTTTGTCTCTAAAAATTAAAAAGAAATTTTTGCTTTAAACAAATTTTTATCTTTCACTGCATTTTGTGCTCCTTTGAGTGTGTCTCATGCCTGACAATTATTACACTACATCAACTGAATTAATTTTGCTTTTTATCATCTATTTGAATTGAGTCTTTACTATTTTAGAACAAAACTTCTTTCATAATATTAAATCGTAATACTCGTAAAGAGTAAATGATTTTTTTAATTGTCTACGTTTTGTTTACTTCATTCTTCGGAAATGTATTGTTGGTGGTGTTTTCTATGATTATATTTGAAATGTTTTAAGATTAATGGATTATTATTTTCTTGTTTCTTGTTTTTCTAGTTAATGCTAATGGTGTACGTTATTTTATATACTCAGGAGATCCCGAGAATTTCTTTAGTATCGATGAAAACTCCGGCAATATAAGAGTAAACAATAAATTGGATTGTGAAATCAAAAATCTAGTATTATTAAATATAAAAGCGATTGCAGGCCAGCAAACACAAAGAGAAAGTCATACACAGGTAAATGTAAAATATATTTTGCAAAAATTTCTATTTTTTTAAAAATTTTGCA
>KK351065.1:291776-334908 GCA_000671755.1 Glossina brevipalpis | reverse complement strand
TTTTTTTTTTTTTTTTGCTTTTTTTGCAATTTCTCTATTCCCAGGCCTTTATCACTATTGAAGATATTAATGACAATTCTCCTGAATTTGTTATGAATACAGTACACTTTTCATTGCCAGAGAATGCTCCATTGGGTAAACCATTGTATGCTGTCAATGCCTACGATAAGGATTCTGGTAAAAACGGTGAAATCACTTATAAATTGACCATGTTCAGCTCTACAATGCTTAACAATGTCACGATGTCTGGTTTAGCTATAAGTTCGCGTTCAAATTCAGCTACAGTGCCAGCACATATACTACAAAAGTCTACAACAACAACAACAACAACAAATGTGGATACATCCGCGATACACTATGCTGTTAATCAAGCTGGTTTCGCTACATCTGCATACGTTGGTGGTGTTAGTGGTGGTTCTATAGTTAAGAATTTATTTGCTATCAATGCACGTTCGGGTCACCTAACGTTGTCACGACACTTGGATTACGAGACAGCACAGCGACATACATTAATTGTCACCGCTTGGGATTCGGGCAATCCGGCACGTTTATCCAACAATTTAACAATAGTCGTGGAAGTACAGGATGTGAATGATAATCCACCAGTTTTCGAGCATAATGAATATCATGTTGAAGTTTTGGAATCATTGCCCGTTAATTCACAAGTAAGTCAACGCGCCGAAATATAAATAAAAAAAAATTTAAAAAAAAACAGCAAAGAATAGAAATGAAAATAACTTTAAAGTAATAAATAAAAAAAAAAAACGAAAAATTAAATTGCAAATAATTTCAAAAGAGAATTTTGCGAACAAAGTATGAACTAAATAATATTTAGAGCATCTTTTACATTTTTTTTTTTAAATATTAAAAACATATTTTGAGAAAAAAAAAAACAGTTTTTAGAATTTCAAGTTTACAACTCAAGCTAAGTACAGCGATCGGGACGAAGATGGGAATTTGAAACCGATTTCGTTCAAATTCGAGCATTTGATGATGTTGTTTTGAATACGTTTATTGCAGTTATTGATTATTATCGAATAAATATCGAAAATTTGATAAACCAAAATTCTACTTAGGTGCTTGCAAAGTAAGCTATAGTTTGATTTACGCAACTTTCTGTGTCTGTTATCGGAACTGGACAGATTTAGCTAAGAAACTGAACATCGAAAGAGCGTTCTATTAAAGTAAAAGAAAATTTAAACTAATTCTTACTTCTCAACTGAAATAGTTGTGGTACCACTTTAATCATAAAGATTACAAACGTTGCCGTAAAGGGCGTACATTCAGTGAGCGAAAATTTTCTTGAAGAATCTTAAGAAATATATGACTCGCACAACTAAAAGATGGAAAATCTTATTGACCGTTTTTTTTAGCTTAAGACGATTCGCTTCGAAACTAAATATCGCACAACTATAAAAAAAAAGACTTATTTTGAACTCATCATGAAATTTCAAAGAAACAAAAATATTTCAATTTAATCGAAATTATTCGTATGCTTCTCTTTTTTAGATTCTACAAGTAAAGGCTGTAGACATGGATAAGGGGAACAATGCTCGTCTCATATATAGTCTTACTAGCCAACAATATAATAACGGTAGCAACGATAAAAACAATGTTCAAAAATCGATAAATTCAATCACATTTAAGAAAACCGCTACGACGTTATCCTCTGGTTCTACTTCTTCCGCCATGGTTACAGACGTATATAGCTTCTTTGGTATACATTCAAACAGCGGTTGGATTTTTTTACGTTCAACACTAGATCGCGAAACATGTGATTATTTTGAATTGGATGTAACGGCCAGCGATAACGGTAGTCCGCCTGTTCATTCTCACGCACATGTTTTTGTGCATATTTTGGACGCTAACGATAATGATCCTCGTTTTCTTCGCTCATCTTATGAATTTCATATTGAAGAGAATACAGTTCGCGGCTCGTTGGTTGGAGTTGTTGGCGCGACTGATTTAGATTTGGGTGAAAATGCGGCTATAAGTTATCGATTGTTTTCGCCGAACAGAAGTTTTCAAATTAATGCTTTAACGGGTAAGTTTTCTTCAGATTTTTCTATGTTTTTTCTAAGGGCATACACACACACACACACACACACACAACATTGTTTTAAATTGGAAATAAAAGTAATTGGAAATGAATTTTGAAACTTCACGTAGAGGTTTGCAGTTGTACTAAAGGGACCGGTTTTACTTAAGCAACACTTTTTCATCCAACTTTTAAATATTTCTTTTACTCCATTTCGAATTGGTGCAGTATGTTGCAACGAGCTTTGTTTTCAATAATATAATATCTCCGTATAATCATTGATGGATGCAGTGTTTCTGACTTACGTTTACGTTGGCACAGAAACTGAGATGCTGTTGCAATAAAATAAAACACTATACACTGAGTCGTTTTTAAGTTACAGCAACTATCCTTTAACAACATGTTAGAGGCCTAAGTGTTAAAGTTGAATTAAAAAAGCACAACATTTTTCTCTCTCTTTTTCTTAAAGTTGAAACTTGACTGAACGCTGATCTTTATTCGTTGGAAATTTTTCCTAACATGTTTTTAGAAACGGAAGATTAAATCGAGCTAGAGAGAGTTTTCACTATCATCATTGTACTTAATTGAATTTTTATCTCTTCCGCAATCCCATTATCAATAATGAATTTATTGCTCCCCCTGCAAATATTGGGAAAACAAATTTTCAAATATATTTCTACCTTAATCCTTAAATATATTAATTCTCTCTTATCTTTTAACTTGGAATCGTACTCGTATCTACTTCAACGCGATCCAAGCAGCTTGATTGCATTGTGCTTATCCAATTCTATGGGATCAATCCTGAAAAATTCCAGAAGTATTTATTCTTAAGCAGGAACAGTACTTCATTGATTGAAATAAATTGCGAAGGTCAGATAAGTTTATGGTTTTCGCAATTTCATTTGATCAAAGTTTTGATTTCAGTTTGCATAAATGGAGCTGGTTGGCTACAAGGCTGTCAAATGTGTGCAATGCACCCCTGTTGGGAAATTAGGGCCTAAACTCTTGGTTATTGACTTCTTGAACTCCACGAACAGATACTTTTAACGAATATTCACGATCATTTCAAACCATTTGTGAACACAAATATGTTAGCGAAGCTTCGTTGAGACGACCGCTAAATATGGTAGGTATTTGGCTGAGAACGGTTCCAGTGAAAGCGATTGTTTCTACCAAGGATTTAGAACAGAAAACCTTGTATTTATCTATTGTTAAAAAATGTAGACAATAGAGAGAGACTTTGCCATTTTGATCTAAATAGTAGCAGAATGTGAAAGCGATTTCTTTGGACTTAAAAGAAAACACCTCACGAAAAAATAAGTTTGATAATTCTCACGCGTTGTGATTGTGTTTTTTGCTAGAGCTTAAAAGACTTTGCATATTTTGTTATTTCAACGGATTTTAGCTCCTAAGTTTTTAAGGTAAAACTATTATCATACAAAAACTTTTGTGCAATGAGATGCATTTAAAAACAAGTTAAGAGAGATATGATTTCGTTTTCTTGACACTCCATTGTGGTTGCCCTCTTTTGCCGGGTATTGTCCTATTTTAGTTTCTAAGTGATATCCTAACTTACAGTTGTTTGTTGTATGCAGGTTTTGTTTTAAGAGTTAAGAGGTTTTCTATAAACTTATCAAAGGAATTTTTGCTAGAAGGTTAGTTCAGGTTGGTATATAAATTTTTTTTTACTTTGGCTGGTTTCTATGTTACTCTCTTCTTTCGTGTTTTCTACTGCTTATATCTGTTTTTGTTACTTTGTTGTTTTTACTAAACATCCCATTATTACTTTGCTCTCTGTTTTAAATTTACTAAACCTATCAGGGCTCTCTTAGTCACAGTGTTTCAATAGCGCTACTTTTTGTGTTAATTTAATTCCTTCTGCGTCCTCTTTAATACGGAATGTTTATTTTCGGTCTGTTCAGATTTAGATGGCTTCACTAGCTGCCGGTTGTGTGAACGGTATGGTCACGCGAAATGTGCTGGTACGGCCAGCAAAGCCGCAGATGCAGTGTTTAACTCGTCAAAAGGATTGTGTTGGTCATGTCCCGAACATAGGCTCCATAAGGATTGTTCGGCATTTTTTCCTGTGTTTTTGTTGACTAAGATAATGATGATTTGCCCGTTTCTTGTTTCATTTAGACGCAAAAGCAGATTCTCCGTAGCATAGTCGCCCTATTTTGTTTTACATTCTTAATCTTCTCTACGTTAAATATTCTACATGAAACCTTCTTCTACTACATCGTTCTTTTCAGATATACTTTGTAATCTAATATTAAGAAATATATTCTTATCAATCCAATATAATAACATTATGCTTTAGAGAAAGTCAAGTAAATTGCTGAACATATCGGCAACGACGACATCGAGTAGAATGTATAATCTAGAAATTTTGTCATGAAGGTTTGGGCGGTATGTTTGTCTTCCAGTAGACAATACAGAATAGTTTTTATTACGTATGGATTTGTTAAGCTTTCTTTTTATGATTTTTGAGATTATTTTAATTAGGCAGCCGAAGGACGCGTGCGAAGGAAATTTGTTCAAATTTGTATTGTTTGTAACTCTAACTATTCCCTGCTTTCTCGGTCTTAATCGAGAAATTAAAATCGAGTATAACTGACGGAGTCTTCACAAAAGCAAAAGATGTTGCAGCACTTGTTGGAAGAATTAATTGTGAATATTTTTTCTTTAAAATAGACATAACACTAGCAATAGCAAGTACCTTTACATGATTTGTGTAACACCTTTCAATGAAATCTTGTTTCCAAATAAACTTACATTTGCTTTTGATGATCATTCATTAAATCACCAAATTTCGTAAAGGCATAAACCAGGTCAAAAAATATTGCCAAAAATTTTTTTTTTATTTACATTTGCTTTTGATGATCATTCATTAAATCACCAAATTTCGTAAAGGCATAAACCAGGTCAAAAAATATTGCCAAAAATTTTTTTTTTATTTGCTCGTCCAGTATATTTGTTGTTTAACTAAATGTGGAGAACACTTTCAGAACGCGAAAGGAAGTACACGGATTGATTCGAAACCTGACACATGGTGACAAATTTTACAAATTCCGTCACTAAATGTACACATAAATGGATATAACAGTTAGGCTAATTTTTATTCGGTTCTATTGTTATAAATTACACGAGTTTGAAATAAATGATTGAGGAGGACTATGAAGAAAAAATTTTGATTGTTTTTTTTGCTTTACTTATGTGAATTTCCATTTCAGGTGAGATTACAACACGCGAATCATTAGATCGTGAACAACAATCAATCCACGACTTAGTAGCTGAAGCGCGTGATCAGGGAACGCCAAATCGTAGCGCACGAGTCGCTGTCAAGGTTTTTGTTAGCGACGTAAATGACAATGCGCCAGATATTGTCGACCCACAAGAAGATGTGATTAGTGTACGGGAAGAGCAACCGCCTGGTACTGAGGTAGTACGCGTACGTGCTGTCGACCGTGACAACGGAAAAAATGCATCAATCACTTATTCGATATTGAAGGGTCGTGATTCAGATGGCTTCGGTTTATTTAGTATTGACGCGAACAAGGGTGTAATACGAACGTTAGTTGCACTAGATCATGAAGAGCGCAGTATTTATCGTTTGGCTGTGGCGGCAACAGACGGTGGCAATCCACCGAAACAATCAATACGTTTGCTGCGTGTTGAAGTGTTAAATTTGAATGACAATCGACCAACATTTACTAGTTGCAGTCTAATGTTTTGGGTGAGTTTACTTTTTCTATGTCTTCAGCCATCCGCATGTGAATTCATGTATCTACAACAATAACATATTTTTGCCTGGCATGCATTTGTTGCTGTACAATATAAGCAAAACAAAAAAAAGAAAAGAAGTAACCACAACTTGGATCTCAAAGAAGCGAAATATTTTAAACTAAATCAGTGAAGGCGAATCAGGTATACTTGTCACCATCGAGGGTCAACCAATTGTAGACGTATACATTAAGTTATATGTTAATCATGTATGTACATACATAACGGTTTGGTCAATAATCCCCGGGAGAAGATTAAAGAAAATATATATTTTTTTTTGTTCTAAATTCGACATTCGACATTCATTGACATAGTTTGCTTTAAGAGGCACATTAAACTAGACTAGAAACTCTTATAGTTTCGTGTCTTTTTTTAAAAGACGACCTTATTGATATTTGTAAACAGATAATAGGAGCCGAGAGTTGGTTCTGAAGCGACAAACAAATTTGAAAATTTAGTATACATAAAAAATTTGAACGTAACCCACGTTTTAACGTTTCAACGTTTTGAATAAATGTAAAAAAATAAACTGAGGCAAGTCACTTAAGGCTTTTTTCTTTAGATTTTAACACTCTTTTGCAGCTTTCCATACATCAGCGGCGGCAAAGACATCGAAGAGTACGTGAAAAGAGTCACCAGAAAAAACGTTGCCTTGTGTGTCTCTACTTTCTTATTATTTTGCTTTTGTTGAATTTACTACTATATATAGCACAATATTTGAATTCTAAGAAGTCTATGCAAAGTTGTGTATTTTGCGCTTGAAACCTTCTGTTTAGTAACACTTTTCTTTTCTTTTTTTTTTTTTTTTTTTTTTTTCTATTGAAGTAAAACATTAATAAAAAGCATGAACGCGAAATTTCGTTGATTTCAGTGGGGAAAGAAAAACAAGTAAACCGGTAAGAACCGTGATCGTGGTGATTACATACATATATAATACATGTGTACATAATACATACTTACATTATATATATATACTTAACTGAATTAAGCAGATGATTTCGTACCGAATTAAATGAGTTATAACAGTTTTCTATTCTACAATGTATTATAATGCCAGTGATTCTACGAATTCTGATCTACCAAATAAGAAGCATTCGCTTCTATGACCATCTTTTCTAAAGAATGTCTCATCACCTAATTGGTTTTATACAATTACAATACAATTACCACAGCAATGACTAGAGTTTGGATAACTTGTTATTCGATTTGTCTTCATAGAATGTGATTCTATTCATATCAGCGATGCGCGATAGACGGCATAGATAAATTATTGGGGAACTATTTGCTTTTAAAGTACGGGAATCAATCAAAATGATATACAATTATTTGCTACGATGCTGACATGATTTTTTCTAAATTATAGAATTTAACTGCGATTAGATTTCATCATTCTACGTCTTGATATCATGTTATCTACAATCACTGAACTGTACTTTTCTACGGATTCCTGTTAAATTATAGATCGAGGTCTGATTTCGTAAATGTATTGCTTAACCTTTTCAGCATAGCGAAGCGAATCATGTCCACTTTCGAACCTAAATAAATTGGTCAGGTCAATGGACGAATATGGATTAATCTCACTCAAATTTCCCGCCCACCAATAAACTGGTAAAGTAAAGTGTTTTCAACGCGTATTTGTTTAGGGTTTCATCACTTTCACATTCTTATATAGCGAACGCAACGAAATATTTGTTGCTTTCCTACTCGGACACCTAATTGACACGGTTGATACAATTAACTACATTTTCGAAAGAGTATACTAGACATATATCGGATACAAATCATAAGTCCCACTTTTTAATTTTTTCTTTCACTGAATTTCAATAGCAGTTGATGTAGTTTATATTTATGTGTACGCATTTTCATCGTGAAACTAATGATATAATTATTTTCAATTGTATGATATTCAGTTTCCCGTCAAAACAATTTCTTTCTTGTTCTTTTCATTGCCTTTCTTCGCAATATTGGTCAAGTATCTGAGTTCAGACAAAAGAACATGTGTAAAGGTTAGAGGGAGCTAATGAAAATTTCTACTGCATTTCAAATGAATGCCTATAACGAATTCTGTCTCCCTTTTTGCTTTCTTGGATTTTACTCACTTTCGAATGAGATCTCTCGCCATTGTTTGGAATACGTAAGGCAGACTTTAGATTTCTACTCGTAGTTTTGTAATCATTGTACTTAGACGAATATAACTAAAATAAATAGATATGTTTTGCTGATTCCTATTAAGGAGACCCTTTTTTTTAGTCATCCATTCACACATTGCTTAGTCAAGAAATTGGGAATGGTGACCGCTTCTTTTGTAAATCAAAAATGTCTTGACTTTCTTCCACCAGGAAGAAATTAGCACAAAACGTCGGAAATTAGTAAAGGAATTTAAGGTCTCAAAAAGCAATATAAAAAATCTGCATCAATTTCGTCCAAGTCAAGACGCTGCATTAGATTAGCGTTACGTCTTGACGACCAGAATCATATATAAAAAAAAATGAAAATTTTCCTAGAAAATCCGATCAAAAAGGGAGACAAAAGTGGTATTAAGTCACACATTTTAAAAATACTCACACTAAATTTGAAAGCGAAGCATTTTTAATTCGCGGTTGCTACACTCTAAGCTGAATGACAAAAAATTAAATTACTTCATTTGAAAATGGAATGTGTACCGTGTAAGAGGGACTTATACTCTACAATTATAATTAATTCTTTATCGTGTCTTTATACTGTTTTTTTAAGTTATCAAAGTAATTTTGTATCGCCTGTTTTACTATAAATATAATACCTCTTTAGATGTGAGCACAGAAAGTGCGTAGAAAAATAGCAATGAAATCTTTTAAAACAACATTTTTACATATAAACTGACGTTCCTAATAATTCCTAAACTGTACAACAGTTTCAATTTGTAAACATTTTAACTAAGTGTAATGTTTTAGGCATTTTATTACTACATAAAAACAAGGATGTGAAGATGAATTCGAATTTAAGTAGCAAAGACATTTACCAATAACATTAACAGAGCTCTGTAAAACGATTAACATAGATTTGTAAAGCAATTAACGTCAAGCTATTGTTGGATTTGGAGATTTACTTCATCTAAATTAAGATACCAAGAAGACTTTCGTAAAAGCCATGTAAATCTATATGAAACAACCTTTAAAGTTATATGCAAAATTAATCCGCTTCTTTAGTAAATTCCTTTCAATAAACGCTTGAAAGTCGATATATTGAAGGTAGTCGATCAAGCAGAAATGGTCAAATTTTGAGACGCCAGTGCGGTTAAACTAGAATATTCCGAACATATTGATTCATACCATTTGGATGTGTGTGTATGAAAATACCTTTCAAACAAGCTGAGCAAATTTAAATTCCACTCTTCAGAAGTATTTTTAACAAATTTTTGAAATTTGGTATCATAGCGTAACCTGACTATGGAAAAAGTCAAATTTAAGGCTCTAGGATAGATAAAAGAAAAGATGAAGATAAAAGAAAAGATGAAGAAGAGTGATGAAATGTATGTGCTGATGAAATCCCAAATCAATTTTAAAAAAATTAAATTTAGCAAAATCAGCAACAACAAATACAGACGTGAGACTGTAGTACAAAATACAAAACCTAAATTTATTTTAAGAATATTACGCAAAGTATGGTAAATTTGTCCTTTTTCTAAATTATTTATTTGGAATGTTGGGAAAATGTTGTTTGTTTCTTTAAGTATAAATCATCAGAGAACAAGAAAGATTTACAACATTTTTTTTTTTAAAAATGAATCAAATAAACTTCAGTTGCTCTCTTCACATTGTGTCGTTAACAGGTACCTGAAAATGTCGAGGTTGGTTCAACAATAGGCTCAATCGATGTCTTGGCACGCAATCGACAAAAAATGATATCCAATGACGATGATTTTTATGTTACATACAATGTAATTCCTCTTTCGAAAGACATCATAGAAAGTGCTTTTGATATAGATCGGCATACTGGTTCTCTTGTAGTGGCATGCCAATTGGATCGTGAGACGCAAGCAGAATTTCATTTAGAAATACGTGCCTTGGATACCACCTCAATCAGTAATCCTCAAAGTAGCACGATCAGCGTTAAAATTGAGGTCACTGATATAAACGATAATCCCCCAATTTGGTCTAAGAATCCCATTAATATTAATGTCAGTGAATTGACACCTGAGGGAACGGTTATTTTCAACTTCTCAGCCTCGGACGCTGATTATGGATGTAATGGTCAAGTTCAATACAAATTAATGCAATATTTTCCAAAACACAACTGTGAGAGATGTATAAAGGGAGAAGACCAACTCTTTACTATAGACATGTTAACTGGAGGATTAACTCTTATGGGTCCATTAGATTATGAAACAATAAAAGAGTATACCTTGATTGTTCAAGCTTTTGATTTGGCCGCAAATGAAAGTGAACGCTTATACACTACAGTAACAGCAAAACTTCAAATATTAGATGAAAATGATAACGAACCGGAATTTGTTATTCCGATAGTAACCTCTAAAAATTTAAAAATGCAATATAGTCCAATAACAACCAATAGCGGCCCATCGACACTAGTCCAACCTTCGGCTTCCGTGGTTGTTAGCGGTAATAAACGTATTGGAGAAATTCTCACACATGTAGTAGCCATCGATCTAGACTCTGGCAACAATGGCCTCTTATCATACAGTATTGAAGATGGAAATGATTCGGGATTCTTTCGTATTAATTCGGAAACAGGCTTCATAGAACTAGCACAACGATTACCATCCATACCCACAGCACATCACGGTCTTCAGCCTGATAATACCGCCTCAACGAATCCCAGCAAATACGAATTGTTTATCAAGGCTCAAGATCATGGTGAACGCGAAAGGAAAAGTTCTCTTTTAAATTTAAAAATTATAGTTCAAGACACTAAAAGCAACCCACCGAGATTTCTACAAAGCGTTTATTTCGCCAATGTATCGGAAAATGCTCAAGTGGACAGCTTTGTAATACAAGTAATAGCCAAATCAAATAACGGACGTGATGTTGGTAAGAAAAAAAAAGACATAAATTTAATCGCATCATAAAGAGATTAAGCTTTAGACGCATATTTACAAATTTAAGTTTTACATAAGAAAATCAAGAATGGAATATACGGTGTCTGGAAAACAAAAGTAATGTAATAATTCTCTTACTGTAGGCGTTAAGAAAAGAGAAGTTTAATGAACTCAATTTCAAAAAAAAGAGTTTAAGTAACTCTCATAGAAACTAATGCTGGGAAAGGTTTTTATCGATACATTCCGTTATTAATCGCTACGATAATGAAAAGTATGTTATGCAATTCTGCGTCTCTCGTATTCCTTAAATGCAAATTTTAACGGATAGACAGACTGTACACTTGTGATCATCATCCATATTCACTTCTACGCACTTTTCTGTTCGTTGCCAACGAAAATTATAGCAACAACAATTAGTGCTTTATTTGGCCTAAGGATGTTTATTAATTGACTTTTTCTCATGTTTCTGTTTCAGCTAATCTTACATATGAAATACCGTCAGGTGTTGCTGATAATCATTTTCACATTGACACCCGTCATGGCATTGTAACTACACGTGGTCAATTTGATCGCGAAACCAAAGCTCATTACATTCTCCCTATTTATGTCTACAATGCTAAACGTGATGGTAGTAGCAACAATGTTATTGATGAAATTGACAATGGAAAGAATGGTTCAATGCTAGCTCGAAAGCAAAGATCCTCGCAAATCGAATTAGCTACGGGTCAAAATAGAGATTTTGATGTGGCCACATTACAAATAACAATAACTGATATTAATGATCATGCACCTGAATTTCGACCCGGATCTTGTTATTCACTTTCTGTACCGGAAAATAGTGAACCAGCAGTTATACATACGGTAGTGGCTACAGATTTAGATGAAGGAGCCAACGCTGATATTCTTTATAGCATAATAGGTAACAAGATTTGATAATATCAAAGCAAATTTCTAAGCTTAGCAAAAAAAAAAAAAAAAAAACTGTCATAGTCGCTTCATTTTCCCTTTACTTTCGTGCTGTTTTTTTTCGTTAAAAGCTGGCAATGTTGGTAACAAATTTACAATTGATATGCATACGGGAGAATTAACGGCTCGCCCTTTGGATCGTGAACAGCATTCGCGTTATATTTTGCAAATACAAGCAAATGATCGTGGCTCACCCATTAGTTATCAAGGTCATTGCAATATTACTGTCAATGTCGGGGATCAAAACGATAATGATCCGCATTTTGAACAAGCAAAATATATGGTAAATGTCGACGAGGATGTACCGATCGGAACAAGTGTTGTTCGTATCAAAGCCACCGATGACGATCTGGGTTTAAATGCTCGCCTTTTATATACACTTGCTAATGAAACCCAATGGCTGTTTGCAATAGATAATAAAAGCGGTATTATAACGACTGTGGGGTAAGTTCATTTTGTTTTTTTTTTTTTTTTTTTTTTTTTTTTTTGTAGCGTTTACAGTTTTTATTGCATTTTTAAAAAGTGACGAGAAATACTTTTCGCACCCTTAGAGAGCAATTCTGCAGTATTGTCACACATTCTTTTTGATATACTTTCATATCATTGAATTTATTTTTATATTCAAAAAAAAAAGTTTGAGTTGTTGGTTGGTTCATTTATGCCTTTAAACATATGTATATATATATATAAAGTTATTTTATTTAACAAGTTACTTGCCGTACCATAAATCATCATTTTTAATCAGCAACTGTCACATGTTAGTCCAAAACATTTTGCCACAAATTAAGCACTTCTCGATAAAGAACCGCTTTATGTGTTTCTTCTGCAGTGGTTTTGTATATTCCTTCGCTTTGTGCTCTGCTCACATCGCTGCCAACCAACCAACCAACCAACCAACCAACTCTAACAAAACAACGCAAACAATGTTAAAATACATGTGTGTGTATGTACATTCTTCAAGATATTCATATTAAAAAAAATTTTTTTTCTCTTCTTTTGTATTCAATTTGTGCTTTGTTTTTCTGTGCCCGAATAGCAATTTTTTTTTTTTTCTTTTCTTTTTTTTTTTGTGAATTGAGTAACCCTTTTTTGTATGCTGCAACTAGCGGAGGAAACTCAAGAAAAACTTTTTTTTTTTTTCTTTCGTCTACCTATCACCGAGGAATACATGTATATTAATTTTGTCGTTATGTTTGTAATATCCATGAAGAAAACTGAGATCGACGAGCATCTCTCAGTTTTGTTCTTCTATCGTACTTTGTTGAAAGTTTCATTTTGCAAAGAAGTTTTTAAACCCCACTATTGGATCATTTTCAAATGATTTTGATTTAGAATTTGGTCTCAGAATATGTATTAAATTCGATGCAATTACAAGCTCGATGAGAGGACATGAGCACAAAATGTTCTATCTATCTTACATTTGAAGCAGTTAGCGGCTATTAGCAATCGACCAGAAAGCACTGCACTACTTTCTTACTTCTTTTATTTTAATTTACTTTATTTTACAATTGTCATCAGTGATTGTTAATGCGAAAAATTTGCACTAGAGGAGGTCTCTTCTAAAGTCTAAGCAATAGCAATGCTCAGTATATATATGACAACAGCAACAACAACAACAACAACAACAACACTACCAGCTAATAGAATTGTTTTTCTTCTCATTTTTTATTTATAATTTAAATTGACTTGAACTTGTGAAACAGATTTCTTAAGTTATTTTTAGACGGCTACACAACGCTAGCTAGCAAAAAAAAACTAATCGTACGCGTGGTACTGTATGCAAGCATATTGGATTAAGATTTTTGCTACTTTAAGTTTAACTTTTTTTGCCAAAACCAACTGGACTGACTGACCTGTAGAGTGTTGTATGCAGCCATAGGAGTTATGATAGCGGTGTTCTCGATGTATTCTTGTGGATAAGGATAAAACAATTTGTTGTAGACTCAATTGGCACCTTGAATATTGACAGAAAAAAAAAAGATGCTAAAAACACTTACGCTTACATGATGGATTAGTGCGTAAGCCGCGCAAAATTTGAACAAAACAATATTACGTTAAAATATTAAAAAATTTGACAAAGAAACAAATCAAAAAGTTTAACAGCTTGCATGAGAATGTTAATAATAATTTTTTAGAAAAATTTTTACATAAAATAAACGCACAAAAAAAACATTTATAATTCAGACTTGTCTGCTAATATTACAATTTAAACTAACATTCTTAACTAATTATATATTATTTTCGAATTACTGTGAAACTTAATTGAAATGTGTTACAGAAGACGAGTATAAAGGATATAAGAACAACCACAAAGATTAAATAAAGTAAAGAAAGAAAAATATATATTCTAGAGACAAGAAATAGAAAAAAAAAAAGAAGAAAAAAACAAGAGAATGCAATGGAGAAGTGTACTACATACGAGCACTCAACTGTATTTTAACATCTGAAAATGGACATTCTTTGTGCAATTTTAATATTTTGAAACTGATACTCGCGCGTTTAAAACAAAACTTTTTCATTCTGAATCTACAATTAATTTGAAATTCTTCATAATATTATAGTTATCATTAACGTAATGTTTCTAAAATCATTCGTAGTAGTTTATAGACGATAAAGATCTAGTAAAGAAAATTTACTCTTTTTCTTTTTTTTTTTTGTCACATTTGCTTTTGAAATTTATTCTCCTTGTTACTGCCAAAACACGTAGTAGTATTAGTAGTAGTGTGATTAACTTATTTTTTTACATTTTCACTTCGATTATTTCAGACATTTAGATCGTGAACGACAACAGTTTTTTACTTTTTTGGTGGTGGCCACCGATGGTGGGCGCTATGATTCGCGTTCGGCTCATGTACCGGTACAAATCGTTATCGATGATGTTAACGATAATAAACCAGTTTTCGAACGTTATCCTTTTCGAGCTCATGTACCAGCTCTTATACAACCGGGTCAAACATTGTTGCAAGTAAATGCTTTTGATAGGGATTTAAGTTTGAATGGTGAAATTTTGTATGCCCTTAACGATGAAAATGATCCGGCATTACATGGAAAATTTCGTATTAATCCAAATACGGGCGTGTTGTCGGCAACACAAAGTTTAGCTAGCGAATCGGGAAGACTTTTACATCTTGATATTATAGCAAGAGATAAAGGTAATCCTGCTTTATTTGCAAAAGGACTGATAGAGCTAAGAGTTGGTGAAACATCCACTGAAACTACTGCATTAAGATTTCAAAAAGATGAATATCGTGTGAAATTAAATGAAAATTCTTTAGCCGGCACAAAAGTATTACAAGTTAGTGCTTTACGATCAGATGGACGCCGTACAAAGCTCGTTTACTCATTTGGAACAGATAACGATGATGGAGGATTTTCAATAGATTCTAATAGTGGAGAAATTAGGGTGGCAAATACGAATGCGCTTGATTATGAACGCTATTTCAAAATAAATAATAGCTCATTACCTTCGCCAAGCAAAGGCCCCATTATCTCTTCCGGTAATCATCGAGGACGCGCAATGATGTATAATGATAAAATGTTAAATGAAAGACAAGGAAATTTGTCCGTTGTAAGTGATTTAAATGACGAACACTCCATAAGAAACTTTCGTGCGTTGAATCGACGTGAAATGGAGGATTTGCCGGTATTGTTAGCAACGGAAACTCAACCGTATGAAATTAGATTGATGGTGATGGCCCGTAGTGAATCACATGCCGGTTCAGCACCACTCTATGCCTACGCCGAATTCATTGTTGAGCTGGAAGATGCCAACGATAATAATCCTCAATTTACACAATCACTATACGTCGCCACCGTGTGGGAGGGTAACAGCAAAGGTACATTTGTAGCACAAGTAAAAGCAATAGATGCCGACTCTGCTTCAAACTCACGCGTTCTTTACCATATTGTTGACGGAAATCATGATAATGCGTTTGTCATTGAGCCTGCGTTTAGCGGCATTGTTAAGACAAACATTGTACTAGATCGCGAAATATGTGACATGTATAAACTGAAGGTGATCGCCACAGATGAGGGGGTGCCACAAATGACTGGCACCACAACCATACATGTGCACATAGTTGATGTGAATGATAATCAACCCACCTTCCCACCGCGCAGTGTGATCAGTGTCAGTGAAGGTAAGACAATAACTAAAACTTGTTTAAACATCTCTCTCAATTTAGAATAAGATAGGAATGGAGGAAAAAAGCAGTAAACTTGCTCGCTTTTACTGGCTTTTAACACAATTAAAGCGAACTTACATGTCCTGCTCTTTTTAGCAATAAATCGTAAAGAAATAATTCTCTGCTTAACTGACGGAATTTCAGTTTGCTTTTATTTAAAGCCTTAAGGGAACGTATGCAATGCATTGCCTTTTTGCAGACAAGTTATTAAACCTATTGGTGATTTTTAATTAATCCAATGGGATTTTTTCTTAATGTTTAAAAAGTGCCACTAACATTTACCTGTATATATATATTCATTGATATGTTCATATATATGTGTATATTTATTTTTACATTTTTCGCGGCTTATTAGGTACTGAATTGGGCACCGCGATCACCATCATCTCAGCCAATGACGTTGACACGTACCCAACTTTAACATATGATTTTAGCTCTGGCGAAACAATTATTGAAGCAACAACTTTGATGGATAGCAAATCAATATTTGCAATCGATCGTTACAGTGGTAAAGTAATACTCAAACGACAGTTGGATTATGAGGAATGTCAAGAATACTTGTTGGAAATTGTCGCATCAGACATAGCCCATGAAGCTCACACTGTATTAACGGTACGCGTAGGTGATGAAAATGATAATGCCCCCGAATTTGAAGTTCGAGAGCCTCCACTATATTTTGCCATTTTGCCTGATCCGCATTTAATTTCAACTTCACTTCTGACATCGAATATTGAATTGGTAGTAGTTAACGCCAGCGATAGGGACGCCAGTGACAGCAATAATTCAAGAATTCGCTACAGTATTAACCCCGTGGTGCCAGGATTTAACATTGATGATAACACAGGTTTAGTAACGGTTAATTTAAGTAGCATAGACTATTCCAATGGTATACGAGAAGTCAACTACATCAACGTTATTGCCTCAGATGCAGGAACGCCACAACTACAAACCTCTACAATTTTACGAGTGCAAACTCAAAGTATTGGTATTGCTAAAGCCGAATTTCTGCAGTCGCATTATCGAGCTCGCATCAATGAAAAGGCGGTCTTAGGTACAGCTGTCATACGTTTAGGTCAAGAAATTCTAGATGCGAATTCCTACATGGATGGTAGTCTAGTATTTACAATAGTATCTGGCAATGAAGAAGGTATCTTTGAGGTCTATCAGTCGAATGCCATCATTTTAGTAAAATCTTTGGATCGTGAACATGTAGATTTATATAAACTCAGATTGGTGATGGCGGATGCAATGGCTACGTCACAGCAGCTCAATTCCCACGCGGCAGATAATTCTACCTCTGCAATCAATGTGTTCGTAACGGTGGAAGATGCTAATGACAACGCACCACAGTTTTTGAATAACAGCAAATATGAAGCTGAAGTTAGCGAACTGGCCCCCTTAAGATACTCGATAGCCAAACTTAGAGCGCTTGATGTCGACGCTGAAAATACGCCCAATTCTGAAATAGTATATGAAATCACTTCGGGTAATGATGAAAGCATGTTTACAGTTGACCTGGTTACAGGCGTTCTATTTGTCAATAATAAACTTGACTATGATAGCGGTAGCATCTGTTATGAACTTATTATAAGAGCTTGTGATAGTGCCGTACAACCTTTATGCAGTTTGCAATCATTTCGGTTAACATTGACTGACGAAAATGATAATGCTCCCAAATTTCCAGTCATGGAATATATTGAATTTGTAGCGGAAAATGAACCATTGGGTACAAGTGTATTTCGAGCCCATGCTACTGATTTAGACCGAGGTATTTACGGCCAACTTAATTATTCTATTGATCAAGAAGCCGCTGGTTCAGACGATATAGCATGGAAGTTATTTCGAGTTGATGCACATCTAGGGCTTGTAACTACGAATGCTGTATTCGATTTCGAGCAACGAAGTCGTTATAACTTTTTCCTACGAGCAACTGATGCAGGCGGTAAATTTTCTAGAGTCAAGGTGCGCATACAAATCGATTCAAGAGATGAATTTGCTCCGCAATTTAGTGAGAGAACATATCGTTTCGTAATGCCATCCCCTTCAACAGGACACGTATTATTGGGGTTTGTAGTGGGCCACGTAGCGACTACAGACAAAGACAAAGGGCCAGATGGAAGAGTGTTTTACCAGATCAATTCTCCAAACACCCACTTTAAAATCAATCGCACTACGGGAGCGATAGTTTTGAAAAAGAACCTAAATGAAAATTTTGATACTAATCGTGATATCAGTTTGGTTATATCTGCAAGTTCTGGACGACAAGGCTCCCTGACCAATATGACAGTAGTTGAAATATCTTTGGATCCTTTAGCAGATCCAGGAATTAATTTAATTAATAGTGACAACATGAATACTTTTGAAAATGAAGGAGCTTTATATGATTGGGTGTTGGGTTTAGTCGTTGCTTTGCTTCTGCTTTTATGTGCGACGGCAGGTATTGTTTTGTTCATACGCATGCGTAAAAGCAAACCGAATCGTAATGTGGTTAAACCACATTTGAGCTCTGAAATTGTTGGCAATACAAATAGCTATGTTGACCCAAGTGCTTTCGATACTATGCCAGTAAGAAACTCTGGCTTAAGCGGTTTAGGTGTTACCTCTAACGCAGGAGCACATTCAAGCTCCATGTCAGGCGGTCAATTCCCCCCACCCAAATATGATGAGATACCACCGTATGGAAATCATACAGGAAGCTCTAATTCCGGAGCAGCTACTACTTCAGAATTATCAGGATCGGAACAATCAGGATCTAGTGGTCGAGGATCAGCTGAAGATGACGGTGAAGATGAAGAAATAAGAATGATCAATGAAGGTCCCTTAAGAGGTGGTCCTAACAATGAGGACGGTGGTCGTTTGTCCGACTTATCAGTACAAAATACCCAGGAATATTTGGCGCGCTTGGGTATCGTAGATCGTGATACTAATCCTAACGGAGGAGCTTCAAGTTCAAGTATAGCTGGCTCCAGTAAAGAAACGCACCTACATCATCCTTTGCCTATGCATATGTTTGATGAAGATCCCAATACGGAAACAGATATAACAAATCTAATATATGCCAAACTAAATGACGTAACAAGCGCGGCCTCAGATCGCGGAAGTAGCGCCGATGAAGCAGCTACTACTGCTGGAAGTATCGGCACAGCGGTAGATCATGTTATGGGATTTACTAATGTCCCAGTAGTAGGAAATAGTGCCAATGTTGGGCCTTCAATGAACGGTTCCCTAAGCTCCATAGTACATAGCGAAGAAGAACTCACCGGCAGTTATAACTGGGATTATTTACTCGATTGGGGTCCACAGTATCAGCCATTGGCTCATGTATTCTCGGAAATAGCTCGCCTAAAAGACGATAACATTTCTTTGCATAGCGGTAACAGTAATGGTTCATCTAGTAACAAATGCAAGCAAAGCTTGGCCCATTCTATAACATGTACGGTGAAACCGCATATACCACCTCCGCTTTTGACGAATGTGGCGCCCAGGGCTATAAATTTACCGGTTTTATCAAGCTCTGGAGTAACTATGCGTGTGTCTAACACAAATCCTCACCACATGACGAATACAACGACTACGAATCATATTGGGACAGGAACTCAATATTTATTACCCCGCTCGCCAATAAGCCATGACACAGCTGCTGGTTTCAGTACATCGTCCGCTATGTCTCCTTCGTTTTCACCCTCCCTTTCACCTTTGGCCACACGCTCGCCTTCCATTTCCCCACTCGGAGGAGTACCAAGTGGACATCATATTGTTAACATGCAGCGTCGTGGACCTCAAGCCAATCAAAGAAATAAAAATATTGTTATAGAGCAAGTCCGAATGTAAAATCTTTTTAGTTTATTGTTAAGAACGAATTGCTTGTTAATAGCAATTTCAGTAGACTTTAAGACGAATGAACTGACACGGAAACATATTTAACATCGATTAATTTGAGAGCTTGGTGAGGCTTTTGCTAAATTCTTGACTGTAATAAATCGTTAAGCAAATAAAACTCACCACTCTTGGCTGTGGTAAACGTAACTTGCTTTTACTTTTATTTTATTGTATAGTTACAAATAATGCTATTAATTTCTAAGTACTTGTTAAATTTTTTCTAACACGCACGAAAACTCCTCACGCCTTTAATAATACTCAGTAGTTTAAAGAGTTTTATATTATATATGTACTTGCCAACATTTAGTGTAGTAATTCACTGTAGCATTAAGAGACCGAAAGTGTATATAATTTTTTAAGAAGACTAAAATGCCAATAAAGACTCACTCTCGAAAATTGTTCGCAGAAGTAAATTAATACAAGAGCCATAAATATTAAGCGAATTTTGTAAGCAAATTACCTAAAGAAGATATAATTTATTTTTTTTTTTTTTATACCCTTAGTTATACACGTAAATCTTCCATATTTTATAGAATTTAATTTCATATAAGAATTTTTGTACAAAACCACAACAATTTTGGCTTTTATTTTAAATGTGTAATTAATATTCCAAATTTAAATATTATTTTCAATAAGTGTTATAATGAGAAGCTAAAAAATAAGAAAGTTGTTAGAAAATTTAACTAATTTTTTCCTTTTTATTTTATCAGAGACGTAAGTTCGAACATAGAGCAATACTTGCTTACAATGCAGCCCTAATACTTTTTGCAAAAGTGTTTTAATTTTGTTATACAGATGTTAAAATAATATAATATTTTTTTAAGTAAATTAAAATTCGATTTTTTTTACATGTTTTTAATGCAATAATAACGTGAACAAAGGAAACTTTGTGGGAAGAATTTGACAAAATTTAATTAGGATTTATTTTATTATAAAAAAAAATTAATTTATTATAACCAGCCAAAAAACAAGGTAAGAGAAAATGCAAAGTTTGTTGTTAAACCGTCTTGAGAGTATCATTAAAATTTAAAAACCTTGCAAACAGAGAAGAAAATAGTAATTTTCATTTCTTCTTCCTTAGATGGTCCTTCGTAGCGCTAATTAAAGTATCATCAAATCTGTTCTTTAACTTTTCTTTATTAAAAATTCGAAACTTAAATTCAAAGATAAGCCAAACTTGTGACATAAAAGATGTATTTGTCACAATTTAAATTTTTTCATATGAATGAAATCTGAAACTTTTCATAAGTAAATTAAAAATCTTTCATTTTAATTTCTTAGGGGCGTCTACCATTTGAGAATTTAATAACATATACATACCTTTACAAACACGTTAAAGCTGAATACCTGCAAAATTTTTCCTTCATTTTCATAATGATATATAAACAAATTCACACAATTCGAATAAAGATTACAGCTAAAACGGATCTAAATTTTAATCTAATATCAATCACTTATTAATGGTTATTGAAAACTTGAACTTCTTCAAATCTGACTAAAGCTCGTAACAAGTAACAAATGATATTAAACAAATTGAAAAAAGAAATAGAACTTAGAGTTTACAATTTGCACCGAATTATGTGTTTTTCTTTATTTAATAGTTCTGTTAAGATATTTGCCTTAATAAGTGCCCTCTCTATGTTCTATACACTAACAACATCTTCATTTTGTGGATCTTTTATATAATAATACCTAATATCTATGTGGCTCCTTTTTGTACTGTAGGATTCTTTTACCAAAAATTGAGGTCCCTGGTTATCACAAAATATTCTAAAAGCTTCTTCTAGGTACTCATTAACATCCATTTCATTAAGCAAGCTCCCAATGAATTTAACATCCTTAGTGCCTTGGTTTACCGCAATGTATTCCGAGTGCATTCAGCTTAAGGCAAACCATATATTGCTTCTTTGATTTCCAAGGTATGAGGCTATGGGTATGTCTCAAATAACGTCATACCTGCTTGATCCTAAAAAAAATGTTCTTCTTAGGGATGAGAACTGTAATAACCCAGTTTAAATACCACCTGAGTAACGTCAGGAAGACTTATCACAGTTAAGTATGTAAGACCACTCACCAGAGTTTGATATTGTTTGATGTCAGTGACTATTATTGTCACATTTCTTCATCTTCTGTGCCAATAGCTGAAGGTATCGAGTCTGATTTCTACCTTAGAGTTCCCCTTTGTAGCAACAAATCTTTAGTATACTTCTTCTATTTAATTGATATTGCTCCATCATTACCTCACCAATGTCTATAATCTCAGTTTCCAGTGTAATATGTTTTGGCCGATTTTCTATATCCATATAGAAAAAATCTGTTCCTTTAGCTTGCTGATCTAATATAACATTCTTATTAAATGCATTTTTAAAAATGCTACATTCCTAACTTTATTAATAGTTTTGTTTATTTGTAATTTTCATAAGTATTAACTTAATATCTATTCATTCAAATTTTCCTTCCTTAGAATGCTTTTATAATGCAAAAGTTCGAAAATGCGTTACCGATGATTTCCTTTTTATTCTCATTTTATAAGGAGTCTTATCATGTAGGTTGACTGGCTTCTTACGAATGATCTGCATCTGCCCATCAGTTTTGGGACATTTCAGTGTTACGCAATATACATCTGGCCATTTCAACAATTGTCCGATTCGCTGTCTCTGGATAGAATGCGGTACTTTTGTCTGGGTGTACTATACCAAGCTTATTCAAAAGTTGAGTTGACATATTCGGAACCATTCTTACTTTTGATAGCTTTGATCTATATGCTAGTCTGCTTTTTCATCTTCACCATAAAAGTTTTAAACGCTTCCAAAGCATCAGACTTACGTCTAAGGAAATAAATTTCTGCAAACTAGGAGTAGTAGTTAATAAATGATATAAACCGTTGAGCTCCAACTACCGTGCGAAGTAATTCGCATTCGTCTACAAATATCCGAATTAATGACAATATGTTACTTGATGTTTCCAATACTTTCTGTAATAATTTTGTCTCCCTCTACGCAAAAAACATCCTGATTTTAGAGTTGACACGTCAGCATTGAAATCCACATATTTTATAAGACACATCCAATACCGAGCCACTGACAAAGTTGCAAAATATTTTACACTTTAACCAAATACGTCGTTGCTTAATATTACTCGCTTATTATTATTTTATCGGTCAGTTTTATTTTTTGTAAGTAATCTTGCATTTTCGGCCTTTTGATCTTTCATCGGTCGTTCATTTGCAGGAAATTTACTTTCGTTTTGTGCATTTTTGACGTCACTTTTGTTGTTTCGACGTAATTCCTCCTTCGGCATTTTGGCTTCTAAGGCCCCTAGAGATACTAAATTATCTCTGCCTTCAATGGTGACAATAAAGCTGTCCGTTTCATCTGGTAGACTGGTTTAGTTGAGAAGCATATTTTTCACAGTTTTTAAAAGGATTTACTTTGCGGACTGGAGTATCACATTTATACAAAACAGTTATTAAATATAGTTATTAGATAATAGTAGTTCTATGAGCCTAACATGTTAGAACTTAATTCTCCGAATACTCAATGTACCTTTAACAAAACCAATATTTTATTTCTCAAAAGTCTGTTATCCTAAGTTTATAATCCGGTAAACTTAACTATTTCTTCTGCCTTTGCGATCAGGCAGCTCTCCGTTCAAAGGTCTTGCTTATCTAGTTTAGCAGATTACCTAAATACTGTAAGAATAAGAAACATAAACCCTTTAAAAAGTGCTTCAGGTATGGCCCTTTCAAATAGTCTAACGCAATTCAATCGAACTACCGCAAGCAGGAAAATTAATACAGATACCTACGAAAGAAAAACCTACTCTCGTTATTAATCCACAACATTTCTATGAATTCCTTAAATCCAAAAAGAAATCTTCATATTTCCTCTTCTTCTGACGAAGACCTTTGCTAAATATTAGCTTGGGGAAAAGGTAATCCATCCAATCTTATAAGAACTTCAGGACTTTATTTAACATTTCGAATTGGAAAATAATGGATTACCTTTTCCCCAAACTAATATATCCAACGTAATAACTCTACTTCTAGTTTCAATCCTACTCATTTCCATCCATTTATTTGCAAATTACGTTATTCACTTCAATACTTGGTGGAAATCTAATTTCGATGTCGAAGATTACCGATCGACGTTACGAGAATTTAATGAAAGATAATATGGCTCATATATTCAATGGACGGAACAGTTTTATGGAGACAAAGAACGAAAATGTGATGTTTTTAATTATGTCGATGAAAAACAATTCGGAATGCAGAAACACTTCACTTATCAAAAAGCACTCTACAAACAGTGATTGATATGTATGCATTAGGGCAAAACAAATACGTATGCTTTTTCCGAAATAGAATCAGAAGTTCACAATTGCAATATGAGCTTTGTAACATGCGGATCTATGTGCGAGTTAAATCTCTCAGAGGAAAGAGTTTTCATTCTCGATATCTTTACAGACGGTTATTCTACGAACAAGAACAAATAGCAGGGAAAACAAGTTGGTGAGTAACGATTCGTTTTTGGCAAAACGCTCAACTTGACAGCGCCGTTGCAGTTCCACACGAGATGTCTATTTCCATATCTGCGCAGTGGAATAAAAAAGCGAGTCTTCTAATGGCAAAACATCGATTTTCAGAGTTTTGGGAATACATGACGGGAGAAAACTAGATGCTTGCGCTTAACGACAATTCAATGTCTTTAAAGCTTGTAATACATGTTATTCAGAAACTAGCGAGTTAGGAACCGAACCAAAATTGGTTATTTTCATTCCATTCTGACTATCACTGCTATTTTTCTATAGTAATTTCTGTTCAATTCAGTGAACAATGTGTTATCCATACATATATGTGACCGTACGGAAATTGAATTTTCTTTGAAATTATTAGCTGAGCTTTATCTACATTCACGTGCCTTCTCATTTGACATCTTAACATTCGATCATTCAGGTTTACTCTGCAATCCTTTGCCTTATGTCCCTTCTTATCACATCTGTGATAATTGTGCGGATATCTTTCATCAGACATGCCTGTAGAATATCCATGTTGTTTGCAGTGCTTCGCAGTCCATTTATTTGTGTTCAGTGTATTTTCAGCATCTTTATCACTATTTTGACAGCCCGTTTCCAACAAGCTTGATCTTAACAAATTCAGTGATGAGTACTCAAGGGCGGTACGCAATGCAGCACGTATATATTTGAAATTGTCTTCTTAAATCATCGAGGAGAATAACAACCAGTGGATTTTCATCGAGTTTAACCTCCATTTCCAAAAAAGATGAAATAATTATATAAAATTCAATTAAATATTCTGACACGTTTTGGATAGCAGACATTTTCAGACTGAACAATATTCGACGTTGCGACTGATGGATTTGCAGTCATATGTTTCTTGAAAATATTTCCAAATTTGTCGAGCCGTTTTGAAATTTCTTATCATTCTTACTACATTTAGTTCCAGTGATATAATAATTTCCGAGCGAGCATCCAACGCCAATTCATTATGCGTTCGTTGTTGCTCCAAACGTTTTGCAGGAAGAATCTTCGTTTACCTTTTACTATTTACCTTTGGTTTCACGGAATGGCAATCAGTAGAGTCTTAGTTATAATTTTTATACGGTAAGGACTAGAACCAGCACAGCTATGAGAGTCTGATATTATTCTTCCTCCAATTGTTGCGTTACGGAATTACTTGATGCTCGATTTGATTTTCGTGTTTCCGATTTACGTTTTTTTACTTTATTCTCGCGTTTCCGATTTACCTATTTTTAATTTCTTTCACGTTTCTCAAAGCAGATGATAGTGATAACGGAAAATCACCCAAATCACACTTGTTTCCCAGTAACTTTCAGTCCCGTCCGTCCAAAAAGTCGTTCATGGACAGCAGCTAGGCCTTTGGCCGGGGTCAGCCGGAAAGCTGAGCCAGCCATTGCCTGTATATAGTCATTTGCATAGGGTCAGCGGCTAAGCTAAGCCAGCCAACCCGCCAATCCTAAAGTCTTTCCAGTCATTCCGGGACAGCGACCAAGCTGAGCCGACCATCCCCTATCCTTGTAATCAGTTAGTCAAGAAAACCAAGCGTTTGGTGACTTACCTGTCTGGCTACCGTAGCAGAAGTGAGAAAGGTCTGTGATATGCGCTGTGCTTTTATAGCTGCCACCAACATCGCTGTATTGTTACGTATTGTATATGGCAGTGTACAATATCTTATGTTTATGAGATTACATACATTGCTATTGCAGGTATTGCATATGTATTGAATATATTTGTGCTTTATGCATTGTTGTTTTTTTTTTAAAGGTAAGAATCGGTTTTACGAAGTAAACATGTGCGCTTAAGTAGAGATCAACGTGTTTGTCTTTGTTTGATAATACGCAAAGCAACAGAAAAGAAAAATGGCTTGATAGAATAGCAGGTATGCATGCGTGTGTGTCTGACAACAGGTAGAAATATTATATTTTACGTACGAAAGTAAGAAACTATGCGAAAAGTTTGATGTGTATGCACCTAGTAAGATGAGCCTGTTTTGGAAGATCAGTGCGTGCTTGGCAACAGCCGAAGCTAATAACTATTTTGTCTCGTGTAAGAAAACTTCTGTGCTTACGTCACAATAAGAATTTTAAGTATTAATGGTTATAAATAACGTTCTTAACGGTGAAAACTGGTTTTGACTAACAAAGCATTTTTACGATTAAAAAAGTGTATTTAATGAAGAATTTACAAAATGATTGGGTAGGTAAATATACGTGAACCAAAATAGGAAAGCATTATGACTCAACGTTGAGAACAGGTTTGCGCGCGACTTGCCTCTTCCAGTGTACATCATTCATTGAAGAGGCCTGCGGAATCTTAATTATTATTTCTTCCGCAGAGGTAGTGCTCCAAATTTTTTTTGTTAAAAATACCATAATTATTACGATTCAGTTACCTCGGGAAGGGGACGGCAGCGTTGAGTCATTAAACAATAGTACCGTAACATCAAACGTAGCACCGTAGTGGAAATGGCAGATGCATTTCAAAGAACATTTTATATTCTTCTCGACTTTTATCGTGGGATATTCCGTTAGAGAAGCGATGGCGTAAGTTTACCTGTTTTCTCTTCGGTATTTGGATGTAGGGTTATAAACAGCCGCTCCTGGGAAATGCTGATATAAAAAAAAGGAGGAAAAGATATAAATTTAACGAAAAATTCAACTATGGTATCGTTTAACCATCTCCCTGGTGCCAGCCGTCAGAAGTCTCCTCGCGTTCACTGGTCGCCAAACGAATTATGATATCAAATAAGAACTTTTACTAAGGAAACAAGTTTTGTCAATTTTCGGTTGTTCACGTCCCAAGCTTAATCAACTAACAGAGTATCCTGTTGATTCGGATATACTTGTATTTATAGCCAGGGTAACCTCTCAAGCTGTCCCAGTGACATTGGTCTCTATCCGTTTGTTTTTACTATTTTTTTTTAAGATTTCTCATTTGCCTTCTCCGGTGTATCAACGGATTGAATGGGGGTCTTTGGGATAGAAATCAAAACGGAGTAGTCTGTTATGTTGTATGGAGTATTAGCTTTAGCTAAGAAGTCCATTCCCAATGTTAGGGGGTCTAAACACTTTTCCAGTACTACTAAACTCAAATTGCAGCACATTTCGTACGGCTACCTTCGGCTATTTCAAATTTTCTCTGATAAATTGACCCATCGGCCGATCTCGGTACGCAACTCTTGGGTTTTTAATACTTGAGGCATAAGGCCTGTAATATCTCTGCTGATGGCATTTCTCATGGCTCCACTGCCTATTCTACCTTTCGTTGTTATCTATCCTTTGTTCACAGAAGCTATCACATTGTTACTTACCACTTGTATAGCGTGGGCTTCTGTGCGTAGCTGGTAACCTCCTTCCTTCGAAACCAAGTTAGGCTAATCCTTTGATGTCATGCTTCTCGCTTGTGGAGTTTAACTTTGGTTTTATCGACAGCATTCTCAGCACAATAGGACTCTTTGGTTGTTGCAATTGCGAGCGAAGTTTCCTTGTTGAGTACAACGGCGACAGACGCTGCCAAAGCCCATAAAACGTAATCACCGTTGACGTGGCGTTTCCTGGCTCTCCCTCACAACCGACGTCGTTGGAATATCTTCGCATAGTTTGCCGAGGAATATCATGTTAACAAAATTCTTACAGTTCTTGTACCCGGTGAATAGTTGACACTCGTGAAGCGTATTCTTTGAATGTTTCTTCTTTTTCTTGAGAAGACTCCATCGTCTAATCTCTCATAATAGCGTGAATACGTGAAAAATTTGAAGAACTTCTGCTTGAATTCCTTCCGTCCCGCCCGCTTTCTTATTGTTTCTGTACCAGATCACCACTTGCCCGGTGAACAATTCCTTCATTAAACGTGACATGTTATTCAGTGACAGTTCATACAAAGACTTTATCGTAGAATTTCGTAATTTCAGACAGAGGTCATTTGTATGTCGATTAATAAAGCATTTGCGTCTTCCCGAATGTAATCACATTTTGAAGCGTGTACGCACACTGCACAATTTCAAAACATCACCATTCATTGAAACTTTCGTACATTACATTCGAATTACATAGTGATACTATTAAATTCGCCACATCATCATTGACGCGTTCGGGATCTCTCAATTTATCTATTTGCGTTCTACGCCAACCATTAGCCAGTTGTATAGCAATTAACTGGTTCTTATGCTGAAAATCCGTGTTCACACTGAGTGGTCAAATAGGAAAATTCCGAAATAGCTGATACTTTACTCGAATATCACCAGAATTAAAGCCTTTATTTTTCACCAAATGATAATACGATCACGACTGGAACAAGTGTTTACATCAAGTTCCATAAACAGATAACCATACAGTAGGACATTCGAAAACTGATAGTCGCATTTTCGACATTTTGATAATCACATTTGTTCGACTCTTTCGCGTAACTAATATTTACTAAAATGGCGGCAGCCATTTTACGATACAATAACTGTTGTTTACACATTTTTTCGTTACTTAAGAGGTTACGAATGCAAATCATCCGCCTAAATATATACCCATACATATGCAAATCAATTCATTATTCTTTTCATCCTCATTGCCATCTCAGTTAGTCAACAGAGAGTCAAATATACAAATTTCTTTGAAATAATTATTGCTGTAGTTCTCATTGTTTTTTTTTTTTTTGTTTTTGTTTACCGTATGTATGTATATAGCTTGATGTTTCGCAATATTTTTATTATTAAATTGTTTCTTTTGTAATAACACACACAATAATAAAGTAATAGCACTAACACATCTTTAACAATAACGCAACTTTAACAACGATAACACGAACTTTGATTTTTATCCAATGACGTTTCTTTTTTACAATTCACATCATAATACAGACTGCCCTAAAGACTATGTTGCTGCCTATGGTTTGGGATTTCATTCTTTTGCTTCAATTTTTGTTGTTTTGTTGTAAGCATAAGCAAAGAGAATTGCAACGAATACTGAATCAGCGGTTAACCGCTATACCAGACAAATAACAACAACAACAACGTATATTTGCTTTATCGGTCATTGCACTTTCAGTGTTATACAATGACAAACGAAAACGGACGCGCTACACATGTTCTATGCGCGTCTTTTTAAGCGTTCGCTTGTTTACTTCAAGAACATATAACCATTTGTCGAAGCCATCGAACTGCAGTAAAAAGTTGAAATATACGCAACGTTTCAAGCCTAAAATTCTTTCTTTTTTTTTTTTTAATCTGAGTTGGAAGAGCAATTTCTTTATTCCACTGATCAAAAAGTGAGAGTGAGTACTTTGTCAAGAAATAATAAAGTCACCGCTGAGTTGAGCGCTCCACCAACCCAAGCTTTCCAGAATTAATTTATTCTATTTTTAGGACGTGTCCTTTCGACTCAGGATGTCACATACACTGATTTTAATAGATTTAATTTCACGGTGATTTTTTTGAATACTTAATTAAATGGTATAACTCTTATCTCTACAATAGATCATTAAATTCTTTTGAGCTGCTCTCCTACATCGGTCGTTTAGAAGCTATTCTGTTTGTTATATACATTAACTCTTCCGAGTAATTAAGTCAATCTAATTAATCTACACTGATGAATTTAGGCTTCTCTCTTCTGCTCTAGCTTAAGATATCGGATTTAAATTTGGCAAAACACATTGAGAGTCTTGGACGGAAGTTGATATTGAAAAAAATCGAAATCGCATAGAGGGCATGCAATACATATAATAACTCTTTCTGCCTGATTTTTCCTCATTCCTCATAACATGTAACAAATATAAAATGAAAATTTCCATTTGTATTAGATAATATAAAAATAATAAAAAAAAAAAACAACCACGTATATCCAATATTGCGTAGCATTGAAATTTCGTTTGTGACGTGCACCTATTTAGGGTCCGTCTGCATTCTTGTCCGTTTTTGTTTTGTCATCGCACGTCATCAAAAGTGCAATGATCGAAAAAGTAAATATACGAGCTGTGGTCTTGCTATTTGCTTTGCGTAACGGTAAACCTTTAATCCTTGCATTCTTTTGCTTAAGAACACAAAAACAGAAGAATGCAATGAAAACAATACCGATCAACTGTGAGATCGGCATGGGGTTTAATTTCAAATTAGTTAGTGTAAGGTCATCATCAACGTAAATGAGTGAAGCTTGTGAATTGTCTCTGTGTTGTGATCGATATAAATTATAAAAATTTCAAAATTAATTGAGGAAATCATGCAACATATAAAAAAAAAAAATTTTTAATTCTTAAAAGTTCTGATATAACAAATTTTAAGAAAGCACAATTAATTTGCTAAAGAAAAAAGTACATCAAGGAACAATCAATTGTTAAGGATAAACGTTTTAAGTTGCCTGTCAACGGTCATGTCTGTGTGTGTCAGAAAAAGTCTTATGTTAGATACGAATTAATACAGAAGATTAAGTGCGGAGAGGGTCTTTAACAAAACATTTTATAAATAGTTTTTAATAAAAACAATAAATAAATGCAAATTAAATAACTAATTATTATTATTATTATAATTTTCTAGACTAATGAAATCAATTCTTAGAACAGAGAAATGACTTAGGCTATCGACTCTTTTTTTTTTTTTTTTTTTCGGAACCAAAGATTAAATACTAAGCCTAGTAGTTATGTTCGGCACTTGATTCCAGGATGTCCTTGGGATTTTAGTTGATCCAAATGTAATTCATCTAATAAGTATAAGGTTTATGCAGTTGCAAAGAAGATGTTTTACTGTAAGAATTTGACCACAACTGCAGACTAAAGCAGAAGATTTCTTAAGTATCAATTGGTATGTTGCAATGGTATGGCCATAGGTAAGATCAAGTCGCCAGCATACATTAAAAGATGACAATGTTTTATGATCTTAGTAAATGATTTCTAAGCAAGACAAACAAAACAGCATCTAGATGGTCAACTTGAGGAACTGACTGTACGTAGTACGTTACGATTTTTTTGAGAAATGTCTTATTTCAAAAGCATCCATTTTACAAGAAGTTTGCTTAGGAAAAGCAAAATCCATGCTGAAATCATTATAAATGTATCCGTTTGTGTTCTTTATAAATTCATAAATTTACGTAACGAGCTCAAGTAAGTTGATAGCTGTCGATTTATTTATCTCAGAAATCCATGCTGGAATATCAATTAAATCTTTCGGTCAAGCGCTGAGGCAATTGGTCTTGAAATTGAAGGAATTATAAAAGCTTCGATAATTAATTTGGATTTGGTTCGTTAAATCGCCGAAGTTAATTGCTTTTCGTTCGTCATCGTCATCATCTGTGCTATTAGAAGTATATTAATAATAATACAATAATAAATAACTTCATTTTTAGAAGCAGTGGTCTTCCTAGTCGCTTCTTTTTTAAACATCTTTTAATCAAAACTTTTGGAGCAAACTTACTTTGTGTGGTCACTACGGTGACGGGTGTTTTAATATAAATGAATATGTTTTCCATTAAATTAAGTACAACTTTCACGGCTCTGACTGTTTTATAAAACTCCATTAAAGTCAAGACAATTATCACAGCAACAACGAAACTTTTTAGTAACATTTGATTGTTCGGATGAAATATAAGGTTTACTTTGGAAATTTTCATTACATAAACAACACAAGATTTAACGCCCGTTGCTGTTATCATCAATTTTGCATGATAAATGACCACAAACCACATATGGTTTAATCAAATCATAGAACTCAAAAATAATAACAGAGATTACAATATGAGGCTTTAGTACTTCAAAATAATAATTAATCCGTACACAATTTATTTCACAAAGATTGTCATTTGACAAGCATATGAAGCATATACTCGTGAACAAATGTGGATACCAAAGAATAACACAGAGAAAATCAAACAAGATCACTTGAATTATTTTTGCAAAAATACTCACTTTCCAATTTTATTAACAAACTAATATAAAACGAGAAATCTAATAAATCGATAGTGAAAAACTCAAACCATTGTTCAGAATTTAAATATCACCAAAACAACTTACAGTTATTAATTGAATTTGAAGACGGAAAAAGTGTTTTTATACAGTATGGAGTTACCAGAGTAACTTATTGTTGCTTTTTTTTGTTTTGCGCAGTTACTTTGAAAAATGTCCTTTTTTCTTCTTCATTTTGCCAATGAAAACTTATAGCTAGTTAGGTTGCCTCTTGCTTTTCCATAAAATGTCAAATTGTGTTGCGACTAGACTTGTCGATGTGTAATTAATAATTTTCAGATATTAACTCTAGTCGGATTGATAAAATTTTAGGTTAGATCGTATTATGTCTGTTGCTAAAAATTATTCGGTGTCCATACTCCAAACAACAATATCAAATTTCTTTGATAAGATTAAAAGTTGCTCAAAAAGGGGGGATTGTTTACATAATTCTCTGTTAACAACATTGAACAGAGGATCGTTAAATATAATGTTTACCGCTGCTAATTATTGTTTTTCATATTCTTCAACAAATTCAATAAAAACATAAGAAGAATTCTTTAATATATGAACTGGAAAAAATTTCTTAATAAAATAAGAGTAACTCGCAAACGAAAAATAAAAAAGATGATAACAATCAACAACGGATGACATTAGATCCAGGTATACTATTGACAACATACTCTTGCCAAAATGAACGCACAATGAACGAGTTTGAATTGACAACACACACGGAAATATGCGCCTGAACGTTTACGTAATATATGAGAAGAAGAAGCGAGAGGAGTATCGGCACGCATGTTTTTTGTTCAACATAGCGAAACAATATATGTATATATATTATTGTGGCAAATCACGTAACTAAACGATATTGGTTACCATGTGAAGTTTGTTTTCCAAACTTTGAACAGAGTAAACCATCACACAAACAGAAGCATCATCGGCATCAGTACCATTTTCGCCTGCTGTGCCAAAGTTATCCAAATCAATTTATAAATCAGCCCAAACGCTTTAAGGTTAGTAATATCATCAACGTAAAACCGAAGAACTTATGAGCAATAACAAAAACATTAATAAAAAAAAACAAGAGCACAAGGACAAGGAAGCACTCACAAGTTGCGATTTATACTGCTGTTTTAAATTTTGTTGAGCAAAAACAAAAAAAAAAAAAAAACAAAAAAACGGAATATGCAGTCATAGAAATACTCCAGTAACCAAACCGAGCCAAGCACCTAACAAATCGAATCATGAGCATCACCGATAACAACAACAATATGAACATGATGAGCAATTTATCGTGTCAGACTCAATTATACTCGTGTGATATTTCTTTGCAGTTAAACCAAAAAAATTACCACGAATTTTTTGAAAGACCTGTTTTCCTTTTTTTTGCATTCACCTTACACGCCAAATTCAAAAATTACTCATTTCGTATTTATTACACTCTTTTTGAAATAGTTGAGTTGCGAGAAAAACTTAAGCAGCTATATATTAACGATCTTATATGACAAAAGTGATCGATTATATATATTATTTCTACATAAAAGATTTGATAATAAAAAAAAAACTTATAAAAAATGACTTAATTCATAACTTTTTTATTAAGCAAACACTCTCTGCCACATTTGGAAGTCCTAATAAAATTAGAAAAATCCATTCACATGTATTTGAGAGTACTTTCCATGCGCTTACATTTTAATGGCTGTTTACATATTTTATTTTTTCTGTTATTACATATTTGAGAGTACTTTCCATGCGCTTACATTTTAATGGCTGTTTACATATTTTATTTTTTCTGTTATATACATTATCTTTATTTCTTTTCTGTAAGTGTAACATAACAGAGAGAAACATTACAGTTACGTAGCAACAATTTAAGTTTTCAAATAAAGAAAGCATCTGTTTTCTTCAGGCTTTCTATATATTCCTTAATTTTCATGTGCTTTCAAATACATTTTAACTTTAAAAAAAAACTTACGATTTGGCTCAATTTTCTTTCAAACACAAACGATCATTTTCATATAATATCTGTAAATTGACTTTCTTAGGAACTTAGGAAAGCATAAAACCATTTGAAACTAAACACCAAAAACCTGGGGGTAAACATAAGAGGTATTGAAAAGAATTCGACTTTCTTTTCGATGAACTAAATATATTTTCAATTTATTTGCCATTCAGACTCGATTGCTCCCCATTCTAAACAGTAAATACTTGCTTTAATATCAATACCAGATAAGGAGCAGTAGTATGCTACAGAAAAAAAGAGAAAAGAGAGAATGTAATGTTGCGAAAGTGTGCGTGGAAATATTCCGCTGCAGGTACAATACTAATACAAGTATGTGTGCATATACACATGTCGGGACAAGTATTCAGAGTTTATATTTTCAAATTAAGCAAGTATTTTTATATGCACCTCCCATGCATACTAATTTCGTCATTCCTTTTGTAACATCAAACGTAAAAAAGGAAGAATTTTGCTAATTTCAGTTATTTATTTATTTACTTATATATATGTAATTATCTATTTTGCTTAATTTGTGCTTTCATTGAAAAGATTTTTTTTTCAGTTTGCCTCTAAACATACTTAACGAACAAAGCTGTTTCGCGAACTCGAATGGAAAACAAAGTATTTTAATAAACTTTTTAATATTTTTACACCAGACCTATTAAAATAGTACTCTCTCCACTTCCCCGTCCATTTTCAATTAAGAAGAACTTTGAAATTTTACATATTTTCTTTAGTTTAACGGATATGGAGGGTTCAATCAAAGGCGAATTGTGTGTTTCTTTTCAATAACAACGTACATTAGTTTTCTTTCTTGCGCAAAACACAAGAACAATCAAAATCTCATTAGTACAGTTAAAAGGTTCAAAGTGGAATAGTCTGCTAGTCATCGTGTTATAATATGGAATACAATGTAAGTCTCAACGCAATAATTGAATGGACAAGTTCTTATTTGGACGCTATTGTTCAATTCTTTGGAGAAAAAAAAAAAATAAAGTAAAAACTCTTATTTCTTTTTTTTCTTAGGTTAAAGGACGCTAATTTATTTTAATTCCAAAGAATTTCACAAATAGCTGCGACTTGAATTTCTTTTTTTTTCTTTTTTTTTCTGTTCGAATTATAATTTGGAAATTTTAGAAGATGGACGTACATTTTGTTTTTACTACCTTAGCATTAAGCCGACAATAAATCTCAAATTGAGGTTAACAGCAAAAAGGAAAAAGGCAATCTTTGCAAGGCAACGAAACCGAAACGAAGAGACAAAAAGTTAATGTAAGCTTCGAGCACAAAAACAACGACAGCAGCAACAGAACAAGAAAGTAAGACGGTTATGAATTCAAAACCTTATAAAAACAAATGTTCTTTTTTTCTTTTTTTTTTTTTTGTTTTTATTTGCAATGCATGCCGCTTTATATGCTACATATGCTAAAGTGTCATATTACATTTCCTGTTAGTTTGCTGAACACATTAATGTAAGCAAGATGTGAACATAATGTAGAAGAGCAGACCAAATGCAAGCTGGAAAAAGCAAAATTCAGCAAATAAACCAAATATGAGTTTTAATAATGACAAATTTACACCAAAATTTAAGCAGTCGATCCGAAGTAGGGCTTCATTGTGTTTTCATCGAAAGAACCCAAAATTGCCGGATGGAGACGCAACGAAGGTAAGGGTAAGCATTCAAAACACAGTGGAATAAAACTGTTGATCTGTCATATAAACAGTTTTATTTTTTTTATTTATATATATTTATTTTTATTTTTTTATTTATATATATTTATTTTTATTTTTTTATATATATTTTTATTTTTTTTTTATTTATATTTATAATTTGTTTCGTTACATTAAAAACTTGCTGTATGTGAACAAAAACCCAAGTCCTGCCATTATTAGAGATCAGTTGAAAATTAATACGAGAATAAATTGGGCAGAATTTTCCATGAGCATATCTTTTGTTTTCTCACTAGAACGATAACAAAATATTTAACGATAGTTTTAAGTTTTTCAAGGAAGAATCCGAGGGGACCAATTTCATTTTTTCGTTCGTGGATAAGGTACAGATTTCTATAGTACGTCTTCTCTCGGCTAGCACGTTAGGAAAATTGAAAGGAAACAAAAATATTAAAATTACTGCTTGACTCCCGTAGACATATTTTAAGGATGTATTGAATCTATTCAAGTTTCTATACAGTACCATGGACACCTATATATTATAATTTATGCTGGAAAGTTTTAAAGAGCCCTTCAAAATTTTGTTTAAAAATAATCGTTCTATAAAAAAAAAAACTGGAAAAAAAGAACGACAAAATTATTTACATACATATAATCATATACGAAATATTACTCATAGACACTCAGAATGCAATCAACGAAATACAATTTCAAAACAAAAAGTATTGAACGCTTTAGAACTTATACCAGAATGTTCGATTTCATGATCTTTTTTTACTTTACAATCCACTGTAAAAATCATATAGAATCAATGAAACGACAATTGGGTTCCGTAGCCAAGCTTAAAAATCTTTTCTTTTTTTTTTTTTTTATATATATGTATTTTCTTTTTTATTGAGCATTCATTGTATACAAAAACTATACATTTATTTGAAATCAGATCCAGGCAATCTTAGTCTTATAATCGTAACAATTCTTCATTTTAATCAATTAAAAAGTCATCGACCGCTATATTGTGCACTGTTGGCTTCTTTTTTGGTTCCTCAGCAGTTTTTTTTATGTCGAAAATATTTTTGCGCTCTTTCCTTACGCAAGACAATTATCGTTGGTCTGGATCTCCCTCACTTTCTGTCAAGAGATACGTTAATGCTGTAGAAAAAGGTCAAAAAGAGAACTGTCAAATACAAATGTTTGCTTTCCTCCTTTCGTTTGGGGAAATAATACACTTTTTGTTTGATTAATGAGGTGAAATGTTGTGAAAAATGCGAAAATTTTGCGAGAAGATATCCAGTCTTTAAATCTACGATGGGTGTAATTCTTAAAGATACAACAGCTAACATAATTACGCGATGGATTATGTGGAATCAGGAAGAAAGAAAAAAACCCAAAAATTCTTTAACGAGTTGCAACAAGGTGTCAAGTGTTAATTACGGAAATGATTACGATAAGATATTGACAGCATATTTCAAAGGACGCCTTCGGCCTCTTGAAAAAAAAACGTACTACTTGTAAGAATAATTATCGATAACACATTGTAGGTATACGTAATAAGGCTTACGCAATTTGTGGAGATCTCATTTGAAAGCTGCCTTAAAACACAGCTTTAATAAATTCAATGATTATAATCTCTCCGGGCCAGATGTGTAGGTGTCATCTCTCTAGCTAAAAATCCATATTACTTTTCTTCAAACTTAACCTTTCAAAACTTCATGTCACTTCGATCATTTGATAACAAGTTACAGTGCTTTTAGTGCTTTACCTACTTTGCTTATTTTTGATAGGAAAAAATAATCTTAAAACTCAACATGGGCTTGAAAAATGTGATAGCAATTTTACTCACCTCTTCTTCGAAAACAAAAAAAACGTTGGTAGTTTCCCGATTTAAGTAGTGAACGTGGAAAAGAGATTGTCGCACCCTTAAAATTCCTAAAATTATTCTTGATTATCAAGAAGTAAAGTTCCAAGAGATAGCTGACATCCTAAAGACATTAAAAGGTAGTGTATTCACTACCACGTTTGGTCAGGGACATTTTTTATGAAAAGTGTATCGTATATTTTTGATCGTTGTGAACGATTTTGCGAAATCAGCTAACAGTGACCAACTTCATTTTCTTTTACTAGTAACAAAAGTTGTGGACATGTGTAAGTCCTTGAAATTTCTCGTTAATACCCTCATAAAATATACGACTTAGTGGCCTGTGAGTTCTAAATAAATCTAATAACGTCCGTTTGTCATTTTTTGGGAACTTTCATTTTCCCGGCTTGCGTCGAATCATAATTAGAAACATTTTTTCAGAAGGCCTTAATCTTTCACTTTAATCCTGATTTCTACCAAGAACCATTGCGTAGATGTAGTCCCTCTTCAAGAGAACACAACCAGTCGAAATCATAATCATATTTGAATGGTTAAAACGCTGCATCTAATGGACACATACATAATAATTGTCATATACAGCCGTATTCTGTAACTGATCACTAGCCATAAAGGACTGTGATTGGTCTTCCTGTCATAATTATTGTGACTTTGTATCAATTCTGGTATACCTGAGCAATAGTCACAATGAGACTCTGGTATATCAATTTTACGAGAAAACAGGATCAATAAGTTACAAAAAACCCAAAATGAAATGCGAAAAAAAGAAACTGAAGCAAATTGAAGTGAATGTCACTGCGAATATTGCTTGTACATCACCAAGTTGGAAGTGATCGCAATATAGCTTATAAAGCTGTGTTAAAGTCTCACAATAACAGACAACCGATAGTTGGCACACTGACCACATGAAATTGCAACTAGGACGCTCTTCATTTACATCCGATTTAAAGCATTGGAGTCCAGAATTCAGTGTAAGATGAAATTTATTTTTTAATTTCTTTTTCTGCAAGCAATCAACGCGTTCATTTAAGTTAACCTCTAACAATTCATTCTTGAAGAGGGTCACTTATATTTTTGTATGACTGAAAAGCGGCAATTTATGATGATGGGTTTTCCTTTTCGTTGTACTTGGTCAAAATATGCATGAAACAAAGTATGAAGGTCACCGGAACGTCGAGATCAAAAAAATGTTTTTGATGGAGCGACTCACACTTCAAGATTAGTAAGATTACTTCGCAAATTTGTTTTATATTAACTGCTGTCGCAGGAAGGGGATCAAACGAAAAAGAAACATGCGAACAAATGTTATATGTGCTGACTTATATTACTTCATTGCAAAAATGTTAAAGGTGAAGCTATTTGTCAATTGCTGTTGTTAAATAAAAACTACAAAAAAAAACCACTTAAAATTATGCTTAAATTATGCTTTGAAGTCCTTATGCGAGCAACATCCTCTCACAAACAAGTAAGTGTGACTGACATTAGAAATTGTTTGAAGCAAGTTTTAGTTCAAAATCTCTTCCTATTTTCAAAGCAGGCAATGTTCAGTTTAAAATCTTATTATATAATAGATTTAATTTTTTAAAATTTCTTTATAAGTTCGTATCGGAACTGTAATGATCCTTTGTTAAAAAAATAATAAGTTTTTAGTTACTATAAATGAACTTCAATAATTCGAAAATGAAATAAATAAGAAGAAGAAATAAATAATAACGGTGTGCAGGTGATGTATGACATAATTAATCTTTGAAATTGTAATATTTTAACGTTTCGACTTATTTTTCGTGCTTTGACGCGAACTCAATATTGCCGAAGTTTCGCCTGGCAATTCTCTAATATCACATTTTTTTAAGTTCTTCAAAAACGCGTTTTCTTGTGGCTTGATTGGAGCGAAAACTTCTCTTTGCAATTCATTATTTTTTCGACAGTGGCTTAATCGAATAACAATAACATACAAATAATAATATAAACATATAATTATTATTGCAATAAAATAATCTTAATAAATTTAGAACTCTGTGAATGGAATTTAATCCTCATTTAAAAAAAAATAATATTTTTATTATTCTATCATCCAGATGGTTTTCATTTTATAAAATCTTAATTTTACAATATATATAAAGAATATGAAAATAATAAAACAAAAAAAAAACTCGTAGATATATAACGTTTCAAAACAGTTGAAAAATTATTAATTAATTATTAATTAATTAAAATTAGTTGAAAAATGATCTGAGATGATTTTCAAAATAAACGCCTTATATCTTGTAAGCTAATTTTTCCTGGATATCTACGTCGAGAGATCACTGCCGTTCGTACTCTAAAGTCTTCAAAAGACTTAGTAAATCGGAGCGAGGAGGATGTATCTTTGCCGGCGTATTGATTGGATCCTACGTACTTATGGGCTTCTCAATATATATCCTCCTGACAAAGTTATTTAAAAGGAAGTTTGATAACATTTTACAATTTGAACTAAACTGTTTGCAGTCAACTCAAACGAACACAAATACTGCTCTCCTTCGTAACTATTTTCGACAAGAATGGGAAAAACTAACATTTTAATATGCAAAGTGAATGTGAAAAATTTAGATCAAATAGGAGGACCACTATCTCCCATATTATTTTTCTTATGAAGAGGTATGGTAAAATAGTCTAATTTTTAATATTTTATGATGAAAATGATCTCCTAATAATAATTTGACATAAATACTAACTGTGCTAGATTTTAATTATGTAGGTCTATTTTTTGGAACCCATCCGGTACAAGGATTCTCATGAAAAGTAAGTATTTTGTAGTTCAAAAAGCAATGCGTTTTAATATTTCATGACGAAAGTTGATCCTAAAGAGTAATTTGACATAAAATTAACAGTTACTATAAAATGTACGGCCCTATATGGCAAAGTAGGTCGATTTATTGTACAAGACTATAACATGAGGACGATTTTGACTTCATAGGTAAGTTCACAGTGGTTTGAATAGGACGATTTATACAAGACACTTATCGAACTCCGATAAATAATTGTCAAACGTTTAAAAGTAATATTTTTTTATTTATTTTTTATAAAAATGTTGTAAAATTTTTATTTAATTTTTTTTTCTTTTTACATTCTAGTTTATTCACCAAACCACAAACTGCATGGGTAACATGTGGACACGTACGACTAAAGAACTGAAAACACAGCAATAATGTCAACAATAAATATTTTTAGTTGATTTGCATAACAAAAGATCTCAAAAATACTACATATCGTATATAATAGCAATAATAATAACAACAACGACAACAACAGCAACCAAAAAAGGCCCAACAAGTTTTAAAAACTGGTAAAACGAAAAAAAAAAACGCAAGAAACTGAAAGTGTAAATAAAGTTGCGAAAACGTTATCTGCAACAATGACACCAACAATAGTATTATTATATACATCCACTCACATTAAATTATTTCTTATCATATCATTTTATTCACAATATTTGTGCCAATACGTGCAAACTTGTAAACCTATGAAGCGAACACAGACCCTTTATTGAATAAAAATAAATTTGCTAAATGTCATCGTTGCACTACCACATTAACTTCCTCTTTAATTGTTGAAAGTTGATTTCAATTTTACTTTAAATTCCCATCAAAATAGGCTTATACGTAAGTAGTTATATTTTCGGATTAATTCTTCTTCTTCTCTTATCGTAAAGACTAGAATATGAGAAAGTGAATTTCATATCTCTCTCTCAAGAAAGAATCTTTTAATTACACCTTATGGTTTAGTACGCATAGAACTGCTCAATAGATTTCTCTGATTATCATTAACAAAAGCAGAATTATCAGAATTGATTTAACAATATCGTCCATATTTCTGCTTGTTTGTCTTTCATGTTTAGTGATATATTTTTAGTATGTTATGATAATTGTCTTATATCTCTTAGAGCATCCTTCACTTGATAGTTTGCACAAGCTTTTATTAAATTCATCTCATAACTGAAAAAGTTTTGATAATTTTATAGAAAATTCGAGAAACGCTAAAGAATTAGATATGTCGAGCTAATACAGATAGGCGATAGAATAAAGGTCCAGTAATTGAATCTTATTCTGACAGTAATAAATGAATTAGAAAATTCTTATAATATAAAGGGTAGATATATAAAGACCCACTTACAAAAATGTTTATAAATGATTTTCTCGCTCCGCTTTAAACTTAGCAAAAATGCCACACAAGCTAAGTAGATAAGAGACAGAACTCGTGAAAAATCATCATAAAATGTTTAAATAAAAAATCGTGATCATAGCACCCAACATTTATACAAAAGTTGCCAGCAGAGTTATTGAGATTTTTCGAGTAAAAAGTTTCGCAGATTGAAAACAAACAAAATGAACAACAGCAATAGAAAACGGTAGCAGAAAACAAGACAAAAGGCAGCTTATCATTTGAATTATCGACATTCATTTGCATTTTTATGCAAAAGATAAATTTGAAATTGAAACAAGAGAGTCGGCTTGAGTCGACCAGATGAGATAGCTTCTATTTTTGCAATTTTGCATCGTGGGCCATTTAAGGTCTTCAGAATACAAATTCTGTATTAATGTTGAATGTGGTACACGCGGATTTATTTATATAAAAAATTGAATTCGACATTGGATACTACTTTTTATAGATAAATAAGTGAAATTTAGATAAAGATAAAGGGAGAATAACGATAGAACATTTTTTCTTTTTTTCTCATTTTTGAAATTTTTTTTTCAAATGTCGTCAAATTTCTCGCAAATTTTGAGGAAACGAGAAAGAAGTAAATCAAACATACCAAAGAAAAAAGGTAATGGAGATTAAATCTTAACGCAATTTAACTAATTTAATAATTTATTAATTATTTATTATCGTTTCTAGAAACACGTAAACGATATTCCGTAAGTCAATCGATTTATCTCTCTTCGTCCTTTCTTACTTTAGTAGTTGAAATTCTCTCCACCCAACAGTGATCATATTTAATAAATATAAAGGAATAGAAGATCAGATCTTTTTATATTCCTGAGTCGGTTTTTCCGTGTAAATTTAAAATCGTTCGCTATTTTAAGGATATCATGTATTCACAATCGCTTAAAAAAAATGAAAATAAGGATATCTTTCAATTAAACCTCGTAAACTCGTTAACCCTATTGGATATGTGAGTTTTGCTAAAACCAAGAAAGAACAATTAAGATAGTTATTTTTCTTTTTAAAGGAATCTTGAATAGAAAAATCACCACCAAAA
>KK351065.1:179199-290837 GCA_000671755.1 Glossina brevipalpis | reverse complement strand
TTTTTTTTTTTTTTTACTTACACAGTATATTTGCATGGAATTCAAACAGTTAATACAAAAGTATAGTTCATTTTATTGTCAAAAACAGTTAAAATTTTAAAAACATTTTTGCCAGAACATTTTTCAAATAACTAAAGATTTCATCTTCATTTTAATTCTTTTCAATTTCAAAAATTTCATTTCCGTTGAAGTTTGTAGAAAATATACGGAAATAATGTATCTATTAGAACGGCGAGAAATTATATAGAACTTGGTTACCCAACTGGTGAAACGTTTGTTCTCATTTGATAATATTTGATAATAATATACAATAAATATTTCTTAAAATACTCTAAGGAAACGCCGCTAACCACATACTCATGTGTATATATATTCGTATTTTATTGCTTATTCTATAGTATAACGTTCGTTAACAATTTAGCCTACTACGTAATCTTTCCCATAGCCGATATACGTAAACATGCATATATTTCTTGGACCCGTTACAATACAATAAGTATTTTTTAAAAATATATTAAATTTGTTATGAAAATTCATTTTAGTAAGAAGAGATGGGAAAAAGTTTGCTTAGGAAAATAAATGTTTTGGAACTCTCCTTTTCTTCTTTTTCGCTATTTCTAATCGAAATTTTTTTTTTAAATATTTATGTTACTATTCTCTACGAAAATCATCGTTATTGCGAAACAAATTAAATATATCACTTTCGCTTTTTAAAAAAAGAAAGATCCTAGAAAGGTCCTGCTTTAATAACACGAAATAATTGGCTCCGGCTATGGATGTCGTATTCACACAAATCAACATGAAATGTCGTACGACGGACGTCGATGCAAATCAACATGAAATGTTTCACCAAATGTTTCCCTTCGTCGTGAAACAGATTTTCATTACCCATTTTGAAATACGAAACTACGTTTTTGTTTTCCCTTCGTTCGAGTGCCTTAAAATTTAACCCATAAGTTTAAGTCATAAGAAGGTGGCTTCTGAGATCCTGTAAAGTACATACAGTATATACATTCCTGATCAGCATCCAACTCTGAACGGGTCTGGTCATATTTGGCCGTTCGTGTGTATTTGTCTGCGTGGATATTTGCTGTGGACACTTTCCTGATCGCAAAAGTAAGATACCAACTTTAAATTTAGCACAAAAATTGGAAGTTCTTGCACGCAAATTGGTATTGAAAATGGTTTATGGACAAACCCGCAGTTCCATTCAAGTTGGAATATTTATCGTTTTTTGCTCATTACGCATAAATTATGAAAGATAGAAAGCTAAAATTACCTAAATTTTTAATATGACCGACCATACTATTCATGTTCAAAAATGAAAAAATGGTTGCTGCCCGAACAAAGGCATAATTGATAAAATTTTCATATTTTCATTTATTTTTTTTAAAGTTTTCTACTTATTACCCGTAAGGTAAACAAGACAAAATGTTGAAAATTACATTCTACACCTAAAATATTTATATGATAAAATGAATGGTGGTGGATATATAAGATTCGGCCATAGCCGAATATAACTTTCTCACTTGTTAATACAGTGTCTATACTTTTTTGTGTTTCCGTAAATACGCCAGCAACCGTAAACTTCCTTCCAATCTTCTGTATCACACTGTGTGTATAAAATAGGTTTTTTATTTACAAACCTTACCAATCTGTGAAATTATATTCTGTACTCATAAATCTATACTCTGTATTTACAAACCCTTATATGCACACTACGTCATGGGAAATAGCCACTGAAAATTGCCCTTAACTACCCTTCTCTGTCAATACGTTAACGTACACGCAGAGCTATACCCCTTATTTCTACAGTTAAGTTAAACTGTACCTTCAATTTCTTCACATAAAAAGATCTATACGAATAAAATTAATTTGTATATACACATTCAATATTATAGATTTTAATATAAGTATACTAGATGCATACAATCATATTAAAACACACACAAACATAATTATTCAACACTACGTCATGGAAAAATCCTATTAAAAACAACCTCTGTTAATATAGCAACCGAATAATAAAATAATGTAAGAATAATAAAATAATGTAAGAATAATAATAACAAACACACACATTCACAGGTATAATGACCTACTACATATGGGAAAGTTTTTGATTTTTGCCTAGAAACATGTTATCTCTTGCATTAAACTACTGTAAAAATACATTCAAATGCCTTCGTGTGTGTAATGGAAAACTACACGTCATTTTGATTTCACTCATAAAAACCACTCAAAGGTATATTTATCTCACACTAAGCCATGTACATTGCCACAGTGCTGTGTACGCCTCATATAAACAGCAGCCGATAAGCAAAATCCTTTCAGTTTACTAGCAGCAGCCAGCCAAACAGGTAGGTGCGTGCCATATTTTCTTCCATCTTTTCCTTTTTTTATCCTTTGCGCAGTACGGGAACGGTGCATATATGCCAGCGATCTTTCGCTCGCATCTTACTGTTTTCCGGCTTGAACAAAGATCCTATTTTATATCTTTCGATCGACAGACTGATATCCGGCAGTCCACTTGTTTGGCTGCTTGCTAAAGTGCTCACATTTTCTATTGCAGATAGAACGCGATTATCATCGCAAGTTTCAGTCGAATTTTCGTTCAGCATAAGCATCGAAAAAACTATAATCATGATCGGATTTAAAGCCTAAGCAGTACTCAGCAAGGAGATCACTCACCACCCATTCTGGTTTTCCTTTCTCGGATTTACTCTTTCTGGTCTTTCCTCTTAGTGAACTTTTACTAAACGCAACATCACACCTTTAACGCTGTAAAACTCTAACTTAAACCCGCAATTTGTAATGCTACGATTTCGAAAAATAAACAACAAAAAAAAGAAGAAAATTTAACATCAAAACCAAGATCCTTTTCAATTATTAGAAATGATCTTGGAACGAACCACTGGAAAACCCTAAGCTTCACCACATCTAGAGATAAGATAACATTACACATTAAATTTTTATCAAGATCTGGAGCTAACAACGTTGGAATTGTATGAACTGAACCAGAATTCTAACTCCAAAATTTAATAACTGCCCCTACTTCGAATACTATTTTTTGACCACCACTAATTTGAAACTAGCAGTTGACATGCGGAAATACCAGTATATGTAATGATTAAATACGACGATTTTAAACTTCTTCGATCTATAATAACAGTTTTCAATTTAGTATTACTGAGATAACCTTCTTCAAAGTTTGGAAGCAGCAAGGTGGAATCAAATAAAAGAACACAAAGTTATCTTACTTTATTGTATTGATATAAAATTTAAAATTAAACAAAAACTAATTTAAGCAAATTAAGAATTTAATATATAATGTGAAAATAAAATTAATTTGGAGCTTCATCGAGTTGCCTACCATTTCTTTATTATCTTCTCGCATGTGTAGAAATTCAACTAATTAAATTAATTTCTTTGAATAGCCTTCATCCTACTTATTCCATTCGCTCTCGAATAGTTGGCATAAATGTTTTGAGCTCATAGGAGATCTGTTTCTCACCGTTCTATTCAGTTCATGCCAGACAAAAGCTTCGTTGTTCAAGAGTGATCTGCTTGACTTTCACCTTTTTCCAGACAAAAATACGATATACGTATATGGTCGAAAGCGAGGAATTTCTCAAAATTTTATGAAGATGTGATGATAATCCTCATGTTCTTGTATTTTTGTGTAAATAATTGTAAACGATCCCCATACTTAATTTTACTGATAAATTTGACAGCAAATAGTCGAAAATCTTTTATTTTGTTAAAAAATAGATCCTCTATCAAACTTTTGGACGGTAGTGTATATTATACCAATATTTGTCAACAAATGATTTTTTCAGGAGATAAAATGATCAAATTTAACGAATACACCTATTAAACGCATGCCACTCTACATCCTTCCTATTTCATATGTTTAGGTTTGTAATTGGGTTTACCATCTGTAAGGAAGCGCCAACTTCCTTATTAATTTTCTACGTTATAAATCTATTCTATTACGTGTTTTCCTTACATGTAAAATATATTTTTTTTGGTTCAACTTACATTCTTAGTTTATATATGAACTTATTAATGTACACACATACTACCTACAAATTAGCATAGCAACAGTATAACTGATGTCTCTGTTAGCATAGTAATCAACACACACACACATACTCAAGCAATATGATCTACTATGTCGTGGAATTTTTTGAACTTGCCTAGCAACATCATTCTCTTGATTCTCTATATACTTTACCATGATTTAATGCAAAAACATTAAATTATTGTTGACACATATTTTTTTTTTTTATATAATACCTTTTGGACGTAATGGAAAATTACAAACTAATCATTTCGATTTCTCTCATTAAAACCACTCAAGAGTATTTATTTATGTGTACATTGTCACACTCATAGAAGCATTGGTGTGTGGTGATCTTCTGCTATAGAAGCAGCAAACATTCGCAAGAAAGTTTTGATTTACTAACAGCGGGTTTCTTTTCTTCTTTTATACTTTTCTATTCTTCCGTCTTTGGTCCAGACGGAGATGATAGGTATATGCCAGCGGAAAGACGCTCGAGTCTAACTGTTATCCGGCCTAAACAAGGGTTATCCTTTTTTTATCTCTTGACCTGAACGGACAGACAGACACTTATTTGGCTGATCGCTGAAGCTATCCACGTTTTATTATCATATGTATAACCGCCGTCTACTACTGCGGTTCCGGTCTAGTTCAACAAATAAATGCATTAACGCCAGACAGAAAAAATAAGTTATATTAAAACTATCGAACCAAAAGCTTCCGCTGTACAATAGGAGGATCAATAAAGTTTTTCGTTTCCTCTTAGTAAGCTTATATTTCTTAAATGAAAATAGACGGAATAATATATAATAATCAAAGGGTGTTGAAATTTACCAGATTTTTTTAGATTTAGTTTTCTGAATTTTAGCTGAAGTTACTGAGACGAAGCTTTTTAAAAGCAAATTTTCTGTTTTCAAGATAACAAATATTACCGACCGACAGTAAGACAAATTTACCTGATATAAAAGATAACTCTAAACAATTCAGGATTAATTTATCTACAGATCTTTAAGTGTATTTAGAGCGCTCTCAAACCAAGTTTGAGATTAATACTTGTTATGGTGAGGGATGTGAATCGAAAAACTACAAAAAAACACACTTACGTGGCTAAAAGTGATCCATAATGCCACACACAGTTTAATTCTGTGCTGTCGCTATGTTTCTTTGTCGCTGTTTCTGTAAACTTCCAACACAAACTGAACGTACATTGGCAATCGTAGTTATTTGACAGCAATCAATAACTCTAATTTTCTCACGTACTTGAAGATTCTAAGCTAACCGAAATTATATAATGAAAAAAAAACAAAAACAATTTCATAAAGAACAGAAAATGGTGATAAACTAAAATAAGCACAAGTCGCAAAACAAAATATTTGACTTATCTTTGGATAAGGTCTGTCACCTATCATGGCAGAAGAAATTAATTTAAACTAAAGTTACACTAAAGCTTGCCTGCATCGCTGCCAGACTGCCTTCTTGCTTATCCATCGACTACTGTACAGAAAACCATTTGAGTTTAAATCACACGTATAATGCATAGGAATCACTGAAATAACCTAAACGATTCAACAGATGAATTTATGTATGCAAAATATCATTTTAAATGCTTAGCATAACTGACAGGACAAAAGAAATATTTTTCAAAATAAGTACGCAAGCGTATGCGTGCAGACAAATACTCTACAAAAACCAAAAAACACACACACAACCACACTAACTATAATACATCATCATCGTAGTAAGATCATAAAACGCAATAGTGACTACGACAGAGTTAAAGAGGAGAATGCAACTCTTCTACATGTTTGCTTACTCTTATTTTATTTATATGTAAAATAATTCTAAGAGTTTATCTTATGTGACCATTAAATATGTGTATGTATGGAAGAAAAGTTGTCCTGGGGCAAAAATAATAAAATCCTAAAACTTTCTTTTTTAACTTAGAATTGATTAAACGACACTGTGTACTTGCAACAAGCTTTGCTTTTCTCATAAAGAATTTTGTTTCGGAAACTTAGACTTAAACTTAATGAAATTTATTTTTGACGATGTACATACATACATACTAAATTTAATACAATTTCATGTTTACATTTCTCTACCAACATTAAACGGGTGAAGAAGAGTGTACATGAAATGGGCTAAGATCGATTAAGAAAATACATACGCAACATACATAGTGTGTTACTATTACACTCACAAGCAAGATGACAAAATTAGTAAATCTCCTTCTTTGTAAAATGGATATAAAACTCTGTTTTTAAACTCTGTTTTTTTTTCTTTTTGTAACTTACAATTATTCTCATTTTTCATAACATAACTTTTCATAACAAAGAAACAGTAGTCACAAAGTGTTATCCCACATCAAAAATAAAATGCTTCGCCAACGTTTATAAAATTTAAAAGCATTTTGACTTTATTAAATTTGATTTGAAAATAAGTACATTTACGCCTTTTCTTCTCATAATAAATTCAACGTCGTATCCCGACCTCACCTTTACCTTACCAAGTCTCTAATAGTGCTTGCTTGCATTAACAGGGCAAATAACTGAAATGACGCGATAAGGGAAGACATTATTGGTTTGCAAAACTGAGTTCGATTAAAGGTCGACTTAATCATCTATGATTAGGGCTTTTATAATATATGAAACTATAACATCATGATGACAAAACAATCCTTATCCTTAAATTTTGTTCTATATCCGTTCTAAAACGAGTGCTCTTCGAAAGTTTCGAAACCATTATCATATTTCCTAATTATTATGCAGGATTTGAAAGCAATAGTTTTAAACTGAATTATTCTTCTCTCAACGACAATCATAAAGACAACATTTATACCTAAATGTGTTTTCTTGTGTCTCATACACTTTACAAGAAGAAAAATGAATTTCGTTTGATTTGTACGTCTTGCTCATCGTGTAAAATGATTATATAAAAAAAAAAAAAAAACTAAATTTATTTAAAAATGGTTTAATTCTTCAGTGAAAACGTTCACTGACAATCGTGTTACAATCGCTTCGTTAACACGGTTACAACTACAATAATGAATGTCAGTATTAAAGATGACCCAAGAAATATATGGTTAGTGTTTTGAACTTATTCTGATGCCTGTCCGGATACTCTTCTCGTTCCTGTCTTTTTTAGCACAATGAAAATCCAAAGAACAAATGCGGCAGCAACAATAGCTTTATATATAATCACAAAACATGCTCCAATATAAATTATCTTTTAAGTTTAAAGAATGCAAATCTCAGCGACTGTCAATTGTGTTGTGGATTTCTCATTTCGTATGGAATTTTATATACATATTTATGGCCTCTAAATGTGTTGTTAACTCTTGGCCATTTTATGCATCAAAACAATCGTCGACAGTCAATATTGTCGTTAGCAGAAAGACAAACGCTGAAGTTTAGAAAAACATATGGAAAGTTTCTGCTCAACTAGGCTCGTTGTAGTTGAAAACAAAAGGGTTTTTGACGTTTCATTTTGTGAGAGATGCCGCTTGTCATGACAGATGAGATTTACAAAAACAAAAATGCGCCGGCAGCACAAATAACAATTTTAGATCTTTTTGGATTTCACATTATATGTAAGGGTTACGATTTTTAACACCTTCACTACCGACGACATATTTATCGATAACTTTGCCGATTGTTGCCGATTGCCAGAAAAAGTACATTCTTTCCAATACAAGTGCATAAGTTTCTATAAAAGTCGTTACTAGAAAGCATAACTTCAAAGAATGGAGCATTGTAATCAATAAAATCGTGATCTCCCACGTATATCCGCAAGTTCTCTGAGTCAGTCGTCAGCTACCATTAGATACAGAATATGCTAAAGCAGTGTGCCATTAATTTTCATAACGTTACAATCATTTTTATAATTCGAGACGTTAACACGACAAATTCTCTGCATAATCAATAATATTCCAGTAGAAATATTCTATACATAGAACATATAAAAATTAACAAAACAGCTCTACCACAAAATCTATTTTATTTCAAAATTATTATATTAAACAAATGGAGATAATTCGAGCCACAATGATCTGCTCTTTTTTTCCTTCCTTCTTGCAATATACTGAAATTCTATTTGAACGCATGAAATATATATATAATACAATGTACAGATAATCTTAATTTCAATTTAGCTGCTGTGGAATAATAGCAAATACAGATCGAAGTGATATATTCACTTTCATATTATTAGAGTCGTTTCTTCTAGACGTGGTAAACTTACGGCATTAGTATTAGTGTTCACCATTTCCGATTTCACATCGGATTCGCTAACGTATTCCTCAGATTCCACAGTCTCAAACAATAGTAAATGACACTTTCCAGAAGTCTTCTGAAAGTTCAATAAGAGGACGTAATGCAAGCTTTCTGATCATAGTAGATTAAACGTCACCTCATTTGTTTAGGTATCAGACAATATAATATTAGATGACCATTTTGAAACTTTGCAGTTCTTTATGGACACCAACTTCAATTTAAATTTCCAAAATTTAACTGTTACACTTTTGCCCTTTATATGCAATTAATTTGGACCAAAACCTATTCATCCTACAAGTCTGACCTTTGTTGAATAATGGGCGTATATATAGTAGTAGTATATATAGTACCGTTTTTACCTAGGCGATGTTTGTTTTCTCTCGTACTTGGTTCGGGGCATATTGGAGTTGCCGGGATATACTTCTTACACCTACTACATGACATGTATTTTACTTCAAAAAAAAGTGGTGGACCAGGAATTGACTAGTCCTGGTAATATTAGTAACTCCTAGGATATATATGCAGATAATATTAGATAGATCGATTAAGAAAATTAAGTAAGCTCTATAACCTTGTATGTGGTGATAACAATATATATATATTACTACACTATTAACTGATCGAAATTTAAACACTTCCTTTTTTAAGCCTGCAGAAGAAGGGAACACTATTTTTATTATGATTTCAAAGAGAAGACTTTTCGCTTACTAAGAAATATGTATATAATGTTAACAATCGGGAAAGTTATATGAGCGCATCATTTATAATATCTATTATTGGTATAGTTGTTGGCGCTTGAGCTGTTATTTGTATTAAATAGATATTAATAGATATATGATATATAATTTTGATAACTTTGGTCCACGTAAGTAAAAAAATTTTTCTTTGGAACAGAACGTGTTAAAGGTACCTAAACACAAATAAATAAATGCATGCATTCACATAAAGTGTCTATACTGCCCATCCTTTAGCTTCAATTCACTGTTCACTGTTCACTGGATGATATTGTATGAAAAGTGTGTTAGTATTGCAGTGAGAGAGGTACAGAAAACAAGACAAAATATTTTCAGTTTTTTTGTACAAAATCAATCGGTCTTTAAGGATAAAAACTTGTGCTTAAATATTAATGTAAATTTACTAATGAGGATAAGAAATTTTGAAAATATTTTTTTTTTTTATATTTAATCCCAATAGATGAGAAAATGTGAAAATTCTAGTTTCTACAATTCGCAAATATTAACTTTTGAAAAATTTGTGGCAAAAAAGTGTTTATTTTCGTTTTTTTTTTTGTTTTCAAACCATAACCTCATAAAAAACTGAGAGTAAGCGTTGGCAAAGATTTAGATTTTTGATTCGTACCTAAATTACTTTTACATAACAGAAATTTCGACATACTTTACTTTTGTAATAATAATCAACTTTTCACAAGTCTTTTTGCGAAGTCGTCTATTCGCAAATTGAGTGGCACATAAGCTCCAAAATTCTATTCCATTTTTCTAATTTTGAAAGATTTTTTTTTAGCTTTTTAATGAAAGCCAAGTGTTTTTTTTTTTTTTTTGATCAATCCAATCAATCCCATACAATATTTTATTAATTTTAGTGTATTTATCGGTTTTATGCCGTCATTGTATTAGCGAAAGTTGCACAAGATTTATAGTAACATATTAAGTGAATTGGTATTAATTCAGTACTAGATAATTCATGGCAAAATCATAGATTCACATGTTATAGATTAAACAATATTATTTTCATACCCACACAAAAAGGTTTGTAATTTTCAGAAGGAAGCTTCGCGCGAAAATCCCATAAAATATGTATGCTCTTGATAGGTACTAAATTCTGGATCGACCTACGCATGTTCGGCTGTGTAATGCTTTTGCTAAGCATTCATCTAATTCAAAAAAATATAGAAATCGGCTTCAAATTTGGCTAAAACATTTCAAGGTTTTCTTGGTTTTAAAAATGTGTCAATCGATCAAAGAGTACAGGGCGAAGGTACAAACTGACAAAACCTCTGCTTTTATATACAGAAAATTGAGATTTTTTACTTATCGCTTATAAACTACAAGAGATATAACGATGAAGTTTTTTATTTTTGGAATGAGCAATAATACTCTAGTAATAACCAAAGCAATTCTTAAACCGTTATTCCTGTTATAAATTAAATTTGCTTTTCTAAAAATAAATAAAACAAAACATGGAAAAAGAAACAAAAAGAGAGAAAATAAAAAACTTATTAGAAAAATTCGCCAAAAATAAAAGGAAACGAACTAAATACGTTGGTACATATTTTGTAAAAAGTATGTCCATATAAAATTGTATTAGTGTTAGTGTGGTTTTATAAATGAAATTTTTTTTTTTTTATTTCATTATAATGGAAATGATCATTCGATGCCTATAATACGCGTATTTATTCTTCAAGAACGAGTTGTTTATCAACGAAACAACAACTTTAGATCTTAGCGAGGACGTATAATACACACACACACACACACACACACACACACACACACACACACACACTTTATATTTTTCTTTCAAAGTTCATTCTGATTATTACCACGAGCCAGAAAATTCTATATTCGTTATCACCGGCAATTATCACTCATGGCGATACTACGAACGCACCACAGTTGTTTCCTGGCAATTGCGTAATATTGTATGCAATCGGAATTTTTGATTGAAATCCTGCTTCAATTTTCTAATTTTTGAAATTTTCATTCTTACTGTTAACCCAAATTATTATTAGCAAACTGCTATCAGGTTTGTGAAGTCTCGTGTGGAGACAATAATATCATTTGAATCGAACAAATCCTAAGCCACTGAACTTTATTTCGGAGGTTTCCTAAATTTACTTAATGTGGTTTCATTAATATCTAACACATTCTCTCTGCAATAATGCACCGTTTGCTTCAAACTGATGAGAGAGATATTTGCGATATAAATAAAAAACTCTATATCGTAGAGATTTTCGGAACTGATGAGTACCTATAATAATAATGAAGACTAAATTAGTATTTGATTAGACTACTTTCTTCAATTCTTCTTCTGCGTTTTTTTGGGTTTAACCTGTTTTCAGCATGATCATTTACACATACACGTCCAGTAAGAGTATTGTTTACCTACACGTTACTATTGTTATTACTTTTAAGAGAAAAATATTTCTTTTCAGTTAAGTTATAAATTGATTGAAAACAAGTAAGAGAAAACTATATTCGGCTGTGCTGAATCTTTTATAGCCACAACCATTATTTTCAAAAATAAGTCAAAAAAATTAAATTTCAGACGGCCAGATGGACAGACGAACATACTTAAACCGATTCTAAATTTGATGCATATGTAAACATCTTGGCGTCTCCGAAGTTTCCTTCTAGGCATTACAAACAAGTTGACAAAATGAATAAAGCACTCATCTTCGACGATGGATTAAAAAATTTTATTAGTTATGACTCAACAAAAGTTAGATTATCTGGAAGGGAAAAAGTCTGCCTGGCAGGGGCTGATAGTCTTCCCCGTAGAGGATTCTCTTGTACAAGTTAAAGAGCTTTAGACAAAATTCAAGATCCCAGAGATTGGTAATCCATCATTCTAGGTATTTGTTTGAAATAGACTAAAATTTCTTTAATGTAACTCATAGGCATAATACTGTCGAGGAGGAAAGTCCAGATGGCAGATGCTGCTAGGAAACTAGTCAAAGAACTCTCTTGAACGGTCTACAGATGTTTAGACCATTTCGTAAACGTGTGCCGGACTCATACAGGCTGCTAGTCCACCACTCTTGGTTCTCCTTTAGATGTATTAAAAACGCATCTCCTATCACTGTTGTCCAGCATACAAAATATTCTTTTTACAGAACGAGCAAATTAAAACTAAACTCATAGGAAAAATCCTCTAAGATTATCATACCGACTGCCAAGTTATTCGTATTCAGGATCGCGTTGTAGTACACAGTCCATGATGTACCGTGTGATCGCGTCCTTCGTGCTAATTTTTCTTTTATTAGACAATTCATTAAATTTTATCCACGAAGATGTTGCGTTTCCATCTACAAGGGTAATTCAATTGTCTACCTGCACACAAGTCGCACTTCCCTTCATCACCTACCTTACTTCTAAGCGTCTAGGCGAAAGAACGTTCAACACAGAGAAAAGAGCATCACAATTGCAATGAAGTTCCGTATGTTTCTTCTTGAATGACATAAGTTTTCTTGTGGCAGATCATTCAGACAGCTCTGAGTTATATATATAGCTACACATATACACATTTTACATTATTTGCCGACTAAGTTTCAAAAATGCGTCCCTATCGACAAATGTATAATATAATAAATTTCAACTGTAGAATATATTTCCGCACAATAAAAACGAAAATGTTTGGTAAAATAGAAGTTTATCTCAAACTAAGGAAAACCATTCTTCATTGTGACCAGTGCAAGAAGAACTAAATTCATTTCTGCTAAACTGCGAAGCACAGTTATTTTTAATATTTTACCATTCAAATGAGCAACAGCAACAACAACGGCAAACAGTTTCCAATAGCCTGCGACACCCACTAATACAAATTATTTTATTTACACAAGCAAATATTCATAAATATTTGCAATTAAAATTTAGCATTTTTTTTTTGTTTGCTTGTATTGCGTTTGTTGATATATGCGCTTGAAAATATGTGGTTCGTGTACTTGAAAATATTGTCAGGTGCTAACTGGTTCCTTTGCTTGCGTTACAATATTACGAAGCGATGGCATAAGTCAACAAAATTTGCTTCATTTCATATTTAATACTAACGTGTTTGGTTAAATTATCTTTATGCTTCGTTCGTATGTATCGTCCGTACCAGATACAAATTCGAGTGAACATTTTATTAAAAACAAGCTATTCGTTGCAAAGTCGAGTCAAAACATCGTGAATATTCTAATGGCAATTTCTCATAAAAAATGAAACCCAAATTTATAATTTGAGGAGCGCTGTCCACAGCGTCCGTCTCAGATGTATTTAACTTCAAATTATTCATGCCAAGCCAATCCGTTCCAAAACATTATCTGTCCATTGGTTTATAACTCTAACTGGGCTCAAAAACTAAATTTACGTATAATCAGCATCCGACCGTCGACTGCCTAAATGGGATTTATTAAGGGGGGCTACTTCAAAATAGCACAATATAGTGTTGCCACCTATTGACAGAGGCCTGAATTAAAAAGAGATATTCTTCATTTCTACAAACAAAAAATAAAGTGGCACACTCAGCCAAACAATTTTGATAAGTACGACCCGTTTGGTGATAATTCTAATATTCCAAGTTGACTTTTGAAGTATTTAACTCTTCCTCATCGCTTAATTTTATTTCCTCTACACCTTCGTCATCTGATATTTCATAGACACGCTAAGGGAAATTTGGTCGAGATATTATAAATCTTTTTTTAACATCTTGAAGAAAATATTCACGTCTACGACATATTTCATGCAATTGTGTGATACTATAAATTTTCAAGTTCAATACCTCGTGTTGGATCTCTGGCATAAGAGTTCTCCTCATAATTTCAACTAACTGAGTTCGGGTATTGGTTTGTTGAAGCCAGTCGTTTAACACATAAATTGAATCATAGAAATCGTCAAATTGTCTCATTCGGTTTTTGTTTACTATCTCTTATATCGAGGTCTGTACACGAATCAGTAAATTGATTACGAAGGGCGAAATTGAAATCGATGCAAACAATTTGTTCTACAATTCTTTGATAACGCCAAAGCTAGTTGTTGGCTTTATCTTCAAAACGATTGCTTATGTTTTCACATCGTAAATTTAACTGTTGTCCAATTTCTGGTTCGTTAATGCTTCTACCCTGTATATAAAAGATTCTGCCGACAAACCTGAGCTTCAATTTCAATTTCGTCATGACAAACATTCGTATGATTATAACGCGAAGAAGCGATATTGCGTTTAATGTTTAATATCTTCTCTAGGGTTTTCTGTGCAAAAGTAGAGGGAAGGATCTATTATTGGAGATGCAGTATTATTTTGAATATTGAAATCTCTGATCTGCTAACAGATATTTGATCCTATCATAAAATTTCTTCGTTGATTCAAAAATTCATTGTAGCAGCTTCTTACCTGCTGTGTAGTGATGTGAAAATAGATAAGTTAAAAAAATAGCTTTAGATCAACACCATTTGCCCTTCAATTTCACTTTCATTAGCATCATGTAATAGTATCGCTAACTTTTCAATAGATTACGGAAAATATAATGAGAAAGTCGTAAAAAGTAAGAGATAAATTGACGTTCGTTTGTTTTCTATAAATAAAACGCATATGTTAAGCAATAATAAGTAGACAAAATTGAATAAGAACCAAAAAAGTACAACATTTATAATGAAATAAAACGAATGCAAACTTAAAACAAAACACGCATGGATTAGTGAAATTTCTATGTAAATGTAAGTAATAACGTTTATCTACTTTCAATTCGAGGATTATAATGTTTTTTAATTTTCTTCTAGGGCGACACAAAAGCGTCAACATGTATTACGCTCAAAAAATTTTAGAAATGTAATCCAAACGAAATAGTTTAAACATTACCATCAGAAAAGGAAGCCGATGGAGATTTTCAATATGCTCAGTGATTAAGGATCGGTATTTCTACAAACCTTACAAATTACTCGAGTTATTAATTTGATTTAACAATATGAGCGAAAAGTAAACGCTTTTATTATAAATCTTTTTCACAAAATCATTTCTCTAACTAATTGTAATTACAGGAAAATTTCCGCAGTGCAAATTTGTGGAATGATACGTTTTATTGAAGAGCATCCTGAAATGGATCAAGACTACAACTTCCAAGGTCGCCAAATTTTGAATCAGTTATCGGAGAACATGAAGGAGAAATTAAATTCGTTGGGTTTACCAAACAGAAGCATGGCGGGGTGGCGAAGAATAATTTAACAAAAATATGCATAGTTTCTAATTTCTATTTATATTACGTAAATTATAATGACAAGATTTAGTCAATCCACAAGCACAAGGTGAAAAGAAAGCTGAGGGACAACAGACTGTCAGATTGTCAGAAAGCAGCAAGGGGGCAATGTAATGCAAAACCGGAGGGTTGTGATTATTAGTCCAACAATGATTGATTGCAATCATAAAATTGGGCAGAAACTTGCTAGAAAGTGCTTTGTCATATTTACTTCCGTCGGATCCAGCTGCAATGAATTTTTTCCTTGATTGTAGGGTATTTGCAAATTCTTCCGCTGAAAAAGGCACACGCCGTCAAAACCGATGGCAGGAAAGGACGTATGTCGATAACTATATATATATATATATATATATATAACTATATATATATAACTTTTTAATAACTCTAGATATTTTTGATTATCGCAATCACTCTAAGTGAGGAAGTTAGCTCTCTTGCAGCAGGGATTTCGGTGTCTATTCATGTAAGACTAAAAAACTTTCGTACTATCACTAGCAAATATCTCATCAACTACAAAAGCTCGGTGTCTTTTTTTGGCTCTTCTAATCGAGGGTCTCCGTACGACCTGAGTTTCACCAAACTCAATGTAGTTGGATGGGGAAAGATATCTACTTACCTTTTTAATTGCTGATCAGTCAGAGAGGAGTTCCACCAATATTTAGACATAGATATAATAAATTGTACTATTTATTAACTGAAAAAATGATGATATAAATTGGTATAGAGAGGATTGGGAGTGAAGTATGAATAATTTATTTTTTCGCTATTTATTATTTTCATTTTTTATACCCACCACCGAAGGTGAGGAGTATATTCATTGTCATTTTCGGAAAGAAGCTTCGGAGATCCCACAAAGTATATACATTCTTGATCAGCATCAAATTTGGAATCGGTTCAAGCATGTCAGCTTGTCCGTCCGCGTAAGTTTTTTCTATTTGTTAGATGAGTATGTAGGAAACCTTTTTTAAATGCAAGCTTATATCTCTGCTTTCGGAAGCTCATTTCTCATAAATCACAGCAGAAAGATCTATAAAAATTTGGCGCCGGTCAAGAATATATATACTTTGTGGGGTTTCTGAAATTTTCTTCTGAGAATTACAAACAAAATGAAACTTCTTACTTGTTATTATTATCACAAAAAGAAAGAATTGCATGGTCATATTGATAATACACCCAGTGAGCAACCCATTTCTGCTGTGGAAAATGAAACACCTAAATATCTATGCACTTTTATAATAAACTATTATACTAAATAATGAGATGAACATATTTTCAATCTTTTTCTTTTGTTTTTTTTTTTCAATCCTATGCAAAACTACCTAATTATATATTTTAAGACTTCAGGAAATTGAAATCAAAGAGTTTAAGGTTAATTCAGATGGTGTGAACTAATTAGAAAAGAAGCTGTAATAATTACACTTTCTTTAGTTTTGAGTTAGCTTTGATCATCTTTCTCTTCAAAGCCTTAATGTTCAGTTTCTGCTCCTCATTATTTGTTTGTCTTCTTGCTAAGCCTTTAAAGCTTTCCTCTACAGGTGGTATGAAATCTTTTTCTCTCCTCTGCTTCTGTTTTCTAACTGCTTCCGCTTCCTTGGCTGCACGTTCATGTTGCTTACGCTGATGTTTTTGTTCCTTATTAAGGAAATATTCACCTGACATTAATTGTTTATCCACTTTACTTTCAGGTTGTTGCGGTGGGAAAGGTGTGTATTCTTTTTTGTTTTTCTTTAACTTCGGCTGTTGACGTTTGCTGACGTTTTTATTTTTGAATTTTGGCAAGAAACGTGACCAATCTTCATTCGCCAATTGGGCATCTTTCATAAGTTCGCGTTTAATCATCAACGCTTTGACGTTATAAATCGGATGCACATTGTTCATAGTATCTAACACAATGTCTCGCACGTGTTGTAAGCCTTTATAAGGTCCTAACGCAGACACAGTGTTACCTTGTACCAAAACGTAACAATCAGTCAAGAGTTCAATAGATTTTAACGTTGCTCCATTGGGCCCTATTAAACGCTGTCTGCGTTTAACGAATTTTTCCTTCTTCCGAACCAAATTGCCAATTTTTATAATATCGCAACCAATGTCATCCTTTAATACTCTCTTTGATTGTTCAAAGGGCACACTACGAGCCATTAATTTAATCATATCACGAGCTTTAATAATGATATAAGGATCCCAAGTTTTCCGCGTAGTTTTCACGACCATACTACCTTCTATCAGATCCAGTTCGGCTTTAAGATGATATTCCGACAAGCATTGCTGAACCAAACACCAAACTTCTTTTAAATACTTTTCACGATATTTAGGGAATAAAGTGGCGAAGGAACTTTCCTCAACCAAACCATGAATGTTATCTTCACACTTAAAAGGCGGTATTTTCATAGACCAGGCATTATCCACTGGCTCTGTAATCATTTGTTGTTTTTCAGCACTCATTTTTCTTTTAAAATTAATTTTTATAACTAAGAACCACGATATTGCTTGGTAGTAAAAATCCCTTATAAATATGTCACATTCCCTACAACTTTACTGATAGAAATGTCATTAATGTCTTCATTAGCCAACAATTAGCGTTGCCGTATTCTAAAAATCATGTTAACAATTCTTTTCAATTTATGACTAATAATTTATAATGTTTTGCTTTAATTTAAAATTTCAAAATTGAAAATTAGTGTAATTTTTTTGTTACGATTTTTCAGTAACTGTATAACAAACATATTCAGTTATTCTTTTTGGGCGTAAAAATAAAAGATTAAAACAGCATGTGACACTCTTAAGAAAGTAGCCGAATGTACATAGGATGTTAGCGTAATGTTAGCATTTAACACGATACCAAACATACACAATACCTGTTAACTAATGTAGTGTAATGAACGTAATCAAAAAGTTCGAGAGATGTGCGTCACGTTAAAGATATTTCTTTATTTACGTTTTAAGAAAATCAGCTGTGAATTTTATTTTTTACAAACGAAAAGGGGTCGAGAAAAGCTGGAAACGAATTAACTTTTTTGAAAACTTTACAGTGGCTTTGTATTCATAATTACATAAATTAGAGAGTTGCAGAAGGATATTTTTTATTTGCTAGGAATACACCATGATAAATTCGATACATTATGAAAACGATAATAACGAACAACAGGCATATCTACATTTATCATCCGATTCTGGAGGTGGCGGTCAATCGTCGCAGGGCACCAATTCTGCTGACAACGCAACTCTTAATGCAAATTTAATGGACTCTGAAGAGCTTTTAGGTGTTGGAAAAGTAAGTTCAGTTGCGAAAGTAAAAATAACTGTTAAGCTCTTGTTTTCTCAATAGGTGCTTTGTACTCATGATGGAGTATTACTAAAAAAAGCTAACGCTGAACATATAGCTGATTTGAATACTAGTGGCTCTTTATCATTAGTTGAACACGGACCACCACGTCACTTATATTTAGAATGGCGTCCAAATGAAAATATTTTGATAGCAAATGATAGCCAAGATCAAGGTGATTGGGCTTTAGTGGACACCATATCCCGTAGATCACGTTCGATATCAGAATGCAAATTGTTTAATACTACACGTATGGATTTGTCTTCTGGTTCTTTGCGTAATCCTCGCATTATATGTACTCTACTTGACGAATTATCGCTTATTGAAGTAAAGCATCGTGGGCAAACTGTGCGTTTCGTACGCAAAACGGATAAATCATTGCACTCGGAATTTTTTTTCCAACACGGCAATGCCGAACAGTTTGTTCGTAGCATGCGCCAACTGCATATTATTGATGTAAGAAGTGGTGGCGTTCGCGGTTCGGAGGAATACGTAATTTTGCCCACGGATACTCAGAAGCTTAAGAAGACTTTTGCTGAATTAGATATTGGTGAAATTAAATCTTCCTCTATGGGCCATGAAAGTTGGTTATCTCATAAAGTTGTCGGATTTTTGGTGAATATACCGGATTATGTATCGCCAAAAGCCCCGCCTAAGGTGCGACCTGGGGCATTGGAATCAAAACATCACTTAAATAATTTTCCATCGCAGTCAGAAAATTATCAAATGGTAGGCTTATCGAGCGGCGGCTCTAACAGCGTCAACACTTCGGGATCCCGTAGTCGTGTCAGTAGTTTGGATAAATCGCCTGAAGGAGATAGTGACGAATTAGAAAATGTCAAGGAGCAAGATGAAAAAATCGTAAGCTTATTGCCTGAGAGAAGATCGATGCAACGCGGGTTACCCTTGTCTGAGAATCAATGGCTTGAATTTCACACCGCAGAAGGACGTATACCAGACTGTGCGCACATTTTGGACATCATATTCAGAGGAGGCATCGAAAGCAATTTGCGTTGTGAAGTATGGAAATATTTACTAAACTATTATCAGTGGAATGATTCAGAGGTGGAGCGCATAGCGCGGCGCAAGCACAAGTCAATGGAATATTATAACATGAAAGCGCAATGGCTATCCATGACTACTGTACAGGAAATTAACTTTTCTGGCTACAGAGATCGTAAGTGTCAAATTGAAAAGGATGTAAAGCGCACTGACCGTTCGCTCACGTACTTTGCGGGAGAGGATAATCCCAATCTGTTAACATTACAAGGCGTATTAATGACCTATGTCATGTACAATTTTGATTTGGGTTACGTGCAGGGTATGTCAGATTTATTAGCACCTATATTAGCGGTAATGGTGAGTAATTCCTTTCAATAAAAAAAGAACAAAATTTTCAATACTTCTCTTCTTTCTATTTAGGAAAACGAAGTTGATGCTTTTTGGTGTTTTGTTGGGTTTATGAACATGGTTTTCGCAAATTTTGATGTTGATCAGGCGGGCATGAAAACACAATTCAACCAGTTAAGACGTCTATTAGAATTTGCTAATCCACGCCTTACTGATTATTTGAAATCTCACGATTCTGATAATATGTATTTTTGCTTTCGTTGGCTTCTTGTTTGGTATAAAAGAGAATTTAACAACGACAATATAATTAAGCTCTGGGAATGCCTTTGGACTCGATTACCATGTCCAAACTTTCATATATTAATATCAGTTGCGATATTGGATCAACAGACTGAAAGAATTATTGAAAGTAAATATGAATTTACAGAAATTCTAAAGCATGTTAATGAACTATCGGGTAATATCGACCTCAACGTAACGCTCAAAACAGCTGAAGCGATATATTATCAAATAAAAGAAGCAAATCATCTGCCCAATGATATCAGGCAGATAATCGGAGAACCTTTATTGGATGTAGAAGATAGTGTCTCGCAGACATCGACAGAAACTGAGCATACAGAATTCGACGATGCTTTTGATGAATTAGTACGAGAATTAACACCGGAAGAAAAGAAACGGCATCAGGAATTATTAGAAGAAGCCTGTGAACGTTCTATGTTTTTACAGTATATATAAGCGCGCAATTAGAAATTTTACACTTTAAAATAATGTTGGTGCAAGCACTAACAAAGTTAAAAAAAACTTGCTACTATTATTATTTTTTTCTATGTAAATTAAAATCGCATTTCTGTAAATTTAATTATAATGAACTGACTTTGGAAGTTTTCGTCTGAGCAACGAAGTTACAATTGATTTCAAAAATATTTTTAAAATTTGTAGAATATAAATGCACAAAAAATATCTTAATATTTTTTAAATAATTTATACTAGCAATTTAAATTATATTTTAATATCTCATTTAAAAAAGAATTGCATTTAATTCGATATTGAGCGGCCGAATAATAGAAAATGTATAAGAGATGAACGACACAAAATCTTTGAGTACTTTAAACAGTGTCGGATATGTTTCCGCTAAATATCAAAAAAATTGTGCAGGATATTTAATTTTAACAGAATGCAGTAACGCTTTGGTAAGATATGAAAAAATCATGAACACAGGTCAACATATATAATACATAATAAGCAGGCGCACAGGTGTTGGAGCATTTGGCCTTAAACATAGCTTCCTTTCCAGGTGTGGACTTTAAAGTTGAGTGGGTCGAAAGCAATGAAGCCACGGTCGCTTACAATGCTCGACATCTTGTAAGGGAGATGGTTTGTCTTCGATAACCTTTAATTTTGTAAGGAAATTTGATGGTAACGAATGCCAAATAAGCTCTCTCATTTACGTCAAAGTCTGCAGGGCCAAATTTGCATTAGTGTTGAGTACAAAAAATTCTTTCAGAGCTGCGTTTTTAAGGAAAACAAGTGAAAGAAAATTATAAATAAACCAAAGATGTCGTCGATTACCGCGTATGAAAATTAAATTCTTTTTAAAAAAAAATTAACTTTGCATTAAATCAGTTCTACTAAAGTTTGTATTAGACAAAGTAAAACAAGGACTCCGTCTGTTTTCAACATACCAAAACAAATATTGACTTAAATGGATGAATTGTAAGCAATGTGCACACTTTCAGCGCAATGTGCGGTAAAGCACTTTTGTGGTCATGTATTGAAGGGAGCTACGGCGCACAAGCAAGGAAGGATTAAGGATGGGTTAGAAAGAATTTTCGGGCTTAATCTTCATCTGAAATATTAACAGCAAATTCCCAAGTAATGTTCTGCAGAATACGCTGCATTATTTGCTTCATCCAACGAATGATTGGAATGCGGTTGAACTGCTAGATGGATGGTGTATCCAGCAAGAAGCCGACCGTACCCGCCGGGAGCTGGCTAATATAATCACACAGGACAATGATATACCGACTTCACCCTAACCCGGAATAGGCGCAACAAACAACGTGGCATATAGTCTAGAGCTGCTAACGATCATCGACTCAAACCTGATTCTACTGTTGGACGGAATGCTTGAGGACTACATAGCGGAATCAGATAACCTAATTCATCACGTTAAGTCGCCGTAGGGCAGGAATCTAGAAGAAAGAGAAGAACTACGCACCAGTTTCATAGCTGCGTGCTTTTCACCCAGCTCCTTCAAGAGGCCCAGTAGATTCCACCTCGAAAAGATCATCTCAAGTTTTGTGAATTACAGTAGATGGGGAGAAGGCAGAACCCACCGCGTCATTAAGGGTCGTGACGGATCGCGGAAAGCAAGGGGAAGCATTTACATTAACATAATATAAAATTAATTTTTTCTTGTGTTGTAAAATTAAGCTAATCTTACAATCTACAGGCTTTAGCCCATAACATACCATGTTTAAAAGATAATAAAATTGAGTAAATTAAACAGCTCTACATTTCCTTTCCTAAAAAATACTATATATTATTATTATGAATATGACTAGAGTTATCAGGATCATCATGGAATAGGATGAAATAATTTTAATGTTCGGAATGATGTTCGGATCAATTAATGTACAAAGAAAATCCATTCGCGCTTTAGGAAAATTAATATCCGCGAATTCTGGCCATGGACATTGTTTTATTTTTATTTAACAACCAATCTTTCAATTCTGTTTTGTCACAAATTCCATTTTATTCTGAACTGTAGTTAATCTTACGTGTGTTAAATTGTAACTATAAATAATGGTTACGCTAGTGTTGAATAAAATTAAGTCATTACATTATACCTCGTTTCTATGTTTCATGACATCTTTTATGGGAAAAGAGGGTGAAATTTAGCAAATCTAATTTTTCTGTCAGATATTTTAGTCTTCAATTATTTCTGCAGTAAAGTATTAAGAACTAAACTATGTTGTCATACAAAGAGTTGCTATTAATTAGAACCCTTATAAGGACCTTTTTAGTCCAATTTTGGTGTGGTTACTTTTTACGTCAAATTACTATTACGGAACAATTTTAATTAAATGTCAGGACCATTTGTGATCCAAAGGCTTACTTTTGATGAGTTTACTTATATGAGATGGAGTCAAAAAAAAAATAGATCTGCGTAATACAAATCTGCTACAGTTAATTTTCAAGTCCAGGCACTCATGTGCATCATATTAAAATATTCAAAATAGAATTTTCCATACCTTACACGATTTGTGGAATGGAATATTATAAGTAATTCGTAGGAATACATGCAACATTCAGGAGATTGCCCCACTTTTTATTATACCAAACGAACCAGAATCATTTTCCGAATCGATTTATCGATGTTTATACTTAACCTACTGAATTTGGTAGGATCATTTTTAAGACCACCCCCTAGATAACGTATCATTTGAAAGGACTTTCTATGTGACAAAAAGTGCAATTTCTAATATAGATATTGCATTTGTGTGTATATTGTTGCTTTCAAATATATATTCTGTGAAAACATTTTCCGTTAATATTTTTTTTTTACTGCGAATAACTTAATCTTTAATTCTGTTGTCCAAGCTAATCATAACGTTTTTCGCTTCCAATATACATGCCTCCACAAATTCATGCCATATGGTTGCAGCAGTCTATATATGTAACCCGACCCCACATTATCCATCGAATAATGCACAATGTTAATTTTAAACCCTGTAAATGATAAAAGCTTGGTATTCGTTGCAGGTAATTTTAAATATTTCATTAAAGAGACGCTTAAAAGACGTCAGAAAATCATTTTTTCTATATTGACTTAGCAGATGCTTTGAACCCATTAGCATATGTGGAAAGATTAATTACCTATAACAAGTATTGTTGATTTTCCGTAAGCATTCCAAGCACTTCGTCAAATAAAAGCCTGCTGAAAAATTACGACCTAATCTGTTGCCCATTGATTCTAGATAAAGTCAGCCTGCGTCCTTCGGGCTTTGGAATAATTCCCACAACGGGGCTCTGCAACTCCCAAGGTGCCAGGATAAACATTCACTGGGTACAGTCCAGAGTTTTCCTCTGGTTAGAGGTTTATAAATCCAGCTCATCTATCAACAATCACGTCGATGCTCCTGAAGGGCCGCGCTAGCGGTCAGGCAACAAAGAATACTCTAAGTTTGTTGACATTGCCAAATAGTACGAAGAGCTCCCTCATTTGGGCACCTGATTCCCGAGGGTTTAGTTGTTCACTTTAGTACTTCTGTACGCACTGGGAAGTGAACTTCCCCAGCTAGTTTTAAGGATTATTATGTACTTGAAAAGACATCGATACATTCAGCTAACGTTTCAAGTGCTAATGCATTAACAGATGCCTTTAGAGAGTATATCCATGAACATTTCAAAGCGTTTCTAAACTAAAATATACTAGTGCAGCTTCTTAGAGGTGACCGCTAATTAAATTTGAAGTTGAGATCAATTTGAGCGAGATCTTATGCATTTGCCAAGGTATTAAAAGTTTAGGATGAGGTCTTTGGAGTAAATCATGAATTCGGCTAAAAAATTGTACATTTTCTTGCTTGTTTCTTTAACAGTGCGATTCACCCAAATTGTAAAACGTGCCGTCTGTGCTATTTTATCATGAAAATAAATGAAGAATAACATTAGCCAAAGTTGTGTGGAGTATTGAATGGTCGCCATTGCCTAGTTTTTTACTTGTTACTATATAAAGACTTACTTTTCATAAGAATGGTTATATGAAGGATGATTAAAAAAATAATCCAATCCGATTCAAATTTTTCAAATTTATTTTGCTTACTAAAATATTAGTTTCTAGTGATTGTTGTCAAAAAATAGAAATTGGAATTTAGTATATCCGTAGTAGTCGTAAAAATGGTCGAATCAAATCCACTATCAATAGCGTTCGTCTTTGAGCCAAAACACAATAAAATATTTTGAAAATTGGTACCTGTAGGTTGGACACAAGAATACATGGTCAAATAGACAGACAGACTTAAATCGATTCAGAAAATTATTCTGAATCAATCAATAAAATAAAACGTGGACCTGTCTTATGCCCTTCTTGGCGTTACGTACATCCGCACAAACTTGTAACACACCTTACCACACACTTTATAAGATATAAAAATCCAACTATTATAATATATATATAAATCCAAAAGAACATACACATATTTTAAGCTGAAGTACAGCTCCATAAGTTATACAGTATGAAACGAAATGAGCATCTATTGGCAATTATATTATTTCGCGAATTACTCTGTTATACGAGAAGTAAAAAACATGGTCGTGAAATATGCCATCGAGACGTTGGGCGTGATACCCTATTCTGCATTGCCAGGACGAATAGTATGTAATCCTATTACATCTTTTATACCCAAGCCATTGAGATGATATTGTCACAAAAATAAAGTCAAGCATGTAAATATACGAATCGTACCATCTTAAATTTGTTATTACCATTAATCAACGATGGCACACGTTTAGATGAAAAGCTTGTGCTCTATCCAGCGAAATAAAGATGAGAGCTAAATGGCCAGTCAAAGACCATACGCGTTCTATTCTGTTCTGTATGCATTAACCAAACCTCGTCATGAACGTAACGTTGGAACGAATTCGTGACAAGGCGAGGTAAAAAATCAGTACATACAGTTATTATACTTTCCTTTATATCTAAAACAGGATCAAGGTACAGCTCAGAACGCCGACTACAAATGGACTAGGTTATAGCAAAAGAAATGATAACTCTGACGGACCAAGAACCCATTATAATGAAAAAAGGAACAAAAACTTCGAAACGAATTTCTAATTAATTCCTTTTATATACGTTTTAAAATAAGGAAATAAAGCAAATGAGGCTATTCTTATATTTGTAATGTATGCATATTTAATCTTAATGATGGAAATTTAATATCAGTTTTAAAGCTATTATTAAATGTATATATTTTTTTACTTTTTTACTTAAGTCTAAATCGTTCAAAAATTCGTATTAATTAATATAATGTTCTTATGAACATTTTCCTCGAATATTTGTTATATTGTTGATTATGATTAAAAAAGGATTTTCGTAAAATGTATTATGTATCAGGATAATAAACGTTTGTATAAATAATTACAAATAAATTTTGTGTTAATTGTAATAGTTTTTAGTTTAAACCTTTAAAAAGTTTTTAATTTAAATTTTTAGGATAAGAAAGAAGAATAGATTTATTTTAAGTCGCAGATAAAAACGCTTAACATGCATGTACTTTATCTTTTAAAAGTTCCCAAAAGGATATCCCGTAACTTTAAAAGAAATTAACTAAGAGAACTTAATTAATGTTAAGAGTATCTGGATATCCATGACTAATCAGTCTTTTTTCATGTTGCGACCTAACCTTTACTAGGCATACTTGTTATGTTTCATATCGATAGCTGCTCAAGCCCGTATTTTATTGACAAAATATTATGGAGGTTTGAAGTATTAATGGAATTAATCTTAATGTGCTGAACTGGCTAAAGTTTCATGCTAAATATCAATTTTCTGTTCCAACACTGGCAACTTCGAAAACTCTAATATATGATGCTCAATTGCGTTGTTACGTCGAATTTATTTATTTTTCTTTTTTGGATATTAATTTATATTGGTTAGTACAGCTTTTTGTTTCAAATGTTTGATTATGATTCAAAGAGCTTTTATTGCACAGGTCTTTTAACAGATTTTGAATGGCTGGTTTCGATGATTGGGGAGAACTGCGAAGAAAAGTTTTTTTCATTTTTTTGGGTTCTGTTTCGGCTAACCTTTATATTATGGAACTTCGAATGTCATTTTAATGTTTAAAAGATAATGAAAAAAAAGGCAGCATACTAATCTTCTTACATGATTCATATACAAATAAACCGCTACATATTTTTATATAGTTTTCGGTGGTTTTTGTCTGCATTTAAATATAACTGTAGTGAATCATATATTTGGAAAAAGTATGATTCCTTAGCATGCTCAAAATAGTCTTAAAAAAATTACGCAAAATTGATTTCGAAATTGTTTAAATTAAACATAAAAGAACATCGAAATAAATCCTTTCTTTCTGCTCTATTAGAAATTACTGTGTGCTTCGTAAAAAAAAACTAGGAATAGCTCAATGCTTTGGGAACAATAAAATTCCCGAATATTTCCGAAATATTTCTTTTATTTACATTACGTAATAACAAGCTGAAAGTGAAACGAACGTACAGCTCGTAAACGCAGCTGACTAAAAATCGATATTAAAATATAAGCAACGAATATGTTTCGCTCATTCTTAGAGAAATCAAAATACTAGAGCAAGATTCTCTGATTAATTTAATGCTTAAAATGGTCATTTTTGAAAATTACGACACATCTTCAAACAGCTTACCAATACTACAGTGAAAAAACAATTGTTTAGTTAAAATTCTTTCTTATATAACACGTTTTGTAAAGGGATTTGATGGAAGTGTGTAAAGAAACTTGATATATAAGAAATAAAGTCAGTAAATCCCTCTTCTTACCCAAGATAGAAAGTGACAACTTGGATTAAAATGCAAACTTAGTATCATACTCTGCGAAAAGGTTTTATTACAACGATAATATTATGGGTAACTCATTTTTGTCAATTTTTTAATTAAAAGTTTTAATATTTTGCCATAGCAAACATTGCTGCTGTATAATATCATTAAACTTATATTTTACAAAAATAATTTTAATTAAGAGTACATTTACTTTTAAATTTGTTATTTACTTTAAATACATACATACCAGTATATTATATATATATATAGATACATAGATATATAGATATATATATATATATATATATATATATATACAATACATGTATGCGTGCGTGTATGTATGCTGTGTACGTATGCATGTATCTATGTGTGTATGTGTATGTATACGTACATGTATGCGTGTGTGTGTACGTAAGTGTATGTGGGTGTGCATGGATATGTAGGTGTGTATTTGTGTGTTTTGTGTGTGTGTGTGTGTGTGTGTGTGTGTGTGTGTGTAAAATATATTTATGTTTACGTTTACATCTACATTACTTAACTCATAATTATAGTGTTTTCGCTTTATAGCTTAAACTCTCTATTTCCAACTCATTTTATGCGCTTAACATATTATATTTTTCCTTTTTAGTATACACTTTCGATCGCTTCTCTCATTCTTGCGTAATATTTTTAGTCTTTACATCTCAAGCCATTTAATTTATTTTTAATTTTCTTTGTCCTCTTTTGCAATGATTTTCATTTCTTGGTTTTTACTATTTACTTAATGATGTACGCCTTGTGCGTCGTAATACTCATTCTGGCTTCTCTTCGTTTTCATTGTTATTGTGGTTGGTGGAAAGGTTCAAGGAGATATCAGCTATATTACCGGATGATTGACGTGTATGTCGAGTGGACCGCAATTCTCTCCGTTTTTCTGGAGGCTGTTCTGCAATTAGACTGTGATCAGCTCCTGAACGTGGTCGCTTTAAACGCCCTGATGATCGACGGGTTTCCTCACCATGCGAAACATTGGTTACATTACCATTACCGCCACCACTTTGGGACGTTGATTCGTTTGGTCCTAAATCATTATTATTATTGCCACTGCTGCCACTCGTCGTGGAAGTGCTCGACGTAGGACCTTGCGTTTGTGGATTGTTTGTGGACTGCTGCGATGATGGCGAAGGTTTTTTTAGAATCGGTTGTATAATCAATTCATCTGCTTCTTCATAGGGTGGTGGCATTTTTGCTGCCTCGGCAGCATTAGTAATAGTTAGAGAAATGCGGGATTCACTGCGCTCAGAACGTTCACTACTTGAACTGGCACCCGAACTTATGGGCGGTGCTATTGTTATTGTCGTTTGAGACGGTAGATTTGCTGCGATGCCTGCAGAATTTAAAGGCGTTAATGTGACTTTATCAGTTTCAGTCATATTATTAGTGGATGACGTCGATGATGAAGATGGGCGCATATTTTTTTCTATACTTGTCATACCTCCACCCAAGCTTAACGGTAATCCAGCGGTCGCTAAAGCAGCCGCCGTGGTAAAATCGTCTTTCAAGCTATTGTTTGATGTGTCTGAGCGTAACCTCTTCGGTTTATGATGATCGTCAATACCTGCACCAGATGAACTTCCTCCTGGATATCCCATTGAGGTACTACTAGCAGAAGATGTGGGTATAAGCGATATCCCGGATCCGAGACCCAAAGTTTTGGTATAATAGTCCATTTGTTGTTTAAAGGCATCTTTGGCCAATGCGTCTTGTTCCCGTTGACGTTTTGCAAGCGATGATGCTGATGCGGAACTGTTTCCGCCAATGTTTGAGGAGCCGCCAGTTAAGCCGGACAAACTACCTGTTAGACTAGCCAAGGATCCAGGGCCAGTTAAAGGCAAAGAACCACCAGCTGCGACCATGGCTTGAGCTGCCATTTCAGCTAAGAACGCTTGACTAAAATCTGCCGACATACCTGGTATTTGTGGCAAGGCGGCTACAGCCGCTGCAGCAGCTGCTGCCGCTGCTTTAGCGCTTTTACTAGTAGATGGAGCTGAACTTAGTGCAGATTGGTTATTGCTAGAAGTTGCACTGGTGAGTGAGGGTGGTAATTTACCCTGAGACAAGGCCTGCAGCGTAGCCAAATCCGTTGGCAATTGTCCTCTTGCTAAGCTTTCCATCCACTTTTGTTGTTCTTTGGCAGCTTGCTTTTCTGCGGCTGCCTGCTGAGCTGCAGCTGTATTAGAGTTGGAACTGTTAGATGATGAAGAGGATCTTTTATCGCTAGGCATAGAAGACGATACTGAGGTCGGAGCTCCCGATACAGGAGGCATCCCCAATGAGGTCATCAAACGAGATGCTTGTGCCAAATCAATACCAGCCACACGACTAAATGATTCTAATAGATGTGGATCAGCTCCAGGCAGTAACAAGTTCGACAACTGTATCATTTCAGCCGATACTTGGGAGGCTGTCCTACTGGCAGCACTTTGGCGACCTCTTGAAGAAGACTGAGAACTGCCTGAGTTGGTTCCCTGCGCGGCAGACATACTCGCAGCCATAGCATTCATTAAGTTAGCCGCAGAGGCAGCCGACGATGCGGCCGCTGACGCGGCAGCAACTGCAGATGAAGTCGATGAACGTGAACTACTTGGTTTCGATTGTGATTGATGAGCTTTAGTTTGGGCGGTAGATGTACTAGTGGATGATCCCGCTCCATTCATTAAGTATTGCTGAGCCAGCTGATCATAAGCTGACCCCAAACCAGTAGAACCCAACGAATATGGATTCAAACTACTCATACCCATGGGAGGATACAGAAGAGAGGGATTGGCAAACAGGAATGGAAAGCCTGCCGCTAACTGCGATGCTGAAGCTGCTGCTGCAGCAGAAACATTTTTGGCATTCACATTATTCGAATTATTTTGCCCACCAGTGCTTGTCGAAGTTGACCCACTTAACGCAGCTACAGCAGCTGCAGCGGCTGCCGCACTCTGTTGGGCCACATCATTTTTACTTTTTTTGCAAGAACTGGCTGATTGTTGCGTGTTTTTACCACCGCCGCCCGAGCTATTGGCTGAAGGAACAGCAGCGCCCAATCCGGTTAAAGTAGGTCCTGCTGCTGCCATAAGAGCTGCCAAAGATTGAGTATCCATACCAGCCAAGTTTCCAAGACTGCCCATCCCAGCTAAACTAGCAAATAAATTCATATTGTTGAGACTGCCCAAACCTGCTATATTGTTCATGCCGGGCATAGCAGCAAACGGCATAGATAGCAAAGAACTTTTTGGATCGAAAGCAGACAGAGGATTTTTTGGATCGAAAGCACTCAAGCTGGGTAGACTGGCTAATAGATTGGGGTTTAAACCGGCTAATGAACCAAATTGCATGGCGGCATTTGCTTGATCGAGAGCTGTCTGTCGCGAAGATTTCTTTGTTGTCCCAGATGTTGATGACGAAGCTGATTGTGAGGATTGCTGTTGAGATTGTGAATGGCTGCTAGATGAGGCGTTGCTAGAAGTGGAAGAGGGTCGCCCACTATGTTGGAGTTTGTTCGCGCCAGAGAAATTGCTGTCTAAAGGTTTGGGAGATGGAGCGGACATAGGGTTTTGCATCTGTTCAAGCCACTTAGGATCTACTTCGTAATTCGGATTCTCAGTCAGCCTAAAAAAAAAAAAAATTAAATTAAGCATGATATCATCATGAGCAATGATTACGTCCGTCTTACCATTGTATTAAACGTTTCAATTGGGGTGCTTTGTTATTGGTTAAACGCTTGCCCGTTTGCTTATTAATCACTGGAACTGGCTCGTCTCCTGTTGGACCTTGTTGTGCAGACATCGACTGATGTTGGTGCTGTTGTTGCGATTGACTAAGTGAGCTAGAAGATTTTGATCCCGACATTTGTGAAGCAGGCAATGATTGCTGGCTTGGGGTGGAGGTTTGCTGACGACTGGATCTGCGACTGTTGGTCGATGTATTTATCACATTACTTCCAGTTCCAGCTGCGGCTATTGCAGCATAATCCATGTTTAACTGATCATTTAGTGGTGAACTCATGTCTGTTAACCATTTGTTGACTTTGGTGTCGTGACCACCATATTTGGCACTAAGATAAGGAAGCGAAAAAATATTTCTAAATGATGTCGGATTTTAAGAACCTTTATACATACTTAATTTTCATGGTCTGCTCCATATCGGCGACCATGCTCTCGTATAATTTACGTTGGGCAGGTGGTAGGCACTGCATCATCTTCTGTTGTTGCTTAATAAATGTTTGGGGATCTGTGGCCATTGTTTGAGCAATTAAAGCATTCAAACTGTCTTTGGCTGTCATGCTACCCAGGCCAGCCATATTTTGCAAAGCTGATAAACCACCAGAACCGCTAATCGAAGAACTGGAAATGTTCGCTTGTGTCTGGTTTGAAGATGATGAAGTGCTAGTTTTACCTTCTGTTCGGAAGAAACGGAAATGTGAAAATTTCAAGTGAAAAAATGTTATGTCAGTAAATAGCGTTCGGGCTGCTTAATTTACTTCAACTAAAATTAGACTTAAGTAAAAACTCAGAGACTCGAACTCACTTCCAGGCACTGTCGTAACAGTTATCGTAAAGGGCTTTTGGTTCTGCTGTTGTTGTTGGCTGTTTAGCGAGGACTGCACATTGGCTGGAGTTACTGAAACACTAGGGGGTATTTGGGGCTTCTTTGAAGAAGGTAAGGAAGGATCGGGGAAGGTCTTTTGCTCTTTGGCCGCCGAAAGACCCAAAACGATTTCATCTAATTTCTTGCGTTTCTTTTCTTTCCCCATTAAGGACTCTTCAATGGTCTGTTAAAGAAAATTCAATTATATTAAAAGTTTATGCAAACGTAACAATTAAAATCATTGTCTTACGCAATTATTTTTCTTCATCAATTTGTTGAGAGTGTCATCTAATTTGCCACTCTTGCCAGCCATAGAAGGAAATGCTGAGCTCAAAGCAGCATGAATACTGGCGGTGGAAGCAACAGAAGTAACAGAAGGCTTTTTGGAGCCCATAGAGAAATCTTGCACCTCACTCAAATCAATAGCTCCTGAATTGGAAGCCGATTTCATAATGTCAGCCATATTCATTTTTGGCAAACTGAAAGTGGTTTTGTGTTAAAACAGCTTTTACATACTTTTTATTTCTGTTTTTTTACTACCTGGACGATAAATCCATCGGTGTTCCTATAGCTGGAGGTGGTGTCTTCAAAGGAGGTATAGCTGGTTTATTAAATTGTCCTGATGATTGGCGAGTTAACGAGGCATGTTGATGAGCCGGTGGTGGCTGTAATGTAGCTAAGTTAGCTACATTCGGCGAAGACGCGGCGCTACGTCTGTTGCATGAGCCACCTGCGGCAACAACTGCTGCTGCGTTTGCCATATTTGCGATTTCAGTTTCCCAATCTTTAGGTCCAGCTAAAAAAAAAAAATATAAATAACCCTGATTAAAAAGTCACACTTTCTCAAACGTTTCTTCCAATTTTGATGAAGGAAAATGAAGCAGATTTCAAACCACACATATAAGCTTACTAATTTTTTTACTCTTTAGAAGGGTTTCGAAAAAAATTTTTTTAAGAGGCAACACCACTGAGAGTTTTTCAATAAAAAAAGATTTTTATTGTCTTAATTTGATGCTTTGAATTTTCTGAAATCTGTAGAAAAATATTCATCACTTGAAAGAAATATTCTGTCATCTTTCCAAGCACTCTGAAAAAGACTTTCTGTGTCAGGTGAATACCCTGCTGGTTACTTAGAACCTAATGTTTTCAGGACTGATTTTTAACTTTTCTAACACACTAAAAGATGCGTCCTTAGGAATTGTTTATATTCATTTAAAAGCATTTTAAACAAATTTGTTAGCGTTGTTTCAACAAGATTACCATTGAACAGATGCGTACCTGACATTTCGAAAGATCCAACAGTTGTCAGCGCTTCTGCCAAGATATCAGAAAACTTTCTATAGCGTAAAACGTGCGATTCTGCCGCCTTCGACAGATGCAGCACAAAGGATTCGAATACAGAATGTTCGAGGAAAGAGAATAGAAACAGATATTTCAACATTTAAGGTCAGTTTTATGGTCTTGAAATTGCAGACTAATGGAGAAAAATAACTGTAAATTTATTGTGAGAAAGGGAGTTTTCGATAAGCTTATTTAAACAATTTTTAACTTAAAATTGCGTTTTTGGGTGAAAAAAAATTAAATTTTTAGACTCAAATGCTTACTATTCATACAAAATTCAATATCTTCAAAAGCTCCTAAGTACGTTTCTAGTTATACGCATGTAGACTAAATGATATTTTCTTTTTTTTAAATTACAGATATCTCGCGGAAATGACCGCGGTGTTGCTATCTTTTGAATATTTTGCACAAAAAATATTTATCTCACTCCAAACATGTGCTTAGTAAGCAGTCTCTTACTCAATTTTTCCTTCCATCGCAAAAAAAAAAAAAAATTGTTAAAATATGTTTTTTCTAAGGTCGTTACAGCGGTTTTAGTTCTTAGAGAAGAAATTATATGTTTAAAAATCTCTACTTACACGTTTGAGAACTATTGAGCAGAGCGTGTAATTTTGCGCGATCAGTTTCAACATCTATTGCTATATGGCGTTTACGTTTTTTACTCGAATTTGTTGCCGTGGCGGTTGAACTGGTTGTATTAGTAGAAGTAATTGAACTATTCGGAATATTTAAACCAGCCACTGAAGTCAACGGCATTCCAGGCAACAGAGCATTTAAAGCGTTGGTATTGCCGCCAGCAACAGCTACAGCAGCAGCCATTGCGGCGTTTAAGCTATTAGCGTCTATTCCGACTAAATTAGCACTAGGCGGTGCGATTGCCGAGACTGAAGCAGTTGCCAGCGACGCAGAAGGAGGAAGTTGGGATGATTTTGTTGTCACTGCATTAGGTTGTACAGAAGATCCCACTGCAGGGCCAACGCCCGCAGCCGCAGCAGCTGCGACTTGTTGCACTTGTGAGGCAGGTAAATGTTTAGTAACACCCTGTTCTGTGGTTATTGTTATAACATCTGGTGTCGTGGATCTTCTCTCGACGGCCAAACTCAAGTGTGGGATAATCTCATGTAAGCCTATGTTCAGTTCAATGGTTTTGCAACCGGCTAAAGCCGAGTAACTTTTATCTACGGGCCATTTCCCCGTTTCTACACAGGTGACAATGTGATATAAACGACGTTCCAGAGAGAAGTCTTTAAACCATCGTATAACACACATTTCCAGTTTCGGCTTATCTAATCTTTGCTTGTTGGACCCTGGTTGTATAACCTCTAAATCAGGAAAACGAGCTTTCAGTTCAGCCGCCTGCTTATTTCGTTCTGCTTCGACGGCTTTTTCCTTTATAAGCTTCTCCTCTTCTGGATGGGCAATGAAACTTGGGGCAGCTGTGTTAGAGCAAGTTGAAGACGAAGCCAAATCTAATGCTTCCTCTTTTGACGAAATTATATCATCTGCTTCTGATGTTTCCTGTACTACAGTCTCCTTGTCATCGCTTTGTCTTTCTCTGTCATTCACTTTGTTTTCTGTTTTGTTTACAGCTTTACAACTGCTCTGCTGCTCGTCAGATGTTTTCATCTGTAGTGTTTCGTTAACTTCTTTTTTGCATAGGTCTTCTCCCGATTTTTCAATTTCCGCATTTTCTTCAACACATGTCGCTTCAATTGTAGTTTTATTTTCTTTCAATTTCTGCAAGTCTAGACAAGATTCCAATTCTGTGTCAGTTTCCATTTTTTCTAATTGCTCTGGTTTAACTTGGTTTACTTTTTCTTCGTTTTGTGAGATATTTGTGTTATGTTCGAATGATCTCTTATGATCTTCTCTTTCAATTTCACTTTTGATTGAATCGTCGGTTTCCGATTGAAGGGATTTTTCTTGTTTGTCACTTTTAAAAAAATCTGTGTTTGATTCTTGTCTAGAATTTGTCTCTCTGGCTGCTTCTTCTAAAGCTAATTCTACTGCGGATTTCTTTTTTAATTCTTTCAGCAGTTGAGATTCTGGAACCTCTTCGTTTAGTTCCTTTCTGTCTATCAATTCTCTTTTAATTTCCAGAGATTCTTTTTTAACGTCAGTCTTTAAGGTTGTATAGTTCTCTTTTTTGATTAAACTACTTTTGGTTAAAAGTTCGTCGTCCAAATCAATAATTTCACCTTTTACCGAAGGCAATGGCACAGTGGTGTCTCCTAAAGGTAAATGTGTTGTAGATGGTGATTGTTGTTGTGATGTTAAAGCCATGGCAACTTTTTCATTATTTAGCACTTCCAATTTAATTGAACGTTGTATTTGTAACTGTAATTCACGAACAAAGCGTTTCTCCGAGTCTGCAAAACTGAACGACGAGTCATTTAATATAAACGTCTCAGATCTATATAGCCCATGCTTAAGTACGGCAGCTATTAACTCCTTATCATGTTTGCCCGCTTCCCACCAATCCGGCGTATCATTATTAATCAGACACAGTTTTAAGCGCTCTTCCAATTGTGGATGCTTAATAATTTCTCTAAGTTTTGATAGTAATTCCAAACGATCTAATATCAACTTGGCATGATCTTCACTAATATCGTCTATGATACCTTCTAGGCCCTTCTCATTCTCATTTAGCTTCACACCTGCCTGACGTTTACATGTAGCTATAAAGACCTTGTAGTAATCACTGAGAGTTTCATCACTTTTACGCTCTAAATGCGCCATCTGTTTGAATTTAGTCCAGTCTGGTGCTAAAGTTGTTGCATGGGTACCGGGCGCTAAGACAGTGGGTAAATGCAAGTCCACACCATAACCGGTAAGTACTCGCAGAAATTCATACTCCTCGCGCCGATTCCACTTTTTCGGAATGCATTGCAAACGTTGTAGTTCTCGTTCTTTAGCTGCCATTTCCATTTTGCCTTGGCGTTCCATTTTCTGCAAAATGAGAAAATAGAAAAGGACAGGATTATATGAAGAATACAAAGTAATGCAGATGCAAATAGGTGAGATGAGTTAATTATGCGTGTATTTTTATTTGATTATATTTTTATTACATTTCTGTGCACAATAACTTAAAAATAAATATATAATTATTTCCACATCCAAGTCCATACATTACGACTACAATATCTACGGCAAAAAAGTAAACAAATCGCCCTATTGACTCTCAATTTTGAGCCAAAATACAAGAACGTTTTAAAATAAGATCGTGATAATTAAATAATATTGAACAATTAAAGTTACCTTTCTCTCGTGTACTTAGATCAGTTCTGTCGCTTGTTTTTTAATGCACAATGAGGACTACTTATTATTTTTGAGATAGATTGTAAATGAAATTTACCTATATATAACTTAATATAATCTTATGGATGAAAATAATATTTCTCACGAATGGGATGTTGAAAATCGCATCAGTATTTTCATTGCTTTTAAAAAGTGGAATGCATTGGAGCAATCAGAAATGAAATCTTGGCAAGTACTATTGAAATCCGATGGCAACAAAAATCTTCTCTTTTCTACCTATAACATGAAATTACCACTAAAATGCATCCCATCCCTTTTATAGTGAAAATCGAACAGTCCTTTGAGATGCAGTAACTGCTGCTGGATAATACATGTTGCTTATAGACGGCGACGTCACTTTTTCTCTAACATATTCATTAAGATTTTAAACCATTGCGCGCTCTCCCTGTTACATCAGTGTAATATCCGTCCCTTACGATGACCACTGATAATGATGATAATTCTTGGAAAATGTGCTCGTTCAAGCCTTCACATACATGATAGAGAGACAAGCAAACTCTTTTTTCCATCCTATTTGAACTTCAATATATTTAACTTATTAGGTAAAATATCTATTGAACTAGGTGCAAAGAAAGTATCTGATATTGCTAAAGATTTACTTAAAAATAGCCAAAACAAATATTACATTATACTACATCATGACCACACAACTTGCAATTTATATACAATAATCTAAAATTGTTATTTTGAAGTTGAAGTTGTGAAGTACCATTTTGTGAGCATCCAACAGACTTAGGATCAACTACACACAATGGTTCTTGAAGCGAATAGAGTTGTATTTTTTATATATTACCAGTTCAAAAGAGAAGAGTGAGAGCGAAAAAGATAGAAAGAAGTTAACAACAACAACAACAACAAATAGAGAAATTTGAAATGGTATTAACAATATTAAAGACCTTTAACAAATATGAGTTATTTGGAAGTTCTTTCACATACGGTGTTATTTTAAACGGGCCAGACCATGATCATAGACCATGCCTACAGTACCACTATCTATTAAAATTTTGTTTGCTTCCTTTGTTTAAGATGAATGTGGTGGATATAAAAGATTCGCCCCAGCCGAATATAATTTCTTCTACATCTACTTTGTTAAAATGCTATTTTCACTAATTGTGATAATATTCTACGCAAGAGCACTAGAGTATTACTTTTGAAAAATACATATTATACTAATAGGGTTGGTAAAAGGTATTTAAAACGACATAACCAGTTTCTAAACAAACTTCTTATATATCAATAGCTCTCTGTCTGTGGTCTGTGATTGGATTCCTCGCAGTCCCAAAGTTAATATAGAAAGAGATAAAACTTGGCATATAAGTTCTACATTAACTTGGATTAACTTTAGAAAATCAATGTAAAGACTACAATTGATGCATTAGATTGATTTATACTTTGGCTTGCCTTCTCTTAATAAAGGGTTCTAACATATTAAACTAAGCAAATAGAATTGTATAATTTCTATGTTTCAATTCAACCTCCTTTTTAGATTTCCTTCAGGATGGTCAGTTAATCGTATAAATCGAGAAGGGTGAATTCCTTCTCGGTCTGGTTCCTCTTTGATAGCTCTGCTTCAATTTACATGTTGGGACTGCTGCTTGCGAAGCAAGATCGTCTTTAGTATTTATTAAACCGCGGTTGAGAGAATTCAAAAGACCCTTTAGGAACTCCATAAATTGTAGATATTATTGATCAGTATTAAATTCGGAATTCAGCTGTACGGATCCGTCCATCCCTCTATCTGCATGTTTATTAGTGTAATTTTTCCGGTAACCATTTTCGGGGTTGCAAAAATTAAGACATTTGAATGAAATTTCGCTAAAACATCGGAAGTTTTATCACATACGTTGGTATGAAAAATGTCGGTCACGGGCCACACTCGTAGAGTGGACTAAGAATACCTCTGTTTTCGAAAGCAGAGAAAAAAAATTGGGTTCTTGCTCTTTATTTATAAACCGTAGCAAATCATAAATTTCCATATCTCGTAGTGTCTGTGCAAAAATGGAAAGAATCGACCGCGTCCATCCGATATAATACCGCATTGAAATTAAATTTGTTTTGTGAAAACGTTTGTTACATCAAGAAAAGAGCTTCAGAGATCATATAAAATGCATAAACTTTCACTCAGAATCTACCTATGCCTGTCCGTCCGTCTGTCAATGACTACGCGCGCTTATTTATGAAATGTCTGCAGCAACCATTTTCCCCTTCGCAGCAATTAAGATCTTTGGATCAAATTTGTGCAGAAAATTACTGCACGTACCTTGGTATAGAAAATGAGCCGAATCGGTCAAAGAACACGCCTACAGTACAATATAAGCTGCAAATACCTTTGCTTTCGCCATGTTTTGCTCACTACTCATAAACAAAAATTTCCACGATATTCCATTAATATGGTAATCGGCCACGCCTACCCAATATTATATTATATTTATTATGTATTAATAAATGCATTTCCATCAAGTTTACAATGTCTCAAGCTCCTAAGAAATTGCATCATTATAAATATGATTTTTTTTTTTCATAATTCAAATCGAAAAACAGTCAAAATGACTTCTTTGGACAATCTGGTGTTAATATCATATATTATATGGCTTTGCACTAAACTATATGGGATCAAAGAATTTGTGAATGTAGACATTGAAGCATTTGCTTAAGCACTTTAAGATTTTTATAGATAACAATAGCTTATACTCAATTTGTTATAAAGAAAGATATACATGCGGTTGGTCTTGACCAAATGTTGGCAGCAATGTAGTCTTCAATTAGTACAAAATTTGAGTACAAATTCCGACCTTGTATGGTTTTTACATTTATTAAAAAGTTTGGTGCAGAAATAAGGTCTGCTAGTTACCTGACACCTCAAGTATTGAGATTTCCACTTATTTTCTAGAAATTCGCCTCTTACTCGTTTAGCGTACTACACTGAAACACATCATTCTAATTTCGTAGGATTACTCAATTTGTATTCCCACAAACGAAGGATGGGGGCATAATCAATTTGTCATTTTGTTTGCAGCATCTAGAAGGAAGGTCCAGAGATGCCATACAATACATATAGAATCAAATTTAGAATTGATTTAAGCATGTCCGTCTATGTATTGTCTGTTAAACATTCTCCAAGTAGTAAAACATTGGAAGATTTTGCACACAGGTCGGTACTAAAAATGGGCCAAATCGGTCAAAGGGCACGAACACGGTACAACTGAGAACACCTCTGCTTTTAAAAAAAGTTGTGCTTTTTTGCTTATGACCACTAAATCATAGCAGGCAGATCTATAAAAATCTCCACGTTTATAGAGTTGGCTATCATCTAGTGTCGGTACGAAAATGGATCGATCACGTCCATTTGGTATCATAGAATATCGCAGTTTAATATTTTTGTGAAAATGTTTGCAAGAGCACGAAAGAAACTTCTTATGCCCGGTATCAAACTCAAAATCCGTCTACATGTATCCGTCCGTCCGTCCGAAAAATCATTGAAGAACAATCGTAAAAAACCTCGTGATGGAAACGAAATCAAAACCAGGCAACCCTGTTACTTAAATTACTTAATAAAGGATTGATAGTACTAGTATGCATTTTGTACCCACCGCCGAATTATGGGACATATTTATTTGGTCAAAAAGTTTGTAACACCCAAAAAGAAGTTTCATAGATAATATAAAGTATATATGTCTTTGATCGGCACCTAAATTAGATTCAAATTAATCATATCCATCTGTTTAATTTCCCCGTGTCCGCAAAAGTTAATATTTCGGCTCCAAATGTGGTGCAATCGACGTTCTTTTTAGTAATTGACCAGACGAGCCAAATCGGTCAACGGTCACAACTGCAGTAAAACGCAACTTTAAAAACAAACAAGTCAGAAAATTGCATTCGTCTGTGGCGAATGTTTTATACTCACCACCATCATCTTAAAGAAAAGGTCGAAAAAACTACATTTCGGTACTCTGTAATATTGGGTAGGGATGGTGGATTTCCTCAATTTTTATAGAATATCATGAAAACTTCTATTGCGTAGTCTATAAACGGTGAGAAAAGACCAAAAAAGTAGTTGTGCTTTCAGCTTCTATTATATGTCTAAATATGTCCCATAACGTGTTTTGACCAATTTGGTCCATTTTCAATACCAACACATACGCGCAAAATGTTTTTGTTATATTTGGTCCCGATATCTTAATTTTTGCGACCGGGAAAATAGTTAACGTAGACATTACGCAGATAATCAAACAGGCGGATGAATGGACACGCCTAGGTGGATTTTGAATTTGGTACTAATCAAGAATATATACTAACACTTCTCTGAACCTTCTTTCTTGACGTTACAAACATTTTCACAAAAATATAGAATTTCCATACTCTATTATGTCGGTGCATTTATGTACGGATATTACTTGCGCAATATATGTGCAATTTTTTATATATCGGGCAAAAAATCAAATTTTTGTATGCATTTGCAAGCAGGTCCTCCGAACTTACGTTGATCATTTTCAATACAAATTCAAACAATAATTTGAAGCCGATATCTTCATCTCTAAGGCCGAGGAGAACGTTTACTACAAACATTATACAGACGGACACACGGATATGCTTGTCAAGAATGTACTCTTAGGAGTTCCGAATCTTTTTTCTGCGTGTTGCAAACAGAATGACAAAATGAATATACTTCCATTCTTTAGTGATGGGTGCAGATAATTCGGTTGCAGCCGAATATAAAATATAAATACTTTTTATACGTACGAGGTATAAAAGGTCGCATGCAACTGCTTGAAATTAAAGAAACGAAACGAATATGTAAAGAAATAAAGGGGATGTCGAAGGTCAACAACTACAAATATGCATGAACATGTGTACAAAGAAATTACGGAATTATATATGTTTTACTTAATGTTTGCATAACTTATTAATCCTGCTCTCTATGAACGCAATAGACCAACTGAAAAGAAACTTAAAAATTGCGAGACACATCTACGAAATAGCGCATCCGTCAATAAAGCTTTGGAAAGAAAACATAATAGTATAAACAACTTGTTCAATGTAAATAATTTTCTTTTAAATTATAACACGTTTTTACAAATTTTGAAAACAAAACAGAGCAAGTGTTTTGTACGTATGATTCTGTTAGTGTCAGTTATATTTTGTAATCGCGTTGTCTCCATAAGAAATAACGGGGAACTTATATCCGAACGACGAATCCTTGGGGCTATTTTTGGCTTTGACTGAAGAGTGTGAGTATAAAGAATTTGTAAATACACGTTTACTATTCGAAATCTAAAGGTTTGAGAATAACAGCATTATTTCAACACGCGGACACGGACCCAAAAACTTGAGCCGCCATGGTCCAAATTTACCAAAATCGATTTCCCTGTCCCATTATTCTTCATCTATTATCGTCATAAATTACTAAACATTCAACTTTCTTGTCACGCATCATTGGCTTAGTTTTTGTTCCGATTACACGGTCTCAACTGTATTTCACATCAATTAAACAAGTTGAAATGAGGTTTTTGTTGAAAAAATTTTTGATAATTACAAATGCTTCTCATATAAAAAACATTAAAAGTTTTCATCAAACTAAAATACCTATGATTTAATTGTTAAATGAAACCTAATATTTTTATAATGTAGAACAACTTTGGGGTGTTATGCAAACTTTAACGTTTAGATGTGTATATTTTTTTCTCAATCACATTTTGTATATAGTAATGAAGGAGATGTAATCCTGTGAAAAAGAATGAGAAAAAGACTCCCAAAATTAACAGTTTAAGTAATGGATATAAAAAGATTTACTTCAAGAAGAATACGCATTAGCGTTCTTCTGCCTCTGCGAGTAGTATTTGAAAAAAGCCAAACTTGTCCTCTTTGAAATATAAATATAAATAACACTGTAAATTTAAGTTAAATGCTAATCCAAAATTTATTTGTAGTGGTTCAATACGAGACGGATTTATAATTCAAACGCAGGAAAATCAACTCATCTTCAACATTTCAATTTGGGGTAGCTATAACATTTTTAGAGTTGTTGTTGCTATTACGTGATGTAAAAACAATTTAACAAACACAAGCGACAATGTCTGAAATATATCAAAAACATTACGAACACTCGTGCATACGTATATATACATTATATATATATATATAAATATATATATATATAAATATATATATATATAAATATATATGTATATAAATATATATATATATAAATATATATGTATATAAATATATATATATATAAATATATATGTATATAAATATATATATACCGGCAAAGAAAAAGAATAAAATAAAAATTATAGATAAATTTTTAAGTTTGCTATAAGAAAGAAAATGGAGAAAGCCATTGGTGTTTCAAACGAATTTATTTCAAAAAGTTGTTTACATTAGAGAGTATTAAACGGATGAGAGAGGGAGAGAGAGCGTGCAATAGAGAGAAAGTCGTTTACAGATAGGAAGAGAATCTTTGAGCGTGAGCATAATTAATTAAGGTCTTTACTAAATGAAATTCTGAAATCGAGAGAATGCAAACGTAACGACAAACTAAACTACTGGGATAAATATACGAAGAGAAATAAATAAGACTTAAAAAAACTATATGAGTAACACGATTGATTATTACCAACTCGTCTTGATTAGTAAAATACAAGCACACAAACAAATTTCATAAAGGTAATGGCAAAGCCAAAATAAGAAAATCATAATTAAAATTGCGAGATGTATAAATACGAAGAATGAATGAATAGGTTCGGTTAGTTGTCATCTTGATTTTTATGTAATTCGTGTTTGTTACAGTTTAGCTCAACAACGGTACTACAAAATGGTGGTCCACTTAATTTTTTTTTTTTTGTATATACACAAAGCAATGAACAGTAGATATTATTTCCATTTTTACGGCACACACAACGTTTTGGGTAACTACCTCTCTTCTTATAGAATATATAGATTTTACCTCAAAATAAATATTGCCATTGATTTGTGGTGTTGGTGAGGGTGATGGTGGCGTTGGAGATGACGGCGGTGGCGTTGCAGACGCTAAAGTTGTAATTGTGTGTGTCGATGATGCAGATGACAATGATGACACAGAAGAGGACGACGAAGACGATTTATTTAAATGCTCACAAAAAGCAGTAAAGCTGCTAAAATCCATAGGCTTAATTACTTCCATGATAAGTGATATAGCGACTTTGTGCAAATTAAGTGACGTTTGCGTACATATTCACATTAATTTATTATTAATTAATTGATTTGCGCACTCTTATGCATATACATTCCTATCATAGTAGAAAACGTCTTTGCATTCATGTGTATAATTCGAATTTATAATTAATTTATTTGTTTCTTTTTCCCATTCTTCGCGTATTCGGTTTTATTTCATACACATACACTTACACACGCACACATATATGTATATATATATATATATATATAAGGTATATTATATATACATAAGAATTTTAATTAATTATGAACGCTCTCAAACACTAAGAAATGCACGGAACATACACACTTTCATATATAATTATTTATTATATTCAATTCTGTTACGGAGGTATGCGCGCGGCGGTGTTGTCCACCCTCCAAGTGCTGACGGTGTTACGACTGCGGCTGCAAACGATACGATTCTAACTTATGTGAACCCTAAATACCCGCTTGTAATAAATACCCTAATGCCAATGTTTTTTTCATTCGTTTAGTTGCTTTGCTTTTGTATATATGAACAAACATATACACGTTCTATATTCCTTGTGCTCTTTTTTTATAGAGAGCGCACTGGTTCTACTACTTTTTCATTATTGTCGTATTTTATTTGTTTTCGTTAAAGTGATTCTTCTTCTTCTCCATCATCATCATCACTTTGATATCTTCAATACAACTTTTGGATCTACGTGTTCGTTTGCTTTAATATCAATTCTTTACTTCTTTTAGGTTTGAATTTTTTTTGTCTTTTTTTAATGAATTGAATTTTTCACAACTTTACAGCGAGACGCTCAAACAAATAATGAGCACAACGCGCTAAATACAAGAGAGATAAACGTGTGCATAACTACGTGTGGTGTACTCTGCTGCTGCTGTTACTAGTACAACTTGTTGTTGTTGCTTTTATTATTATAAAGCTAGAGGAGTACATACAATAAACACGTAAGTATGTACATCGTTCTTATGGTGTGTAGTAGCTAAAATATTGCACACATGTAAGCTCACGCCGAAGAAAAACGTATACCAACTGTGTATTCAAAAAGAAAATATTCTTTTTATGCTGCTGTTGTTGTAGTCATTTCAATTATTATATATTATTATTGCAGCAGCATAGAGGCAGAATATAAAAGGCTGAAAGTTTACGAACGCGACTACAAAAGCAATAAAATGTATTAGATTGCAATGGCAACTGAAAATTATTGAGCATACATGTGAATATTAAGAATTAATAGCGTAAAAGCAAACATTAATAGAGAAATGTAACGTATGCCTATTGTCAATGTTTATGCGTTTATGCGTCTGCACACACGTGCATTTAATTAAAAACGTAAGCGTATATTTAAATGAATGCAACTGTATCTAAATGTTACTTTCTGATGATAAGGATAAGAAAAACTGGATAAATAGTTTTATGTCCATCAAAGTCTTAAAACACCCCTCAAATTTCGAGTGAGGCTGATAACTGATCTTTTTGAAGCCTGCTGTTAACATACATATATATATATATATATTAATATTACTCCTATATATTGTTCAAAAGAACGAAATTATAAACGAAAAAATAAATTATCTTAAGAAATTAACTATAAATATATAATGTAAAAAACATGAAACCGTCTTTTCGACATATATTTCTTGTATTTATATGTTTCTTCGAACAGAACAAGCATTATTTCATTTGCCGAACATTTAATTGACTCTTGAAGTATTTGTTTCAAATTTTACATCAATACCCTTTATATTTTCATTCTATTTATCCTTTTTTAGCCGCTTCGGAACCAATCAATCCCATTTTCAAACTTCATTAGAAAAATATCTCACGCTTCCGATTAGAATGTAAATAAATAGAAAAAAAATAACCGCAAACGATACGTAACCACCTTCTTTCTGGAGTTTGTAAAAATCTGCAGTACAGTGCGAAAAGGTTTGTAGCATCAAGAAAAAAGCTTTAGAGACTTAATATATTTCTAAACAAGAACGATCATAACAGAAAATCTTAGATGAAGCTTTATTTCACTTCCACGGTAAACACAACTAATTGACTCCGACCTGCGCAAGCACTTGACAATAAAATTCTGTTATGGATTTACTTGAAATGTGAGAATCCAAATTAAGTCCAAAACAACGAAAATATTTCCTTACTCAATAAAATGTGTGCTTAGCGGTCTTACTCTCTGCCCTTGTTTCATTTGCATAATTTTAAAACTCAGCTCAAACACAATTTTTTTTTGGCTTGAAGATATTCCAATAAAATGTTGGTACATAACAGGATTATACGATCGTATTTCACGTACAGATACACTACTACTATTCCGCATACGCATATTGAACCTAATATATAGAAATGTTTGAACACAGGTAAAAGAGTGCTATCATAGAGGAGTGAGTGTGTACACGCACATGTTGTATGCCTTTAATACAAAATGCCGCAAAAAGTAACATACGCACGCAATAGTAGTAACAATATCTAAAAATTATTATACATGAAGAGGTAAGCAGCTAATTTCATTGTACTTAACAAAATATGCAGAAATCAAGATCAAACCTGCAACCGTTAAATATTTTTAACAGTTTAAAGCTTTTTCAATGAAAAACTTTGAAATCATTATTACGACCACAATCACAACTAAGCAACTTGAAAATCATATTGACCAGTATTAAAAGTGCATATAAAGACAATATATATTCGACTCTTTTTTTTCAAAGATTTCATAAATGTGCTCAAGTCAAAGAAGTGAACACATTTATAAATGGATTCTCGTTGCCAAAGTAATTTCATTTATTTATTTCAGTTATCTGAAATAAAGGAAGAACTTTGACACTGTAAAACATATTGCACAATGTTTCATTACGTAAAGTTTTACAGAAATTAGTCGAATTTTAGATTAATGTCTTCTGTTTGTTTTAGTAGCAAAAAAAATTATATTCGATTGTGAACCAAGTCTTCTATATCCACCACTTTTAACTTCAAAAGAAATACAGGCTGAAGATATTCATTGAGCGTAGTCGATTTTTCCAATTTTTGTAGACTGCACGTTTTGTCTGTTTTACTGTGTATATGTAGTTCATATGAAAAAACTCAGAAAGAAGAAGTGTTCTCAACTTATGCTTCAATGTAGACTTGGACTTTGACCGATAACGCACATTTTGAAACCGGTATCTTAATTATTTCGAATAGGAGGATGTTTAACAAATGAGCAGTGGCACCGTTTCCGAAATTGATATTGATCAAGGATATGTATACTTTAAATAGTCTGTGTGTTACAAATTTGTCTGCTTTATGATATTGGATGGACGTGGTCAATTTTTGTGCGTATACTATAAGACCATTTGTAGGACATTAATATAAATTTTTATTGTTGTATCTATTGCAGTTTATGAGTAATAAGCAAGATAACAATTTTTTGTCTTTTTGAAAGCAGAGGTATTTTCCGTCTACGTTGTACTGTACGAGCCTCTTTTTTCCGATTTGGCCCATTTATATACCAACCTGTGAGCAAAGACTACTTCCGCACTTTTGAGACGAGAACAACCACAGACATTAGACTAATTGGCAACCAAGCACACGGACATACTTAGCCCGATTCAGAATTTAATTATGATTATATGATTATATTATGAAGAAATGCATATATTTTATGAAATTGCTTTAACCTGTTTATAAGTGTTGCAAACAAAATGACAAACTGAATATTGACCCACTGTTCAATGGTGAATACAGGTTTTTTCCATAATGTTCATGCAGTCGAATCTTCTTTGCTTACTTCTTCGCATGTGGATAATCAGCTTACACTAAGTATAATATATAAAAGGTTTGCTGCTACACAGTTCTCTCTTATAGTGCGCAGTCAATCTTATCAAAAAATTATTAAATTACATTCATCATTAATAGCTATGGCTTAGGTCCAGACATTTATAGCCATAATAAAACTAACTCCAATGAAACATTTGGCCGATTTTATTATTTTAAATTCTCATTGATATTGTTAATATTCTTGCCATAAAATCAGAAAAATAAGCGCCGTCACTTCAAAATTACTTAAAAACTAGGGTTTCAAAATAGTCGCCCTGTAAAATTTATCTAAAGTATGGCAGAAGAAAGTGCAAAGGTTGTTCAAAGAATAAATCTGAAAGGTCGGACCAATTTTTTTTAAATATTTGCCACACGTTTTTTGTTTCTATAGACATATGTTTGCTGGCTATGTTGGCTATGCTGGCGATAGTCAAGCCAAATAAGAAAATTACAAAGTACGTTATTTTAAAGAACGTTTATATTAAATAAACCGACTCAGGCAGCCACATCTCCACATGCTTATAAAAATGACCTGACCATTGTCTCGATTCGGTAACGTGTGTTAAGGTGAGCGCATCAAATAACAAAATATTACAGTCACAAATAACATGTTGAATGTTTTTCGGTCTCTGCAAATGCAATTAGTGCAAGAAGTAAACGCCAAAGCTTTCCTAAAGAAAAAATAGAAAGACTTTAAACATTCTAATGTTTAAAACGACATTTAGCAACGACGTCTATTAAGAATCCTACTCTAATCGGAAGTTGCCACAATAATAGGGTATCTAATATTTAACTTCTTACGATCTGTGCGTTTGAAATCTTTTTCTCTTTCTCTGTGTCATATATTTTGTCTCTCAATGCCTATCTACTTTTCTTTATTTATTCTTCTTATTCATAAGCTCTCAAGTTGGTTTTTCGCATATGGTAAGTTGTATATGTTTACTATTGAGTTACGATTTGCGTTGCGTTCAATCGGCTGTGTATAGGAAATTATTGTTATTTTCAAGTTCTCCCATTGTCTTGTATTTCATTAAAATAATGTCTAATTGATTTATTTATCAATTTTAGGATTGGAAATTCTTTTCCAGTTCTTTTCAGTGTTTAAGTTCTCACAATTCCATTTTTGCTTCTTCTTTCCACTACAGATATAATTCTTATGTTAAACGAAAGCAAACGTATCGCAACGTATAGCTGTGCTTAGATGCATGCGAAACATGCAGAAATGCACTCAATACTCTTAGCTTTCACATTGTATACCGCTAGTTGGGACCTAATAATTTACTAATTTTTGGTAGTTATAATTTATTGTTGTTACACATTTTTCGTATTTAATTTAATAACATAAATATATCTATTAATCATATCGGTCCTATTTTCTTCTGTCATATAAGAAAGACTATGTTCCTTAAAACTTGAACTTTTAAAATTCAATGTTCGTTCTTACTTTTTTTTTTAAATTATTATATTACGAAATTTCGCTTTCTGGCAATAGTGTTTATAATTGACTTTTTTATCGTTCTTCTATGCAAGCTTGATTTTAATTTATCGCGTGGTGTTTAAATGTCTCAAAATTAAGGAGTACCGCAGTAGCAAATTTTTCAGAAGAAAATTTTATTCATATCCTAATTAACCTTTTGAACCCTTTAGAATATGGGGCAAGAGTTTTTTTTTTTATACTCAAATTTGCACGCCGCAGAACCCCTTATATTAAAGATTCCCATGAGAATGTCTCCGATGTTGCCATTTTGTCATATTTTTGAAAAATGATTCTTTTTATCATGTTTAGCTTAAGAATAAAACTTCTAAAGTTAAGCAAAAAAGCGCTAGCCTTCGCTACGCTTCACCTTAACAGCTGAAAATAAGCAACAGGAATAGATTTGAACTGCTCAAGAACATGGCGATGGTGCGAATTATCGCTTCACACATTGATCTATATACAAAGCCATGAAATATTACGTCCCTGTCGATACAGGGATGTTTTCTGCTTCAATGAAAAAACATACTATAGTTGTTGAAATTCGCTAATCAATATTAATTTGAAGTTTCGCAATTCTAGCGTTAAAATTGATTAATCCTACAAGCTAATAATTCTTAGATTGCCTAAGCTAATAAATGAGAAGAGATAACTCATTAGTCCTCCTAAGGATGCTTTTCATATAGCTGCACACATTTGATAGAAAACAAATCAATAATACTTAAATTCTACAAATTAGTTTCCTTTCTGGCATTAAGCAAAAAAAAAAAAAAAAATGTGTTCGATTACTGGTGTTCTAATTGTCATGTATTGCTGTAGTAAAAATTGCGACCTCGATTCTTAAAAAGATCCAAAATGTCCGGGACTCTTCCGCACAAATATCCAATTCGTCACGCCTAAAACATCTGCTGCTATCAAAGACTCAAATGACGTAATCTTTCCTGATTTCAAGTTAAGCTCTGGAACTGTCAAGGAATTATTTTATTACCTTTTTCGGATTCAGTTCTTCTTTCTGAATTAAGCGAACGTTCAATTAACATTGTTTTGCTGAATTAAAATATGTAGCAGCAGCTTACAATAAATTTTTAGCTTCCTAGATATCCAAAACAGAGAAGACTTTACTACATCATATACTTCTACGAGCTACTGATACAAGAGCTCGATCAGATTGCCCCCGTGTTTTCACCATGATATACATTTATTATAATAATAACTAAGTGAACTAATTAAATTTCACACATTTTGCTTTTAAGAAAATTTAAACACTCAACAGCTTAGCTAGAATTGCTTCAATATCAATACCGAATTCGAATCATCTGTATCATTCTACTAGATTCTATTAAATCATAACGTTAAACAATTTTGAATTTGTTTTGCAATACTATTCCCCGAAAAATTATTTTTAATTCCTGAAAATGAACCTTGACCCTTATTTGCTAATTTTGTAAGTCTCTTCGTTCATAAAGGAGCTCTTGCCGAAAGAGATTAAAATTGTAGAATTTCATATCAAGTACAAATTTAAAATAAACACACATCAAATATATAATACATATACTATATATATCAAAAATACATATCGATTTTTATATGTTTTTTCGTATTCTTTTTGAATGATGCAAAGTTTGACGAAGGATGATCCATATGAGCCACACAAAATAATAGAGACAAATGGTTTTGAAAATAAAATGAATAATGAAAGAATTACTTTTTAAGCCGAATATCATCTCTTTCTTTTTTCTTTCTATTGTCTCTACAAGAATTTTTTTTACAAATGAAAATCTATTCTAGAAAGTGCAAATAAATAAGTACGTTGGTCGTCTAGAATATCTTTATTCTTTTCATGTACTCTTACTACCTTGCTACCTGAGTCTGATTTGCTTTAGTGTAAATTATTGATAACAATATTTGCGTGGAGAAAAAAACTCTCACAAAGACCTCCAATTCCTTTAAATGCATCCGGCGAATTCAAATTTTACTCAACAATAATGTAAAAAAATAATAAATATGTCTTCTGCTTTTTGTGCTCCTGAGAAAAACAAACAGCGCACAGCCGAGACGGATTCTGATATTGAGTTATAATAAAAGAAAAAAAACTTTCACAATTTTATCAGCAGTAATTCTTTTGCTTCTCTTTTTTGGAGGGTTGAAAGCGCTCTATACCGACAAGTAGATACGAAATTTTATAAATATTACGTGCCTAACAAAACTTTATTTGCTTTGCGAGAAAACGATGTAATGTGCATATATGTGTTCGCACACATATGCGTCTTTGTAGCAATATTCATTGGACCAACCAAACTCTATTAGTATTTGTTTTAAATGTCAACGAACGATTTAGCATAAAATGAAAAGGCGTTCTTTCACTTTTCGGGTCCTTAATAATATGCAATGTGGAAATAATAGACTGTGAAGGATATTTTGTTAGCGGCAGCCATTAGCGGTGGTGGTGAGGTTATACCTTTTCGTATGAAAAGAGAGTAACCCGCATGCACATATACATAAATATTCTTGGAGGATTAACAATTTTTGTCTCATTTTTTCGTATCTAGCATATCTGAATTACACAAAAATATTGATTTTGTACAATTATAGGGTTAAAGTCTTGCATATTTGGAAAGAAGATGTGTATGTAACTTGAAATGTATGCAAATCTATCCCTTCTTTCATTACGTAACGAAAAAATGGATAAGCAAAAAGGAAAAAATGGTTTAGTGCTATAGAAAGAAGGCAAAGTTATTGAAATGTATCGGAAGCATAGTGTATTTGAGTGTTTGAATGAATAGCAATGAGGATGATGATAATGTCTTGATAATATGGTTTAATAGAGATAAAGAAAATTGGTCGATCTTTACATTGTTCATACTAACCAAATACATGGCCAGTTTGTTGATGTCCAAATTAGCCAATTGACTGACGTCGGTGGTATTCAGGATGCTCAACATTAGACTTATGTCGGCAGCTGTTGGCATTGGAGCTGTAGCTACAGCAGCAGCTGCTGCTGCTGCGGCAGCTTGTTGTTGTTGCGCTTGTTGCATGTTTTGTTGTTGTTGTTGCTGTTGCTGTTGATGTTGATGCTGTTGTTGCTGCTGCTGCTGTTGCTGCGTGGTTTGATGCTGCAGGTGATGTTGTAACGAAACATTGTGACCAGCGGCTTGATTGGCAGCAGCGGCGGCAGCAGCAGCAGCTGCTGCAGACGTGCTCGGGCCGGTGGTAAGCGGACCAACATTATTATTGTGTTGTATTAATGATTGCAAACTACGATTCCCGGTATCGGAGCTGTTACCCGCAGCAGCAGCGGCATTTTGCATTTGCATTTGCATTGACTGTAAAGTCGGTGTAGTAGGCACCGAAAGTGGAGGTGTCGTAGTGACCAAAGCCTGTAGCTGAGTGCGTTGAAAAATAAATATAAAATGTATGCCACAAAATTTTATACTGCATTCTATACGTATGTAAACAAATATTTTATGTTGAATATTTATATACAATAAACAATTGAAATGCGTCAAATTTTGAACTGTTTTTTGTTTCATTTACCGAAAATTTGTTATATTCAACTTTGCTCAATAGTAAAGTAGTTGTTTTGAAGTAATTTTAACATAAGAACGAATATAGAAATTTCGTAATTGTTCGCTTTTTGATTAATTAGACGTGAGCGTAGCAGTGAACAATGTGTGCAAAGCAAACTGAACCATTCAACATTCACTTTCGCATAGTCCTCGTATCGTAAACGTGAATGTCTGCACATTGAGAATGTTCGTAATAAATGGCCCTTAAAAATCTTAGTAACGTAACGGGATAATCTTAAACTATTTTATATGAAACTAAATGGAGCAACCTACGTCATTGGAATTAAAATATATCAGTACAAAGTTTAGTCTATATCTATCAAACTGGGAAATTAGTGATTAATCTAAGCGATAAATTTATTATTATTATTATTGATTATAAAATGAAGTCAAAATATTAATCGATGCCACGTTCAAAAGGAATAAATAATAAACAACTAACGATGGAAAATATTACGTATTGCAGTACAGCTCACGTTATGTTTAAAAAACTTCTTATACCCACCACAACACTTATCATTTAAGACTTCCCAAATGTTCATGAAGCATGGAAATATGCGTTATAAGTTATTTATCTGTTACTTGCTCTTTGGAATCATTTTCCTGGCAACGCTCTACACACTAATTAGATGGCGATAGACTTCAATAAATCTTCTCAAAATCGAAGTTGGAATTATGTATTTGCGGAATAAACATAATTTTTTTCTCATTGATGACAACATGTCCAATAGTATTAATTTCGATTAGATGATATATATGAGGTTAAAATTACAAATTGACATTTTGTTCTGAAAAATCTCGAGCATATATGAATGACTCATTTGCCAATTCGATTAATTCCATAAAACAAAACCTAAAGGTAAGTGATTAAATTGGTTGTCTACATTTTCTACATAGTGTATATTTTAGTAGCGATAGAAAACGAGCTTCGTATGAATTTAACTTTTTATTACTTTGGTAGAAAAGTGCTCCAATCAAATTTTTATTACGATTATGAGAGTATCGAATGACTTCTGAAAAAAATTATTTATTATTCAAAAAATATTTTGGTATGTAATGATATTGATAATAATATGTCTGAGAGAAATGAATATACCTTCAGGTATATTGACACTATAATGTTATAATATTCAGAAAGGGCAGATAAACGATTTGGAAAATGAAACATTCATATATTTAGCGCGAAAAGCAGAGTCGGATTAGATATCATTGAAATCACGATACGGCGTTAAACGACAATTATAATTTAAAAATAGATTTGTCTTGTTTTGACATACCACTCTCCACAGATTATGAGCCCACGATTCATTTCCACAATTGTTCAAGCACTAATAACTCCTCTTTGGGGGAAATTATTGACTCGAAATTGTAGGTTGAGAGCAATATGCCTAAATCGTTTTCTTAAAAAATACTTCATTTAAACTTCCATAATTAGGATTAATAGATTATATTTTATATAAATGCCAACTCCTAAGGTAGTTAAAAATACGATTTTTTTTTAAAAGTTGTGCTATGTAGGATGTACCGAATAAACGCACCTTCGAAGCTATGTATCTTAATCTTATAGAGGTTGGCGGTGGGTATTAAAAAATTCGGCACAGGCCGAAGATAATTTCTTATTGTTTAAATTACAATACTGTTAATAATACTCCAAAATTGCTACTAAAATTCGCTACTTTACTACTCATTCAAAGATATTTATAACAAATTTTAATCTTATGATAAATTATTTTTCAAATTGCCAATGCTAATAGCCAAAATTACATACGACGATAAAGAAAATATATAAGAAAATACAATTTGCATATTTTAAAAAGAAAAAGAACAAATGCTCTTCATGTTCAGTTTCTTAAAAATACTAATCATTCATTTTTTATTGCAAAGTCTAATGATGCCGAAGGGTAAGTCCTTTAACATCATTTTTCTAAACATTTGTAATTGCATATAACGTACATTATGTGCAAAAAGTACTTTTTTCGAAAAAATGGGGTCTTACCTTGGCTTTTTGCTGCTGTTTAAGTTCTTCTTTTTTGTAATTGCGTTGATAGGCAGTAATGACCCGCCTAAGGCGCGTATTTAAATCTTGCATTGAAGGCCATGAAGTAGCGGCATCTTCAGGAGGTATTTGAGTGGGCGGATATGATCCGGCACCACTCTCCTCTTCGTCCAAGCCTAAACAGGAGTTTGTATTAACAGTTTCATTTTGCGTTTGCTCATTTGAGGAAGAAGTTGAAGATGATGAAGTGATGGTAGTAGTAGAAGATGTGGATGTATTGGTAACAATAGTAGTAGTATTGGTGATGATTGAGGTGATGGTGGTGGTTGTGCATGTATTATTGGCGTTAGAGCCTGAATTTGAAGCTTCGTTAACGTCAGCAATATCAGCCATGAAGCCAGCCTTCGGTGAAGCAACAGTTGTTAAAGTTTTTATGGTTTCTATTTCTGATAAGGTAGTCTCGACGGAATTGGCTTCTGTAGCAGCTGCCGTACTGCTATCGCTAGCACTGTCTATTACATTGCTCATAACAATAGTACCAACTACAGCTACTTTGTCCAATTCCGTTTTTGTAACATCATCATTTTCAGTTTTCGTTATGTTTTCATCATCTTTCTCACTACCGTTAATGTCTCTTTTGCATTGATCTTCAGCCATAACAACAGTCACCTTATCGTCGGCTTTGTCTTCACTGGCCACCATTGCCTCGTCAGCGGTCGCCGATTTCGCCAATTTTTTATTCTTACCCGAAGAACTGGGCCGTTCGGGATCAAGAGAATCTTTATTATCGCCCGCAGTCAGTTTGGTGGAATCAGAGTCTTTGGTGGCCGTGCCATCGTCATCGACTTCATCACCGTCTTCAAGTTTTGAATTAGCATCGTCTTCATTACTAAAAAATTAATTTCAGATATAGCAAATATACATACATATATATATATATATATATATTAGTCAACCCGAATAAGTTCAATTTACACTTTTACTTTTATAGAAAAATTTTATATCCTCGCTTCTTTTTAAAAAACAAATTTACGATACTTAAATAAAACATGTGAAAGAGGTATGAAGGAAGAATCCCACGCGAGTCGGACTGTTTCTGATCATAATCATAAACAGTCTTTACAAAGTATAAAAATAATGTCATTCAATATTTTTAGCATAATCTCAAATAAACGGCATATTTTAAAATTAAAGTACGATCACCAATATTTTACTGTGTCAAATACTTTCCAAAATCACATTACCATTTAATACCGCAACCTTCTTTAGACAGTTGCATAATAGTTGACGTTTAGATTTTCGTACACTTACATCGGCAAATTGGTCACTGTCATTGCATCGTCGGCTGAACCAACGTGGCCAGCATAGCATAACATAGGATCCGAACGCATTTGACGATACATTTCGCAGCCGTGTTTGAAGGTTCCAACCAACAGGCTCTTATCGCAGCATGCGGGGTTCCACCACGAAGCAGGAACTTGGTCGGCCATAGTTGGCGGTCGTATGGGAAGCTCGCTACATGTAACAGTTGAAAAATAGTAACAGCTCAGTAGTAATATAATATAAAAGCTCAAAAGTAAATAAAACTAATATATAATAAAAAATTCAATAACAAATGTCAGCAAAAATCTAAATCAGAAATTGCTTTAAAGAAACATCATATATATGAATTTTTATTGATAAAAATAATTTAAATTTTTTCTTGATATTTGATTTTATTCCAAATTGTAAGTTAGATTTTGGAATTCACTGGAATTGTCAGAAGAAAAAAAGCACAAAAAGAAAAGGCCTAATCGGAAAAATATACTGTTGGCGACATCTGTAACGCTTACATGAGAATGATATACACAGAAGAGTAAATCTGAGACACACCCATCCCTCGGTATAAAAATATTAGAAAGCCTTTTTAAAAATTCTAAAACAAAAAAACCCTTAATATCTTGCAACTAGAGTAAAATTTAGGACATTTATGACTCTGATCACACATTATAGTAAAAAATACAAAGAATATATGTCAAGGTAGAATACAGATTCCACATACAACTTGTATTTACGGAATTTTATTGTTTAACCTAAACAGATTATCTTGATATGCTAGAAAAGATTGAACGGTAGACAGAAAAAACTTAATTTCACAGGTAGACTTTAAATGACCATGTTAAATATTTAATATTCTACAGTTAGTAGTAAATTGACAATAATTTTTATTTGTCTTCTTTACTACCTTTTCAGTATTGTAACTGTTTTGAATGTGCTGCTGATGAATCGAATCTAATTTTAAAATAGACCAAAAATATAATGTAGGTACCAAGTTTCATCCGCCTATTTTAATTGAGAGTTCCTCTTTAGAACATAATATAACCAAAAGTCGACGCTGAACAAGAATATCTACACTTTATAAGATATAATGAAGCATAGGCACACTGAATAAAATCTGGGACTTCAAAATTGTCTAGCATTCCCTATTCTCATACAAAGCGGAAATTTTTATGATTTTTTCTTCCATAGTAAAATATTGTCAAAGGAAAAATATTAAAAAACAAATATTTAAGAAAATAAAATACCTGACGGGAGTATTTTCCTTGATCTGTTGCACCAGATCTCCAATCACCTCATGTTGAATATAATATAGCATGCGAACACGCAACAAAACTCTAACAAAAGGAAAATTTTAAAGAATAAAATTAAATAATATAAAAGAAGGTACATATGAAACAATATTCATTAGAAATTAAAAAAGAACGCATGTATTAGAAAAGAAATTGCAACAGATAACAAGAAGGGATAGAGAAGAAACACAATTAAGTTGGATTAATTCACAAAAATATTCTTTGTTGGGGTTAATATCAAAAAATTCGATTCCACACGACTCACTTATTCGCGTGTCTGCTTAAATGCTTTTTGTATGCGCTTTCCAAGTATGCGTCAGCATCATATTTGTCTTGTTTGCTCCAATGATTCGGATCTTGAGGATTTTGAGGAGGTCTCACAATTGGCTCTTTTTCGATAAGGGTAACACTTGACTTAGCAGCAGCAGCAGTAATGGCAACCTGTGTAGTGCTGTTTGGTGAAACAATTAAATTATTTGCTTCAACCCCAGCTACTGTTGAAAATTCCTTTTGAGTTTTACCACCATTGCGACCTGACAAATTAAAAAAAAAAGTATTATCCAACAAATTAAGTCAGGTTTTTTTTAAAATCACAATATACGGGTAAGATTTTTTTACAACAATTTTTTAGCATACAACTCCGTCATCTAAACGGAGTACTATTCTATTTACTTAAAATAAAATTTTACAAGATCAACCAAAAGTACCTCAATTGCTATGCTAAGTCATTTTAATCCTTATTTAAACAAAATGATACGAACAAAAAAAAAAATCTTTTTACAACTAAATCGCCAATGATGGATAGCGATCCAAAATTGTAAGCAATTTAAAAGAAAAACCAAAAACAATCGAATTAAACGCGTTTTAAGAGAAAGTAATGAAAGTACAATCACTATTTTTGTTAAATTTGATTTCAACGGTTTGGACTACAGTTGCAATTATAGGTGAATATTTTTAAATTGTAATTTAAGAGGCAAGGTCACTGTAACTTCTTTAAAAAAAAAAAAAAGAAAGGTTTTTTTAAAAGTTTTTTGGAATAGAAGATAAGTCAATAGAACAGAATATTTGGGATGGTTAAGAATCATTTCTTTGAGACAAAAAAAAAAAACAAAGAAAAATCATTTAATACTAGGGTTACAAAAATTTATTGGAAAATCGATTTGAATGAAAAAGTTTAATTTCCGCCCAAAAATTTCATTAAAAAACTATTTAAATTAATTTATCGAAAAAACCTACATATTTTCCTAGAGAATACTGTTTTAAAGATACTGTGAAAACTTCGGATGGAACGAATGAAAATTGTAAGCTTTTCCACAGGCCGTTTTGAAAAGTAGCAGGTAGAGGAAAACACGTTTAAAGATCTGATATGTATTATAGACATGTTTTGTTTTATTACAATAATTTTATTATAGGCCAATAACGTTGCCCTTCGATGTTTAAAACGTTTGTTAAACCAATAAAAAAAAAATTGATTTTTGGAAAAATTTAGTGGCTTTACCTCTTAAAATGATCAGGCATAACAACTTTTACAAAGCAACTCTTTTAAGTTTGCGGACGCGAAATATTTTGTCTTAGAGAAAAATTAGATTTATGTTGAAACGCGTGATGGACGTAGTAGCATATTGGTTAGTTTTCATGTGAACTTTTGGTTTTTGGTATAGTTTTCTTACGACATTTAATAAATACATACAAATATGATATTTTTTATTAGATTTAACACTACACTTTTATATCATATTTAAAAAATATGATACAATAAGGCATGGCATAATACAAACACATTTATACAAAAAATATGTAATTAGCAGAGAAAAGATTCCTACAACAAATTTTTGATAGATAAGTTACAGCAGCAGCACACATTTTATGTTTTGATGAATTAAAATAAATTCGTTACTAGTTTTGTTTTTTAGCAAAAAAATGTCAAATTCTTGTTGTAGATAAAGAAAATGGAAATAGGACATAATTTCATATCCACAAAAAAAAAAAAAAAACACACAAGTTGTATTAGTCGAAGTCACGTAAGGTAATTAATGATCTATTTCATCCGATTATGTTCTTATTTGTTTGTTGTACATTATTTCCCAATGTTTCGAATCAACACTTTATGACGAATGTTGTTAAAATTAGGTTTAGAATATAACTTTATATAGCTTTGCTTCCTTAGGGTTAGTGGCCCAAAAACCCATAAAGATTGCTTATTGCTTGTCAAAACTAGCTTTAGTTAGTTAACATGTAACGGGACGAGACCTGAGAACTAAATGTTGGGAAATCTCCATCAAACATAAATTTTGTGTTGCGCAATCGATTTCACTGCTTAAAGTTTTACTCCAACTTTTAACTACATCCGTGCAGTTGCGTACTTTGTGCGTGCTTGTATACTGTGTTCAGTTTACCATACCTTTTGCATTCCTACCTCGTGGCACTAAATTATGCAGACCGCTATGGTCTCTGCTGATTTTTTGTATTTCACCATCCTCGGTTGGAGTAATCAAGTCCCAAATAAACGTTTTGATTTTCTCATCTCCCTTATAGACTTGCAAACAATAAAGCAGCTATAACGAAACACAAAAATAAAAATTTTATTTGATTTATCTTGTTTGGAAAATATACGGTGTATAAATTTTTGATTATCAGTTTTTACGAATGAGAAGTTTGAATTTTTTACTCAGCGAAAACCTAAAAGTTTTCTCAATATTAGCATGATTAATCATCATTTTAATTTAATTAAAGCAAATTAGCTATAACAAGTTTCTTACAATTATGCGGGCACAATCCTCAATATCGATTTCACGCCATCCACGTTTAAATTGACCCAACTCAAGAATTTCAGGCCAGCGGCCCCATCTGAAAAACGATGAAAACTTTATTTGTCATTGTTATAAACCTCAGTTTGCAAATTTTTTATCTCCTATATTATGTTTGTCATTGCTTTCTTGCAAATGTTCTTTTAATTAATACAATATTTTAAAACAATTCGGTTCACACATAATGTTTAAAATTTGCGAAAAGAAATTAACAACAACAAAATTATAATTAATTGTCATAAAAAAATGTGTAAATTTATGTATTTTATATAAGTGAAAATTTTACTTCTTGGAAAATATTACTCAAGCACATAAGGCGCCTATTACGATTCACAACTTTAGTTCCTCTATCGTGGCCAATTTAGTATCATAGTTTCACAACAGTTGCGGTGTGTCTCAGTTGTTTAAATTATCGTAATGTCATATTCACAATTAGCTAATTGTGTTACTTTTTTAAAATAATCAATTAGTTGTATAAGTCACAATGTTGTGATGTTTCGAATGTTCTGCGGTGTTATGAATTGTAATAGACCCCCATACGTTCCTTTCTCATTCTGTTTGTTTAATTATAAAAAAAAAAATAGGATTGTTTTCTCATCCCACAGAGCTAATGTACTACTTTGTTTTCTAGAAATAGTATACGAGAATAAACAGTTTTCGAATGTCAAATTTAATTTTCTTTAATATCGAAAATTTAAAGGAAAAGCATACATTATTTTTATAAAGGAATTCTTCGCTTATTAAAAAATTTTATTTTGAATTCAGTGTACAAGAACACAATATGGCAAGTGTGCATTCTCATTCGTCTTCTCATTATTCAGAAGGCACTCATTATTCGACGCGTAGCATGGCACTTATGTCGCATAGGGATCGAAAATTGCAACAGTCAGCCGAAACGTCAGTTGCCTTGGAAGCGTTCATTAATAGCTTAAGATTGGATACATTTTTCCAATTAAGTGAAGAAGAACAAGAAGATCGATTATCAAGTATTGATGCTGTTGAATTATTTACTGCTTTACGCGATGTCAACCGTGAATTGGCTATGGCTCGTTTGGAGAATCATTTCCTAATTGACTTCTTAGAAAAAAATGACCCAAAACTGTTGATAGGTCTGCAACAACGAAAGTCGCGACAAATGTCTCAGGTTTTTACAGGACGTACCCAAAAGGATACGACAGGAGTGTCAGTAGGAAGTTCCGGAGGTCGCACTAGAGGCTCTTTAACGAAGTCAGTAACAATGTCAACTTATACAATTTACAACCAAAAAAAAACGGCCATGGATTATAAGTTGAATTTCCGTGCGAAAGCAGATATGGCAGAGAAAACGGCAAATGAAGTTGAGAAAAGAGTGCATGAAATTGAGAGAGCAGGTAATGAACTGAAAATTTTTGCTAAACTTTTTTTTATTACTTTTCTTTTATAGCTGCCAAAGAAATTAAAATTCTTCGCGGACATATGGAAGAAATACGTTACATGTATGAGGAGACCCGGGAAACGGCAAAAATCTTTCAGTTACACTTTATGCAAGATGATAAAGATTTGGCTTTCCTTAATACAGCGACCGAAAAGCAATTGGAGCGTAAAATTAGAAAATTTGTTAATAACTGGTTAAAGAATGCGAGAGCACTGTTGAGTACGATGCGTCTACGCATTACGGCACTGCACGAACATTGCCAACAATTACGCAACGAATTGCTAACCAAAGCTGACTTGAGTGGCATTCTTACCTCCGTTGACTTTGAAAAGTTAATGATTAAACGCACTGAACTTGTAAATGCTCTGGATGAGAAAAATACTCATATGGCCGGCTTGAAAGGCGTAACCGGTAAGGCATCTCTTTCTATGTCGGAGGAAAAACAAGTAATGATGAACATTGAAGAAGAATCAAAGCAACTGAATAATAAAACTTTAGACGTTATAAAAACGATAAGTAAATTAGAAAAGGAAGCCAATCAAGTGGACTTGGAAAATGAAAGAGATTTGGAAACTTTAAATAATTTGAAAGAACAGTTGGAAAGATATGAGGCGCCTAGTGTGCACGACTACATCGGTAAGAAAGACGAAGTCCTTGTACTAGAGAAGGAAGAGAAAATGTTGAAACGAAAAATCTATATTTTGGAAATGAAATTAGATAACACTCAGCGAAAATGTAAGCGCAGAATTAGTTCAAGAATTTTGACAACTGGATATATTAAGTGATATATTTTTGGTTACATTTGTTTTAACTACTAATAAACCATTCATAAAACGTACAACCTGAGGGTCAAAAGAATATGTTACTTACCCAAATGACAAAAGACCTTTTTCCACTTTGAAACACTCTGATTTTGCCCAATTTCCATATTGTATTTCCTCAAGACCTAAAGCCGCCAAAGCATCGCGTTCACGAGGTATATATTCGTCATTAGCTTTCTTTTCACGGCAGCGATCTCGTTTCTCTTTTCGAGCTCTTCTTGTTGATCGCAAACCTATACCGCCTTCTTCATCGCTGTTTTCATTTGATGAATCATCAGAATTTACATCCATAACGTCTTCGTGACCATAGCGCTTTATCTGAGTACGACGTCTGGGTTCGGAGAGCACTAAGTCCTCAGTTTCATCTCGTTCGCATACTTCGGGATCAATATCTGCTTTTTTGGCCCATTTAGTCCAGAAATCTGGATCGTCAATGGTTATGTCAGAACGGTTACCAGAAGCGGCAAAAGAAGCTTTAGAAAATGTTGAGCCTTTTTCAGATTCCATAGTTATCACTTGAGTACGTCTTTGCAATATGGAATCAATGTCTTCTTCACAGAATTTATCTCCAGCATTATCGTCGTCCATAACAGCACCATATGCGCCTTTTTTCAACAAATCTTCAATTTCCTTTTTTGATAACTGCTTGTTGCCACCGTCTTTAGAAGCATGTGTATTCATAGACTGCAAAACTGCCTTATCTAAACCCAATTTTAAAGATGCTTTATCAAACATCTCCCTTTCATACGTGTTGCGGCACAATAAGCGATATATTTTAACCATTTTTCTTTGACCAATACGATGACAGCGTGCTTGAGCCTGCAAATCATTTTGCGGATTCCAATCGGAATCATATATGATTACGGTGTCAGCTGCAGTTAGGTTGATGCCCAAACCTCCCGCTTTGGTGCACAACAGGAAGACAAAGCGATCGGAGCCCGGTTTAGAGTAACGATCAATTGCCTCCTGACGTAGATTACCACGTATGCGACCATCTATACGTTCGAAAGGATATTTTCGATAAACTAAATAGTCTTCCAAGATGTCTAGGCATCTAACCATCTGACTAAATATTAACACTCGGTGGCCGTTCGCCTTCAATTTAGGTAGCAACTTGTCAATCAGTACCATCTTACCAGCTGATTGTATAAGATTCTTATAGTAGGATTCAGGATCATCGCCGTGCTGTATCCGATAATCATATTGTATTTGCTCTTCAGCACCGTTTAAAAGATAGGGATGTATGCAACATTTACGCAACTCCATCATAGTATTCATGAGATTCGGTATATTTGCAGAAGTGGTACCTTTCTTTAGGAAAGCGAAATTCTGTTCTAATATACCACGATAATATTTTTTCTGGATATTTGTTAATTCTACCTCAATGATGGTTTCCTCTTTGGGGGCCAGTGATTTTTCTACATCATCCTTAAGGCGACGCAGCATCATAGGTTTTAATAATGCCTGTAATTTATTTACCTCCTCTTCGGTACGCAGGCTACCGAATTCAACCATAAACTCTTCGGCTGAGGAAAATTGACTGGGTTCCAAAAAGTTTAACAAAGAGAATAGTTCACTCATATTATTTTGCAAAGGAGTGCCCGAAAGCAAAACCCTATGTTCAAGATTTAGTTGTCTTAAACCTTCCAGAAGTTTGCAATTTCGATTTTTCAAACGATGAGCTTCATCGATGACACATAATCGCCAGTTGAATGGTTTCAAGTCCATGTGATCGGTCACAATCATTTCAAAAGTAGTAATAAGCACATTAAATTTGACAGGTTCTTTGAGAATCTTTCCGCTTTCTGACTTTAAGTAAAATTCATAATCTTGTATCATCTGTTTGCTCGTCACCGAACCATGATAAACCACCACATTCATGTCGGTCCAACTCTCAAACTCACGTTGCCAATTGGGAATAGTTGAAAGAGGAGCTATTACGAGGAAAGGACCCCGTATGCCATACTCATATACGGAATGAACAAAAGTTAAACTTTGTATGGTTTTACCGAGCCCCATTTCATCAGCCAATATGCAGTTATGCGAATTATACCATGAAAATTTCAACCAATTTAGGCCCTCTAGTTGGTAAGGCCTTAGAGTATTGCCACCCTTATAAACGGGAGTTTTCTCCAATTTCTTCCATTGATCTGGATGCGGTCTCTTTTTATTTTTCCAGTCACACCGCGGAGGAATTTTATTGAATTTCAAATATTGTTCAATTTTTTCGGCGTCCACATCTTCTTCCAATTCCCAAGTGCAGTCTTCGTAGGGCAATGACTTCCACTTAACTAGATAGTGTTTAGTAGTTTCTCCACTTTGTTCATCGGTGTGTATAGACATATCTAAAACTCGATCAACTTCCACAAAGTCGGGATTAAAGTATTCTTCTTCAATGTTGTCAAATATGTTGATTTGTTGGGCTTGCTTTTGTTGGAAACGTCTAATTTTTGCTCCGACTCTTCGGTCACCTTTATATAATTCCTCTTCAGTACGCCATTCGCAATGCAGATAAGAGAAATTTCGATATTTAACTAAAAATTCTTCTACTTCTATGAACACTGGATCTGGCTTAGACCTTTCGTCAAGTTTTTCGTCTTTTACGGCTTTGAAGTCTGGGGATTTCGATTCCTTGTCGTCAGTTCTACTTTTGACTGAATCAACAACTTCAGCCAAGTTGGTGTTCTCTTCATGATCCTTATCATTTGGATTTACTTCCTTTTTTTCTACTTCTTCCTTTTTTTCCTCTTCACAACCATCCTTTTCATTTTCATCAATTTTTACACTCAACTCTTCTTCGTCCACGTCCATTTTTTCGAGTTTCTCACAATTATTTATTTCTTCGTCGACGATGTTTTTATCTTTTTGCTGCTCGCTTTCTTCTTTTAGTTCTTCGTCTTTCACGCCTGCTTCCATATCAATTTTTTCGTCATTTTCTTGCTCCTCTTTCAAATCACTCTCATCAGGCTTTATTGGTTCAGAATCCGTATGTTTTTCCTCATTCACTTCGTCTTTCTGCTCCTCATTTTCTTCATTTGTTTTTAAGCACTTTTCTCGTTCTTCAGCAATTTGCTCAGATTTTGTTTCAATAATGGCTTTTCCTTTTTCCTCTTCTTTAAGTGGTTCTGGTAGTGGCTCAGGCAGCAGTTCCCTTTTGCCCATTCTCACAGCCAGTACATATTGTACCACCATACTATCTTCATCACCAGTGTTTATGTATACATAATTCGGTTTTGCTGATATTGTAGGAATTGTCATCTCTTGTTTTTCGGACTTTTCATTTGTAGAAGTTGATGTAGCACCCGAACTCCCCTCGCCACCATCTTCGCCGGTCATTGATATTTTGTCATCACTAGTAGAGGGTTGATCACTAGCTGCTCCTTCGCCACCCGAATTTGAAGCCCCTTGTTCAGTTTTGTCAACATCACTAGAAACGCTGCAGATAGGAACTGCAGCGGTGACAGACTTCTTTTCTTTCTTAACCGGTGAAGTATTCATTAGAGATGTGGTTTCTTCGTCTGAAAATCTTAGCATTACATCATCTATGTACTTTTTGCGCTGGGTATTACGGGATGAACGCCTCTTGCTTGTATCCAGTTCCGAGTCAGGAGGTGGTGATGGTGGTGGCGTGGTAGCCAAATTGTCGTCCTCACCGTCGGATTCCGGAACAATTCGCCCACGATTTCTGCGTTTTTTTAAAGCTTTAGCTGAGAGTTGGGATCGCCGACGTCCAGAGCTACCACCTTCACCATCCCCACGACCTCGCCCTGATCGTTTTTTGCTTCTTCTGCTCGGTGTCGCAGTTGAATCCCCTGCCGAGTCTGGTACGGAATCAACAGTTTCATCACCAACTTCAGCGTTTCCGTGTCCAACACCATCGTCACCTTTAGGGATTTTCGAAACTGGTATGTCGTCATAATCAGGAGTCTCACCATCAGCTATAGAGGATGTCTTAACATCATCTGTTGTAGTGGTTTCTGGTTTATTTTCATGTTCCGTTTCATTGGCGTTTGATCTGGGCACTAAAGGCTTATTATCTTCACCTTCACTACCGTCGGCACATCTGTCATAATCATTATCCTCCAGAAGTTTCTTTCTGCGTGCTCCGCCATTGCTATTGCGCTTACGTCCTTGGTGAGCTAATATTTCAGTGCCGCCTCCTTCAGTCCTCTCTAACCCCTTCAATTTTTTTATTTTAGGATTACGTTCTCTACGTGGTTTATTGGGATCCTTAGGAGTTCGTGGTTTCCTGGACTTCTTTTTCCCAACGCCATCCGTAGAAGTGTCTAATTCGTTGGCTGAATGTACGTCTTGGGAGTGATCGCCTAACCCACTTTCATGGTATTCCGTTAATCCGACCACAGACGTATCCCCAGCTCCTTGAGTGACGCAATCCTCCGATACAGGTAATTGGTTAGGTGGTATTATATTCGGCTGTTGTACGATGCTTCCGCTAATATTCATCGGATCGCCAGTGGCATGAATTTTGTCTCCTTTCTTCATACGGGGTTTTCTAGGTTTGTTTGTTCCTTTTCCCCGCCCTCTGCCCGTTGTGCTGGATACCTGTGGACTTTCAATAACTTGCGGTTGATGCATTGCCGTAGCACCATACAAGGATGGCGGCATACTCTGATAAAGCGGACACTGCGGTCCACCAGAACATTGATCTGTAATTTCATGTTGTTGCACAAGATTTAAACGTTCCTGTAACCGCATAATTTTCTCTTGATGGTCTTGGCCTGGTGGCATACAATACAATTCCTGCAGCTGCTGTTGTAAGGCAGCGATTTCTTGCTGATGTAAAACAGGATAAGGAGGGTAGGTTAAGTGGCTGGATCCGTAAGATTGCATTATGCCATGTGTAGAAGGTATGCCGTGAGACTGTACTGGGGTTTGAGTTTGAGTTACAGCTCCGTCGTAACCCATTGCCGACAAACCAGGTGCAGGGGGCATCACGTGAAGTGGGGGAATCATTCCAGCAATAACTGGAGGTTGTTGTTGTTGCTTCTGCTGATTAGATACTAACTGTTGTGCAGACGCTACCGTTTGTGGAAGTAATACTTGCTGATCTTGAGCAGATGGTGTTGGTTGTGGTTTTTCACTGTGACTAATTGTTTCTATTTTGGGTTTGGCAGTTTCACTCTGATCCCCTGCATCGGTTGCAGACTGGTCAGCAGATTTTGCTGTGTCTGTATTAGAACCAGTTGCATTCTCCTTCGGTTTACTAATCTCTGGTGAGTCTTCAGTCGATGGGTTAGTTTTCAAAGGCGATTCTTCCGTAGTACTCTTTGGAACTCCATCGCTTGTTGTTGTCTCTTCCGTTACAATTTCACTCGAGACTGCAGTTTGTGATGTACTCTCCGTTTCTATAGGCTTTTCTTCAACTTCTATCGCCTTAGTAACTTTTTCATTCATGTTACTTGCATCCACCATTCCCATAAAAGAAGTTTGTGAACTACTATCCAATACGGCAACTGCAGTAGGGACAGCTGAGTCGGATGCATTCACAGCAGCATTTGTAGAAGACATTGAATTATTATCGAAAATACTAGCGCCAGCGCTTTCCAAAAGACCTCCACCACTGCCACCGCCAATCCCCGTATTAGTTGCAGAATTGGAATTGGAATTGAGTAAGCCACCGCTATTGCCTCCCATACTGCTTTCCATGGCGGCAGCAGCGTTGTGACTAATGCTATTAATTGAGCTTTGGGAATTGCTGTCATGTAAAGATGATGGCTGGTTATTAACGATGCTATTGGTTGAACTGTTGCTGCTACTATTGGTACTATCATTGGCTGCAATTGCTAATGTTGAGGAATCGTTTGAATTAGCAGTTTCATTCAATATTCCACTGATGAGATGATGTTGTGTCGGTGTTGATGGAGTGATAGGTTGTTGAAGTTGTGGTTGCTGAAGCTGTTGTGGATTTGACGAACTAGACAAGGTATTTAAGGGTGAAGACACGCGACTTGGAGACAATGTAGCCGAGATCACTGGCACTTGTTGCTGAGATTGCAATTGCTGCTGTTGTTGTAGCTTTGGAACGGAGATCCCCGAATCTGTCGAATTATTAGTTGTTATCATAGAAGAAAAAGGATCGCCCATAAGTTGCTGTTGATGTTGCGGTAGTTGATGTTGCTGCGGTTTTTGTTGAGAATTGAAAGACTGTGGCTGCGTATGTTGCTGCTGCGGTTGGTGTGTGTGGTGAGGCGATTGATGTGATGGCGTAGGTTGCTGGTGTTGACGCGGAGATGATTGTTGCAGATGAGGAGGAGGAACAGTATTATGCAATGGAGATTGTTGATGCAATTGTAAATGGGCTGGGTGTTGTTGTTGATGATGTTGTTGATTGCTAGCTGTAACATTTGGAGTCATTTGTGTCTCCTGTGACGATGTGTTGCGACCGGACAACAAATTTTCGGAAGGAATTTGATGATGTACCGTGTGATGGTGGTGATGCAAAGATGTCAAGCTAAGTGGTGGTTGTTGTTGTTGTGGTTGGTGTTGCTGATGCTGGTGATGCATGGGCGACATTGAAGCATGCGTAGCTTGAAGCTGTTGCTGTTGAGAACTACTTGTGTTACCTACGATATCATTAATGGAATGCTGCAGTTGTTCATTCAGTTGTTGCTGTTGATGATGATGTTGCGTAGTTTGTTGTTGCGATGATGTAGGTGCCTGTGTCGGTTGTTGAGAAGTGGCTTGTTGCTGCTGTTGGGGTGCCTGCTGTTGCTGTTGCGATGTTTGCCCTTGACTCATTGAGGCAGGAGTTGGTAAAGTTGAAACATGCGATGATGGAGGAGCTTGTGTTTGAGATGATTGCGGCGCTGGTTGTTGTTGTTGTTGTTGATGGCTCATTTGACTCTGGGCTGGTGACGGAACTCCATATATGCCCATTTGCTGTGGTTGTTGTGAAAGTATCTGCTGTTGATGTTGCATCTGTTGCGGACCTGACATACTTCCTCCTGCCATAGACTGTTGACTTTGCGGCAGACCGAGATGTGTCGGCCATTGTTGATGATGCTGCGGCGAAACAGGCATTCTAGGCCCCATTGGCCCATGCCCCGTAGTAGATTGCCGATATGGTGATGGATAATCAAGAGAACCTCCAGACATGCCTTGACCAGGCATCACCATTTGTTCTAAAGCTTGCAAGGTATTCACAGGTGGTCCGCTACCTCCGGACTTTGAACCAGGCACTGGACCCCCACTACTTGCCGCAGAAGTTTGTTGTCTAGGTGAAGTTAAGCCGACCATCCCAGAGATACTATGATGTGTAGGTTGTTGCTGCTGTTGGCTTGGTGGTTGTTGCTGAGTTGTAGGTTGGGGTCCCTGCTGTTGCTGCTGAGAAGATGGTGGCTTCGCTGGTGATATACCCGGTCGAGGTGACATCTGCGGGTGAGGAGACATTGTAGGCGGCCTAGGGGACATCTGAGGCGAAAGTTGAGGAAAGGGAGCCCTGTACTGTGGTGAAGCCGTGGCTTGGTGCTTGCCAGAAGATGGTATGTAAGCCGGTGCGCCTCCTACCTGTGGCTGTTGGGATGGTGGTTGCTGCTGTTGTGTCTGTTGTTGTGGCTGTTGCTGATGATGCCCACCGTACGAGTTAGGCACAGCCATACCATGCGGTGGAGGAAGCTGCTGGTGTTGGCTCATAAGACCAACGTGATTTTGTGGCGGCTGCTGCTGTTGTTGTGGCTGTTGTTGCTGTTGTGATTGCTGGCTTTGCAGTAGATGAGCGGAGTTTTGTTGCTGTTGAGGTGGTCCTAAACTAGTTACACCATGCTGTAGACCTGACGGTGGTTGCTGTTGTTGTGGCCCAGGACCCATATGCCCTACTGGATGAGCTCCTAGTTGAACAACTTGCTGCTGAGCCGAGAGATGATGGCTGGGGACGGATCCAGGAGCAGTTGTGGCATGCTGACTGTACGAGCTTGATTGATCTAAACCAGCGTGTCCGTAACCTCCATGTTGCGTACTTCTACCAGGCTGCTGATGTATGGATGCAGTATAAGGACTGTGACTATAAGTTTGAGGTCCACCAGGTACATTGCCTGGACCACCAGATTGTCCTTGCGTCGGTCCTCCTGGATATAATTGGTGCTGCGCGGGTGGCTGCGGATAATGCTGTGGCAGACGTGATTGTTGGCTTTGTTGTTGCTGTTGTTGAGCCGTAGGTGTTTGCTGCTGCTGAGGCTGTTGAGTGAGAGCACTATAACTACCAGCTCCTACATTAGACCCGGGTTGCTGTAATAAACTACTCATCATTCCTTGTTGCGGCCCATAAGGCAACTTTTGCTGATCCTGCTGACCATAGGCGGGCATATGTTGACGATAGCTATAACAGTTAAACAGTCAAAAATAATTCATATGTCTAATTCTCTTCAACACATTCAAGTTTACGAATTTTCTAAATGTGCACAAAATTCTTTGACGGCTTTCCCTTCGCAAATATGTGTGTTTGTGGCATTATTTTCTTTGATATAAATTATGTCAATTAGGTCAACCTCTTATTGCTTGTAAATTAATTATATGAAATTATTTCGTACGCTAAACAAGTTTAGCTAATATTTTAAGGTAGACTACGTAGTATATACACAAATTTAACATATTTTGCTAGTGGAAATATAAAAGTAAAAATAATGTGAAAGTAAGAAACAATTATTCTGTAGTCTCGATATACTTAATAAATTAACTTTTGCAGACTTTTACGAGTTTGTTTGAATGATGAGGAAAGAAGAACTTAAAAATCATTACTTATGTCACTATGAGACTTTTTAAAAATCTTAAAGTTTCGATAATATAGAAAGAATTTTCTAAACCTGCTTGTAAAATTAATATATCCCTCCCGCCAAACCTGTGTGCACTCATCATATTACTTAAATTAATATAAATAAAAAAATTAAGTCGAACCTTGGCTGTGATGAAGACTGTCTCTGCTGCGTGGAGGGACCAGCCTGAGGATGACCATATGCTCCAATAGTAGCTCCGGGATAAGCACTTGCTTGTCCAGGCACTGTGGGTGTAGCTCCCCAACCGCTTAAATCACCCATACCCATACCCGCAAGCTGATCAGCCGCTCCTAAACCATATATATTTTCTGGCGTAGGTTGATACGTAGAGTATTGAGTTTGTTGCTGCAAAGGGTGAGGAGCCCTGTGTCGAGGTGGATAGCCACCAGGAGGACCCATGGCTCGTGGCGAAGCGGCAGCAGCAGCTGCTGCCGCGGCTGGATCATATCGATAGTATGGGTCTCTGTAAATTCAGAAATATATATATATATATATATTATAAAATATTCTTATTATATGTATATATTAGATATGTAGACAGTTATGTAAGACACTTACCCTTGATGATTTCCGTGAAACATATTTTGTGCATTGCCATCCATCAGTTGATAGAAACCCTTATAGTGAATATAGTTCTTCTCTCAGACGCTCACCTATTTGCTTACGGTTTATTTGTTGCTCAACGATATTTGTGAAATAATGAGACAGCAAATAACATAGGAGAGTACGAAAGAATTCAACACTTGATTGATCTACCTTACCGAATTTTTTAAACACATATTTGTTGTTAAAACCATTCGTCTTAAACTTCACTAATTCGTAAAAAATGATCCATATCAGAACATAGATCAAATAAAAATAAAAATGCAAATAATGCAAAATGTACCAAACGACACACACGACAAGTTAAAATTTTAATAAATAAATAAGTTACTGATATTATTGTTGATATTTAAAAATCTAAATGAAAATAAGAAAATTTTGCTGCTTTCACCTATGACGCACGAAAATTTTATATTTGTATCAACAAGCACTGATGAAAAGTTGTTAGTCTTCGAACGTTGTTGGGTTTGCATGTTCTAAAGTCTTTCTTTTATTCCACCAATGGAAACCAATCATTTATTACTTTTAGCCTTTCTATTTGCAATTAACAAATGAAGAATTCGAAGACTGGATTTTTGTTACATTTGAATTGCATTTTTTTCATTTCAAAATAAAAGCCTTTAACATTTGTGCCGAGATATTTTAAAAGCCCGAAAGCATTGAAGTGATACAGCTGTTTATGAGTATTTTTGTGCAAAAATTAAGGGTTTCTTGGCATTCAAACTGCATCTGGAAAAAACACAAATAATAGAATTTTTAATTTATTTAAAAAGATATAAACTTTATATAAAAAAATTTACATTTTAAAAAATTGAAAGACTTCGTTCTAATAATCGAATTATTGTTAATTCAACATAACTGATGTGTAATTAATTTGCTCACCATATACACATTACGTTCCTGTTCAATTTTTATCTTTTAATGACGGATTTAAATTATTATTAATAAGTATAATAGTTATATTCTTAAAATCTTTATTTGTAAATAATTGTAAATTTCAAAAATCAATTAATTAATTCCAAAAAATAATTAATTAAGCACAAAGCCAAAAAGTTTGTTGTCCTATTTGCTAAAAGTCATTTCGTTCTCCCGAAAAAATCGCATTCATTTTCAACTTCAATCTTTGCGTATAGATTTCAGACATTTCTTTTTTATCCAGTTTACAATTTGAATAAAAATCGGTTCGATTTATATTTCTGCAAATAAATAGAATTTTTCCAAAACAGCACATTCGAATCGAGCCAGCTAAATGAGTTGAAAGGAACTCGTGCCGTTACATTGTAAATCGCAATGTATCTGTTACGCCAAAGAAAAGTGAATAACGGATAAAGATCTAACACAAAGTTTTGAACTTGGAATGACGTGCTATTTAGTAGCAAACAGATATCATGAAAACTCTGCATGAATTCGTTAAATCATTCAGCATTTTTTGGATTTTTTGCAGAATTTTTGGTACTTGAAAAAATTTTTTACTTTGCATTCCAAAGTAAACACAGGACATTGGCGCTCATTGATCGATATTTGTAACCCTATTGTTTCAACAACAATTGCAATTTAACAACTATCAATCACGCCACATCAAAGCTGTGCATGAATTCATAACATTTTAGTCGAAATGTAGACTAAAAGCAATGGAAACCGAATTGAATATTTATAAAACATCATTTCATCGCGTTTTATCGGAACATTCAGTCGTTCGAAAGTTCGAGTTCGGAAATGGTTTTCTTAAATTCCTATAAAAAAAGCGATCGCCGAAGACGCCAGACTTGGCATTCTCTTGTTTGACAAAACGCACTTGTCGATAAGAATTAACTGGTTTCGCCGACGTGGAAACCGTTCAAAAAGGTTCGCGTCGCCATTTTCAAGAATGTCATTATAGACGACGCTTTCTATGTAAAGAGCTTTAAAGGTTCTATTTTGAATAAAATAAATGAGTTTTGTCAACATAATAAGTCTCTTTTTTTTCTGTTCGAAAGCCCCCATTTCACATTTTCACGGTACAATTTTGACAAAAATTTCTTACACTCTTAATGCGCTTAGTATTATATTACACTCTTCTCAAAATGAAACATTTATCAATTTTTTAACATTCAGCTCCTATTTATAGGTAAATACAATTGTCGATACTTAGTAGGCAATTAACACTTAGTTCACAGCGTGTAGTTGTTGGTGCACCAATATTTAAGGGGAAAAGCTATACGCTTATGATTATTAAAAGAATTTGTCCTTTCAAAGAATCAAAGAAAACAACACATACAGCGTACAGCGTCACCCCTCAAGATTGTTGCAGAATTTGAAGAACAGCCATTTCACTTGAATTCTTACAATTATATGAAAGAATTTTGACTACCTTGTTATACTCAAAATTTAAATTTTACTTCAAAATATTAATTTGAAAATGCACTGGAAACTTTCGCTATGATGTATCAACTATTAAGATAAATTTAACGGGATTTTTTTTTACTGGTTGAAAAAAATAAGTGCGTATATGTTAAGACACAAATTCCGGTTTTCATTTTGACGCGAATTTCGAGATGTTAAGAATTTTTTGTCTGTTTTCTAATTTTCTTATAATTGTTTATTGTTTTATAATCTATTTTATATAAAATTCACATAAACCGAAAATTCACTGTTTCTCTTTCACACACGTCTACGTTATCGAAGCCGTCAACAACTTACAACAGATTGTCTTTTAGTGTACGTAGTAAATATATAGATAATCAAAAAACAACAAACATATTGGATTTAGAAATTTGCCACCTAAAAATATCAACACTATTTATTTTTGATCTGAACGATTCCAACAACTTCGGAGTATGAAGATCATTATAGAGCTTTCAAAATTAGCACTGTAAGTTCTTTTGCTAATAATATTTATTTAATAATAATTTTTTTTTATTTATCTAAATATATATTTTGTATAAATTAGTATGATATTAATCGACTTATTGATAAGCTCTTAATCAAAAATAGAAAGATTATGAAGTCTATTCTTTTTAGTGCTCGTGAAGCAAAAAAATCGCCCTAGTTCTCTCAAATTATCAGATAATGTTATAGCGAAAAAGTTCTTGCATTTTGAGTCATTTTAGGGATGTTCTTATTTGGATGGCATATCATTTAATAGTTTGCATCTAGTTACACGTGAAAATGCTTTTTGTACACTTTTCCTTTTTTGCTCTTAATTAACCATTTATTACCTAGATGATAAGCTAATTCTTTAAGATTAATTTTTTCTACTTTAATATACTTAAAATACTTTACTATTAATATAGTCATATGTTTATATTAAGTTGCCTAATTCTATTAAAATTTCTTGTGGCTAATTTTCAAGTGTATATGAAATAGATAAATATAGTCACCACAGAAAGATACTCACCACACACAATATTGAATTTTAATTCAATTTATTTCACACTTTGCAAACAACAATGCGTATACAAACAATTTGGATATGTAAAAAAATCTTGTTTTTAACTCTACTTTTGCGTTCTTGGTATGACAATATTTCCAATGAGAAAAAACTTCAACTGATCTATTGAATTCTCTGATGGCGCATAGAGACGAAATTGACTTGATTTAGCTCTACTGCTACAAATGAAAAAAGGATGAGTTCAGTCAACACTTTTCTTATCAGGAATAGCGATTTTCTGGCACGAATTGATCAAATTGAAAAAAACTATAAATCGGCTTAGACAATAGAACTACAGTGAATTATTAACGAGACGAAATTTTGGATTTATTAATTCTCTTGAAAAGTTAACAACATTTAAAAAAAACTTGCAAAAATAGAATTCCGAATCTGTATAACATTGTATGGGCGTGGCTGAGTTCTTGCATCTGCAGAATATATGTGAACTTTGTTATAGTTGCACGTGTTTTAGTTTTTGAGTAACGAGAGAAACATTTTTTTTAAAAACAGAGATGTCTTCACATTATTTTGTATCATGAACTTGTTCTTTGATCGGTTTTGATTTTTTTCAATGCCAATTTGCATTCAAGAACTTTCAATTTGAACCCAATGTTTTCACTTTTGCTGAAAAGGGAACGTTTAATAAGCACACTATACAAAGGTAGAAGAGACGGAGATACTCCGATTCGTCTTTTAATATTGATCAAGGGATTTTTAGGGTCTTCCCTCTGGATGTTGCAAACGTTTTGAAAGAATGACATTCCCTCGGTGAAGAATATAAAGGGAAACGAGTGTATGAGTGTCACCAATGTTTACCGGTTTTCTTTATTCCGCTATAATTGTCTGTAACGGATATTAGTGCGCGAAAACGTTATTTTAAAATAATTATAATGGATGCACGGTTTCCAAATTGAACTGACTTTTCACAACGATTTGGTGAATTATGATGTCAAATCCACTATGTCCGCGTTCTATATACGTTCATATAGAAAACATCTTTACCTAGAAAAGGATCTTGTCCTTTAGTGAAATTACATGCCGCACAAATTTTTTTATCTTGAAATAAATACACCAAAAATGAATTCAAAACTTTAGAAATACACCTGGTACGCGTTTACCTTGTCTTGCACTTGCATAATAAAGCAATCATTTATCACAAATTGTTATGGAAGATATATAAGGTACTTTTCAAACCTTCTTATAGAATTATATGTTTATAATATTTTTAAATAATTAGAACTGACAAGTGATTCCTACCACACGTTATTCATGCAGTTAAGTATTATTTAATCATCACACAAACAAACTAATAAAACTGCAATATTTCACAATTATTGATTTTTATGTATGAAAAAGAGCACATATCCCCTAAATTAGCGAAAAAAAAGAGTGAAATCTGTATAAAGCAACAAATAAAATCAAAAAAAAAACTCCGAAATTAGTTGTCAAGAATTAGTGAAATGATAGTACGAGAGCCGACAATTCATCATATAGACATAAAAACAAGAAATGCACAGGCAGTCTATACAGACAATACAAACATACAGACAAGAATATTCTTTTAATGAGCTGTAGGCAATTTTACAAACAAAAAAATTCGCAAAATTCCTATATTGGGAAGAAATTAAAAAAATAAGTTTATAAAGAGTTTGATTAAAATTCGTTGATAGAACATTTTTTTCTTCACCTTTTTATGAAACAATGTGTGGGATGAGAGTTCAAAAAACCAGACAATTTATTGTAATAGACACCGATTTGTTTACTTTTTGAGATATATGTGCGTAAATATAGAAATTTTTCATATTTCAGTTTAATTTATTTTTTTAATTTATTTATTATATCTACATTAATTAATAGAATTACTATGAACACTATGAAAACGTAAAATCCTTTTTCTTCTGGCATGTTGAAAGACACAGAAAAGAAAAGTTTTTATGTCAGTTCAGGAAAAATGCAGAAAAACGAGAACAGCGAGAGCACTCTTTATGCTCTAGAATCATCTCTCTCATCTATGCGTTAGCTAAAGATTCGGCAAAGGACATGCGATAGTAAAGGACAGCAGTACACACAAGCAAACGAAAACATTAACAACAACATTAGTAATATCATCTGTCAATTCAAGTAAGAAACGTGAAGCATAATATTTAATATAAACAAAGCTATACGCAGGAGCAAGTATTTAAATATTTATCTGTCAATTCGAAACAAAGGCTCTGCAAACAACATAAACGAAGTATTAATTTCTGCAACTTTACAAAATCGAATTAAAACAAACGTTAAAGCAAAATTTTTAGCATCTGTCGCCTGAAATAAATATATAAACTTTGCGAAGCGTTTCTTTAACTACAGACGTGTGAAGTCATGATTTAAAACGGTTTTTATATAGAATTTTTGTTTCGGTCTACATTACTTTGTATATTTGTTTTAGACTTTAGATAAAAAAAATTTATAGTACATAAGGCACAGCGCTGGCGTATTGGCCGATATTCGATAAACATAATTCGTACGTAATTCTTGCACAAGAAATATTAAACTTGCATATAATTTATCGGACCTTCTAGTACTTATTTCTGATTCTTGCAAAGAGAAAAACAAAATACCATGCATTGAATGAAAGAATGCATATCGATTTATTTACACGTATATCATAAATTGTTTCACCAAAGTGAATTTGCTTTAAGCACTCCTTATGTACACTTGAATGCAATTTTTTAATTACAAACAGATTAGTTACTAATTTCAATAATTTTTTTAATCCGCTTTCTACGACATCGTCCTGACATTACTCATAGGCGCCGTGATTAAATGCCCGAATCCGGAATGACCACGGCCGCTCCTTGTAATAGAATATTGAAATTCAATTTTTTTTGAGAACGTTTGGGAACGATCAAAAGACATGCCTGCAGTATAATATGACTTGAAAACGCCTCTGGTTTCGGAGTGTTTTGTCCTCAATTCATAAAAACACACAATTAAAGATTTCCATGTTAATCCATAAAAGTGGAAAAAATCTGACATGTCCACCCAATATTACATAGAACTATATAATTTTTGGCCTTTTCTCTGTCACTTCGTAATAAGTAAAGCGTCAAACATGCGGAAAGAGGCATTTTCGAGTAAAAGATCTTTCAGGAAAGAAAGTGCAGTGCAGACAATAATTTGAGTATGGAAGGACAATTTTATGGTGCTGGGATTGTAGATCAATGGAAATAAGTAACAAAAAAAAAACCCATTACAATAAACAACATGCCTACTACATATTTCAAAACTTTCGACACACTTCTCTCGGAACACGATTTTTCAAAACAACATGCAACATAATTCTGTACTCTTAATCTTTATGATAACATTCTAAAGAAAAGTGCCTGAGATACTTTTGATAAATTCATTTTAAAATTATTTGTTAATAAAAGATAGGTTTCTTCCTCATCCATTCACATACGCGTCTATCAAACAAAAATCAATAAATACAAGCTAAATAGCTTCCTCAAATGTTATTATTCTAAAAATTTTGTTTCTGTTCAACAAAATTTTCAAAAACCAAACCCCTTTTTTTAACCTGTTATAGTGGCCTCTCCACCTTAAGTCACCCTAACCTCAATCAAAAAATTCCTTGCGACTTATGAAGTCTCTTCGACGCTACTTATAATATGATAAAAAAAAAAAAAGAACACTCTGATTGAGCATGGAAGAGAACGCATACACAAAAGTGACAAAAGCAACTAACACCAAATAATAATAACAGAATCATTCGCGTTAATGAAAAGAGGCCTTCTATTGAGTTTTGAGCGTATTTAGAGTAAACGTTTATACTCATTATATTTAGAGTAAACGTTTATACTCATTATACGTGAATGCTGTGAATGTACATAAGCTTTACGTTTTTGATAGATACTTAAAGGGAGTGCATTTAACTAAAAACTGACATATAAATATATATATGTAACGCAGGCAATTTTAACTAGTAGGAAAAAAGTACATGGAAACTGAAGCAAACGCATATAAATGCTTAAGTGAACATCAGCATGTCTCTCTCTACTTTTCATAAAGAAGTGCTCTTTTTTAATAATAAGATTGATATGATAAATCTTATGGAAATAAAAATATTAGTTTGGGGAAAAAGAAATCCATTATTTTCCAATTCGAAATGTTAAATAAAGTCCTGAAGTTCATATAAGATTGGATGGATTTCTTTTTCCCCAAACTAATATTTATAATATATTTTCCACTTTTTTAGATTTTTAGATATTTATTGCAACCAACCACCGCCGACAAATTTGACAAATAATAAGCAAATAAGTAAAGTAAGGTGACCATCACATTAAAAAGTCTACCTATCATACTTTATAATATTAGTTAGTTGTAGCAGATTTTTTTGTAGAATACCGTATATCTGTTGTAGGTTATGAGCAGTGAATAAAAAACTTGTAGGCTTGGCTTTAGTCAAACTTGGGCCGCTTTTAATAGCAGTGAGAATGCTTCAATGTTTTTATCAAGTCTGATTTAGATACCTTAACTTCTAGGACCGGGAAAATGTTTACCGCAAACACATGTAATTTTTGAATTTGATACTGTTCAAGAATATAGACATTTTATAAGGTTTTCAAAGCTTCCTTCTTTGCTTTGCAAACGTTTTTATAAACAATCGAAATTTTAATACTTTATCAAAGTAGACGGGCCTGGCCAATTTTTTCTAATGATATGCAAGTGGTGGAAGATTGCTAATCCAGTATACGTGAATATTTTTATCCATCTATTTGCTGTAGTTTATTAGTAATGAACAAAAAATTCATTTTTTTTTTTTGCTTTCGAAAACGGAGGTGTTTTCAGTCTACGTTGTACTACAGTCGTGTCATTTAGCGATTTGTCCAATTTTCAATCCCAGCCTGTGTGCAACATCTTCCCATGTTTCTGACAAATTCGAAGTCGAGAAGTTCATTTGTACGGTCAGGAAAATATTTACCAAACAAACGGACATACTTAAATCGATTCTGAATTTATTGCTGATCAAGAATATATAGACTTGTTTGTGGTCGCTGAAGTTTCTTTCTGGGTATTACAAACAAAATGACAAAGAGATATACCCTCACCTTAGATAGTGGGTATAATAAATGGATAGATTGGATTAAATATGTTTAGAAAATTATTCTATACAGAGTAAACAAAAATATTACTATTAAGATGTTTTGAATATTGCATATATACATGATCAAACTTTATATATCCTTATCAAATTGTGCAGCGTACAACACAAGTGAAATAAAAGGAAAAGAAAGAAAAAACCACACCAATATGAAATGATAAAGGCTTCACACGTGAACAAATGCTTTTTACAATAAAAACAACACGGTAAACGATACAAACAAACATCGGTTCGCTACAATGAACAGCTACACACTATGACAGAAATTATAGCGCACCAATGTTAAAATTTTAATGCTTGTGGAAATCTAGAAGACAATTGGAGTAAAAAGTCATGCAAAAACGCTTTTTAAATTTTCTTCGAACAATTGAAATAAGAGAGAGGGGCTGTAAACTTAAACATATGAGCTTTACTTCCAACGTATCAGAGAAAATAGTTGAAGAAAAACAATAGAAAAAAAAGAAAAAGAAAAGGTAACGCTTCGGCCAACAGCTGTTTGTCTTTCAAGCAATATTTGATTGAAAAAATTGTTTACAGGGATGCCATGTGTAGGAAAATTACTCTCTCTTTTCAATTTCCTACGTTTAAAAATAAAGATTATTTTCTTTTGCATCATCTCAGTCTAATGAAAGTTTAACGTATGCTACGGAATTTGCGTTTTAGAAAAAACTAACTTCATTTATGACAATTTGAAACTTTATACGGCTGTACTTATTTTATTCTGTTTTCCAGTTCATTTAATTCCGATGTTATGAAATCTTTGCTTTTTAAACGTTGCAAAAAATAAGATGTTGCCTCCACGGAAGTTTAGATAGGCTTGAATAACATACGCCAAAAAATGTAGAGAACTGACGAGGACTGCAAGTTACAGTTTTTTATTCATTGTGCTCCCGGGTACATCTACTAAATTTGAATAAGTGACAGATCAACTTAGGTAGTATATATATATATATGCGCTCGTAACGTACACTTTTGTTCTCAATAGATGAAGAAGGAAAAAGCTACGACTTTCACCGACAATTTTATTTATTTCAACAATAAAATGACTTTGTGTCGAGAAGCATACTTCTATTTATGTTTTTAATATTCTTCTATAAAGACGTTCAGCGGACTAGTTTCTTAAAAAATTTTCTCTTTATATTCTCCATACTGTATGTTCGCCCTAAATATTTGTTCCTTGTTGGAAAATAAACCGGGAAACAAGTAAAATTCGTTGAAATTTTATCAAAAATATATCCGGATAGCATAAGTAAGATCAGCATTTAAAATATTCATATGAAGAAATTTATACAATAGGTACAATAAGATATTTCCGCTGTTTTCTATCAAAAATTACAAAATTATTATGAAAGAACGATATCTTCTGTATGTCCTACTTCTTCCATATTTTAGACAAAATATGAATACCAAAAATAACTGAGCTATTGAGGCTTTGCCCAAAAAGCGTCGATATCGTTGTAAGAGTGGAAGCCAGACTGGATCAGAATTGATCGTAACCAGTCTTAGTCAGAAGTAGTAATATCTCCTAATAAGAACAGGTAGGGTGACACGTTCCAGGTTAGTGCTAAAATTGCTAAAGTTTCCTGGGCGACTTTTGCTACGTGAGATTGTGCTAAAAACTCACAATATGACTTTCGATACATTACGCCGGTTTTTGGTCTCAACTTCAACTAGTTGGTAGCATTTCCTAATGGTTGCTCCATTACGTTGCAACAATCCATACAATACATAACTTTATCATCCATGGTTTGCCTACAGGGTTATCATGGTTATTTGTGCATTTGAACATCCTAACACAAACACCCGTCAACTCTGGTAAGGATTTAGCGGCACTGTCTTTAGAATTAAAAAGAAAAACTAAAATTTTTCGCAAAAGGCCCTTAATTCGGTATAAAACTTGAAATTTTTGCACGAAAAAATTATGCGATGTTCATACGGTGTCAGTAATACTTCAAGATTAAGTTGTTACGAGATGATAAAACTTGCTATACTACGTTCTACATCGAACAATTTCAACAAAACCATCTCGTGGGGCTTTTGTACACTCCTAACAGTTGAATGCAACTTCTATTAACGATTAGTGTAAAAAAATATTAAGGCTTAATAATTAGATCCAAGAAAAGTTAAATTAAACAATAACCAAAATGTGCTTCCTTAATTATCCTTGATTTGGTTACCTTTTTACACCATTTTTTTAGTTTGTTGCGTATTTCTAAGGATGTTCTAAGAAGTTCGCGAAAGTAGTATATTACGAAAAATGGAACATTAACATACGCAAACAATCGATTTTCTCTTAAATCGAATAATTTTTACCGGCTAATAGCACTATACAATTGCGGAGAGATACTTTTTATTGAACACAAATGAAGAACATTGATATGTTAACGATAGTTTTTTCAACTGTTATAGCTTAAAATAAGTATACATAAAATCTTCACATGCCTATTATATGTGTAAGAAAAAAGAAGATGTATAAAGTTGGAATATATGCAGATCCTCTAATATAACATAATTAGGAAAAATTTATTTTAAAAAGAAATTACTTTTTTATAATATCTAGGTACCCAAAAGTGCACCTTTAAGTGCATAGCATTCCCCCCTAACCCTTAATTGCATGATATTTTGTTTTGCATACTGTCAGGTTTTTGAATAAAATTAAATGCAACTTGAATGTAGACAATTGGTAATAATATGCATATAATGGCTAATGCTTACACATTCCCTTCTTAGGATTGGAAGAAAATGTAAATAAAAAGAGTAAATCCATTAGATAGTCTTTAAAAGAAAGAGGTTTGCACATTTCTATGAAAATGTACTTGAAGTGTAACTAAATTGCTCTTTTCTAAAATGGCATTCGCGGTTGTAAATGGAAACGCGTACGTAAGGAATTGGTGTGACGATAAATGCAAATTATCAGATGATTAACAATGTACAATAAGTGCTGACCTAAACTAATTTTACGAATCAGTTTCTTCTTCATCTAAATTGACATAAATCATCGTAATACCTCCAATAGCCAAAAGCTAAACTTATGTCGAAGAAAATTATATTCGGAACAAACAAATACAAAGTGAAATTGCTGAAAACTCAACTGCGCACGCATTGTCATTTTTATATGAAACTATATAAATTCTCCACATCACATGAAACATTCGACGTTAAAAGACCAAGGGATGTGTTAACATTCGTCCTATACAAATTAATTTTAAACCGCATGTTTTGTAATTAAAAGGACATCTATACAATTTTATAAAGAGATCAATCTACCAGTCTAATTCTTTTACATATTAATTTGCCTTGGAATCGTTAGTCGTTTATTTTTTCTTATTACTTCTGTATCAATTTCCTCAAATGTGTAATGAATCCCAACCGAAGCGAGCAATAAAGATACACACAACTACAGTTACACAATAAATGAGAAATCTCGCAATTAAACATAAAAAGAATTAAAGTGGTGGCGAAAGTCAGTATGGAGTGCAGGTGCAGTAGTAATATCACACGTTCACACGTACACACTATTGGAGAGCAACTCAAAGGAGGGACAATGTAGATGGCAGACAGCAATGAAAATGTTGCAAATCAACTAATGAATACATATCACGCATCTTACATATTGAAATATGCAAGTTAAAATCATACACAAAAAGTTTAGACGACAGAAAAAGAAAGAAACAATCAAGACATTCACACATACACATGCATAATTATCAAATATGCTTGTGTATCGTTTTCCCTGCGTTGTTTTTATAAAATAATAATAAGACACATTAAAAGAGAATGCGCTAACTGAATACATGCTAAATTTTGTAATAGAGCAAGCAAATACACGTTCGAATCGATGTACATACTCTAAAGCAGTGCAAACACCCGTAATAATAATATTGAAAATTTCCAGACAAAGAAAATTAACTCTAAATCATACGAATAAATGAAATTCAATTTAAGAAAACTGATGTAGTCAATATGCAGAATGTGAAAGATTTAGATCCACAAAAAAAATTTAATATTATCAATATATATATATATATAATGCCTACATGCATACTTTCCATGCTAAACCGCAAGAAGGACCTATCAAATATATAAAAGTAAAACCACAATTTCCATACATTTTTCTAAGTTATACAAAAATTTTTTAAAGTCTATAAAATTTTTCGCTTGCTCACAATTTTTATAATAAATCTTTTTCTAGTAAGCAATTAGCTGTAGCAAATGTTTCATTTTTGACGTTTTCTTTTAGCACACAATCTTTTATGAAATTTCTGCTTCACATTTTTCACTTTTCCACTTAAGTTTAGATTTAGAAAATAATTTACTTTACTTATCCTCACCTTCAATGTTTTTTCAGTTAAGATAATCTTCATTTTTTTTAATACTCAATTCTTTGAGAAGACGGAAAATTATAATTAAAAGTCACACAAATCAAGAAAAAAGTTTTTAATTCGTTTAGTTCGCGTCGTAAATGTCGTCACGGCGTTCGTTAACATCGTCATTTTCTGTGTTGTTGCTATTTCCTCAACAGTAATATTGGTGGTGCCTCAGAGTACAGAAATTTTTTGTCGCTTCGTTTTTAGTTTTTCTGTAAAAAATTTTTTCTTTTGCTTAGATCACGCACTCAAACACACACTCGCTGTAAATGCATATATATTATATACGTATATATATATAAAGTACTATTCATGCAAATTTTCACCTTTTGCAATTCCCATGTACACCCGAATTTCAAAGGCTCTTTTAGGCTTCACTTTTATGGAAAACTCTCAAATTTTTGGATACTTCATGTCTTGTTACTTATATATGTGGTTTTTAAAGATTATTTCTACTAATTTTCACTTTTATTTATGTTCCAGCAAATTTTCACTCGCTACTCAAGAAAATTAAATATACGACCACATTAAAGACCACCATTTTGTTATCTAGCGAAGAGAGCGCAAAACCAATCATTGGACAGAGTTGCACATTTTCTGCTGAAACAGAAAAGTTACAACACAGAAGCAGGCGATTTTTTTTGAATACTGAATATTACAGTTATTCGTGTGGATGAATAAATAGGGATATGCTAGTTGGCTACTTTTGTTTTCTAAAGGCAAGATGATGCACTATTTTTACTGTGCACACACTGGAGACGAAGATCTTATAAAATATGTATAAAAATTGGTGGATATTATTCGGTATCATGTTAATTTTTTATTTTTGCCCTCTTTATTTATATACAAACGGATTATGTGATAAACAAGCGTTTTTTTTCTATTGGTACTCACCAAAACAGAGATGTTATAATAAATTAAACTTGTCGAAATATTGCCGGCGTACACGCCAACAGGCTAAGAAGGCCATTATGAATTATGAACTGAAACTCATCGAAAGAAAGAAAATATCAAAAACTAATGCAGTTAAAAAGGTAAGCGAACTTATATGTTTACCAATCTCTCTCTTTTAAACACTTCATTCTGGTAAAGGCTTTAAACTTCATACATTATGACGCGATCATCGCTAACTTTATTGATTGCATTTTTTACAATGGGCAGCAAGAATACCACAACAATTTAGAGGTATGCTGAAGATCTTTGGAGGAACTAGCTAGCAATTTAGCTACACAATATGATATTTCTTTAAATGATGACGATTTCCTAAGAGCAATTGATCAATTTATATATAGCGATTATATTTATTAAAACAAAACAAAAACAAACTCTTACAACTAAAATAAAACAAAAAAATTATAAATAAATCATAATAAATATAAATTATAAATACATTCAGTCACTTCCTCGGGCCATTCTGTCATTTTGACTTCATTCGCTTCCTCGGCCAACTTTAGTCCAGTCATTTTGACTTTATTCGCTTCATCGGTCAACTTTAGTCCAGTTATTTTGACTTTATTCGCTTCATCGGTCAACTTTAGTTTAATCATTTCGATATTCTGTCCTCTCATATTGGTATTCAGTCCTCTCATTTTGGTATTCAGTCCTCTCATTTTGTAAATATTATACAGGTAACCCTCCTATAACGCGGTTTTGTTACAACAATATGTTATTAATTTGTTAGATTTATTAGTTATTATATTATATATGTGTATACTTTAACTTATACGATATAACATATTACATGTTGGAGATTACGTCATATATGTTAAAATATATGAAAAGTTATATCAAATCGATTTTTGATTTAACAACCGGAAGAGCTTTCAATTTGAATTCCAATGAAAATAAAAACTTTGTGATAAGTTTTTATTTAATAAACAAGGTTTTGTTTCTGTGTTCCTGTTTCTTTTTTTATTTTTGTAATTTACTTAAAAGTGCTTTCAAAGGGCAGTGAATCATCGCAAAAAACTTAAAATAAATATTTTTATATAAATAAATTCATTTCAAGGACTTTGAGATTTAGTTAAATGTTCCAAAAGATGGGTCTTAGCCAACAATTGAATTGTATTGCAAAAAAGAACAAATGTAGCGTAATGCAATTGTCGACCACTCCGATATATTTGTTTGGAACAAAATTACGGAGTGGGAGCTAGTTCAACAAGATGCACGGTGTGTTGTAGAAGTTTCCGAATGGATTTTATTACCACAAATAACAACTGACAATATAATAATATATATTTCAATAGCGAAATAATAATAATAATTTCAATAACGAAAGGAATAACACAAAAATGCGGTTTAATTTTTTTTCATTTTTGTATTAATTAGAATATCTGGGTTTCTGTTGCCATTATCCTTTATCCTTAAGATAAAAATCTATTTTAAAATGTGTATAAAAAGCCTCGTGTTCTTATTTAACCATTACGTATTCTTATTATTTACCCAAAAGTTCTTCACGATTTTAATTAGCCGATAAAAGTTGGTTTCCAAAATTCGTTCCAAGACGAAAGTAATACGTAAATAAATGGAAGCGAAATATTAAAGCAGTTTTCTTTTCTTTTTACTTGGATACTCTGCATCTTTATCCATATTTTCCCGTAAGTCTATCTCTGTATCACTTTTTAACTCATCTTCCTCAGAACTGTCAGAAAATACCACAGGCCCAGAAGCTTTAATAAACATTATGGTCTTACCCAAACGTCTGCATTCTGCAATAAAAGTTTGTTTTCAATTGTTATGTCTCAAAATCTGCAAAATTGCAACTTACCGGCCCGTAAAAATAACTGCCTACCAAAACGATTTATAGCGCATTTTGCTTGATCCTTCGACAAACTAAATATAAATGCCCTTTAAAGAAAGCTTTAGAAAAATAATGACGTTTATCAATATAAATACTTACAAATTTGTCACATCCTCAGGGCCACGTAGTTCAAATGTGTTATTGGCACCACTGCTGATGATGATATTTTTTGATTTGCCTTTAACAAAATAGTTGTGAGCAACTTTAATCATGTCTTTGCGGACCGTAGTGTTGGCTATGCACGGGGAATATTTTATTTCGAAGTATATACCTCTTTTAATAGCTAATAGGTAAGCTTTGTGGCTAACATGGATGTGGCTACCAGCCTGAGTATCAAAAGTTATTAAATCCCCATTAAATGAAGTGCAACAGTGCTGAATAGAGAAAGACAATAAATTTCTTTGCATGTCACTGAAATCTCTTTAACTTACTGTTAACGCAGCTTCGGTTTTGGGTTGACCAGCAATGATATCGAATTTTCTTAAATTTATGGAATTTGCCTGAAGTTATAATAATAATAAATTTAGTCATATTATAGGCAAATATAAAATATAAACAATACCATAGCATGTGCAACCTCTGCGTCTACATAACATATTGTTATACGTTGTAAAATTTTCAATTTATTTTTAAAGTGGACTTGAAGCCATACAAGATCATGCGGCTGTGGAAATGCATCAGATGAACGCTTAGTATTTTCTTTTTTAGTGTAATCGAAGAATTGCTCAATAGCTACAGTTTTGTACCCCACTGTAAGTAGTCATATATTGTTCAGTAACCTGCCAATCTTACTTTTTGTAATACTTACAAGCGCTGAGATGTTCACACATCTCCTTTAGCAATGTTTCATTTTTGTTAAAAGGTATGCAAAAATCATAAAATCCCCTAGTTTCTTCCATGTCTTTTATTCTTCGTCAAAATTACACTTTTAGAAATGTAAACACACGGAACATTTTTTTTTTTTAAGAATTGAACAGAGCTGATATTTTAGAACACTTTTTGTAAACAATGAGAAGATAACAAACAGCGTCTAAAAGGCAAAACAAAATTGAAATAAATGTTCGAACCAAGTTTACGACTGGATAATTTTGCTGTTAAGCGCTTTTATGCTCTGAAAGTTTAAATCTTAGCAGCATCCTATTCTTCTTCTTTATAAAGTACAATATAAAGAATGCTAATATCCTTCTCTTTTAATACACACATATATCCTCATTTTATTGTAATCTAGTTGCTATTGTCATAAATAACAAGGACATCATCTAATTTAAGTCTCTTTTAGCGCTTCTCTATCTTTAAGTATCTCTAAGTTTCCAATGGAGTACGGGAGATATTTCAATATAATGAGAGAATCGTAAAAATTAAGAAATAAATAGACGTTTGTTGTTTTTGTATAAACAAAACACACATCGTAAAAACTTAGTAAGCGTGCAAAATGAAACGAAAAAAGATTTTACAAAATTTTAATTTGAAAATTTCTATTTTCTTAAATAAATTTCGCGGTTTTATATACTTTTTATTTTTTTGTATGTCATAGCTCAATTTGTTCTATGCAAAGAGTTCCAGTGATTTTGTCAACCGTTTCAAGAACTGTATGTAGAGAAAGTTGTAAAATTTATGTAAAAATATTTGTTGCTACTAATTCCAGTCTGTTTTTGTGGCATGTTCCAACGCAAAACAGACCTTCGACTTTTGGCAACGTTTAGATGTCATCGGTGCGTGAATAACAAAAAAACATGTAAGTAAATGCAAAGAAGAAGAAGAAAGTAAATAATCAAGTAGGCAAAAGAAAAAACCAAATATATTTATCAAAATACACATTCGCGCAGGTGCATTTGAAAGTTTATTTTAAATGTCAGGAAAATACTGTTACAAAACTGCCTTTTCTATTTTCCCTCATATAAGTCCGTATCGGTACATCGCGAAAAGCGTAGATTTTATTTACTATCTCAATGGTTTTTACAATTATTTAAAGGAACTTGTTTTTCTAATGCTTGTTTAACCCAAATAGTATTGTTCTACTCTCAACGTACAACCATTAGTATAGACCCTTACATATTTATTTAACATGACTGGTTATCTAGAATATTTTACAGACATATGCACTGTGATTTCCTTAATTTATACGTAATGCAGTGCGAAAGATTGTTATCATGTAATTACAATGAAAATAAATGCATAAATTTACAGATTACAGAGTTGAAACATCGTTCTTAATCCGAACTTACGCAATTTAAATTGTTTTTTATTTTTTCGATTACTCTGAATCGACATGCAGTCCGATCAAGAATTTCGAATGTCTACACAATAATACTCGCAACGTAAAGTCTAGTAAGCGGCGTCCACAATATTATATTATATTCAAGTAAATCCGGTAGCTCCGGAGTATCATTCCTAATAAGCGCGTTATATTTAGCCTTCACTTCTTTCTGCATTCCTCGGCATGTTGATTGTTTGGGGCTATCTCCGCACTTTCAAAGGTTTTAATTCCTCATTTACCCATTCGTTGTAAATTTTTCTTGGGCGACCTCTGGATACATCGCGTAATAATTTAAGTCTTCCTGGACAAATTTTTAAACACGGATAATCACTTACAAGTCTTCGTGATTTTTTTTCCGACTGTCCAGAAAATTCAGTTTCGTTACGGCTGGGTATAATACTTTTGTTATTAGCCTGACCATTTCCTCGATGAATAACATCTTCAACCGCAAATCGTTCAGCATTTTCACCATCACACTTAAATATAAAAACTGTTTTCCTCATAGTCGTCAAAGGTGTTTTCCAAATATAAAACGTCTCTGCCCATAATTACTCTACGTGTATTGGATTGTGGTAATCTCTTTTACTTTGTTTGTTGGAGTTTCACCAAACACAACTGCTTTCGAACCAAACATTTTAAAACGACTCACAACTTACGCCCGTTTCACATTTCAAATGGCGTTTTGACTCTTAGAATGTTTGTCGCTGAACGCTGATGTTCTTATCGCTTCAGCCCAAAAACATTCAGTCGAACCGGAATGACTTATCATTGTCATGGCCATTTCGACCAACGTATGCTTCGCCTTTTCGGTAACACAACATTCAGCCGTTCGCAAATATTTTATTTTCTTAACCATTGGTTTTTCGATTTCGTTTTTATAGTTTTTAAATGCTCCGAACATCTCGTCTTCCAACTCGAAAACATATCTGGTAACATATCTTTTTGCGAAATACCGTGCCATCAAATGAAACTTTATTTACCCGACCGCACAAGTCACATCTGTGAAATGTTTTTAAACATATTTTTCTTTATGTGAATTTGGCACATTTTTTATTTTAACACCGCGCGACGTGTTTCTATTTCTATCACGTCTTGCAAACAATTATAAATTAAATATATAAATCTATTGTGTTGTTTTACCGCTCGTTCGTTTGCTTTCGATATAGTGTAACGTTTCTTATTAACATCATATTTTTTCTTTATTTTCATAAATAAATAAATCGTATTTTTTACACGCTCTCAACACACATTTGTACTCCTCACAAAATTGTCTTTAAAAATTGCACCCTTATTATTTATTGTCTATTGCTTTTCCCAGAGAAATAAAATTATGAGGAGTCGATGTTACGTACAAAAATGTTATATTTATACCACTTATTGCTTTTATATACATATTATTCAACGGCATTACTCTTTCCTCGTATTCTTCATTCGTCGCCAATTACACTCACACTCACAGCGCTGCTGGCAACGGACCGCTTGTGCTTCATCACACTGTTGTAGTTGTTATTGTGATTGTTAACTGCCAGTAGCTGTGTCATGTATTTTGCTGCGAAATGTCTCAACTGACCGAAATTATAACATTTTTTTTTGTTATGCTCATTGCTTTTGTTCTTTTCTCTGCGGTAATCTGTGAGACTTTGCTGTACCAAAAACCTTTTAACTGCTTCGTTTTCAATGTACTGACGGCAGGCAAGATGTCTCTGACTTCAATTATAACTGCAAAATTATCATAAGATTCTGGCAGACTTGACAATAAATAATAACTGATAACTAATATCTCATCGAGCAATATAGCGTTCACTTCATTCAAATTCTCTACTGTGTGTTCATAAATTCATTTATTTAATCTGCAATTTCACCACTTTCTCGTAATTTCACGTACAACAACTTTTTAAGCAACGTAATCTTTGTTGCCGGCTCTATTGCCTTTTCACCTTTTATTTCAAAATTCGTGTCTTCAGAATTTGTCTCTGCTTCGCACGCTACATTTTATAGGTCTAAATGCATTAGCAAACACTTTTCATCGTTCAGCATCTCCATTTGAATCAAATTCATTTCGTTATGCTTTTCGTTCTTCATACAGAACTTATTTTCATTCGTTTTCTTTTGATTTGTTTATCCACACAAAATTTATTTAAATTACTTTTATTTAAATTACTTTACGTATAGTGTTGGCGGCCTGTGTCGATAATTTGTTGGAATTTGAATATTCGTGAATATGAAGATACGTTAAAATATTTTCTTCCAGAGTCTAACTTTAAGTACTGCTCGAAAAACTTACTTTATTGAAATGAACTCGATTATACATATATTAGCTTCTTAAATATAACACAATTCCTTCTCATAGAATAAGCCTGTTGCCAAATTTACAACACCTATTAATATTTCTTCATGATGAAATTTGGGATTCTTACTTGATTATTACGAACTTTACAAGTAAATGGAGCTTCATTTTTTTTTATCTGTATTTATTTACACATTGTGAAAGGAATCTGTTATTTATTTACCCAAACGAGTAATTATTTTACTTTTAGTGATAGCTTCAGCATCTATAAAATATGCCCTACCTGAGGACAGGTATAATTTTGAGGAGCTGCAGTTATTACAAAAAATAGTAGTAAATTTTTGTGCAAAACTTACAAAAATAAAGAATTATCATTAACGTTACGGAAAGTTTCAATAATGAACATAGGGGAAAAAAAGCAACTACCAAATGCCCGCAAGCGTTTATGCACATCTGTCGCTTAGATCTAAACCGATTGGTCAAACAACAAAACGTTTAGAAGAGTAGATAGAGCAGAATGCGTTAAAAAAAAATAAAGAAAAAAAGCAAATCTCCGGTTCGCTGACTTCATAAAACATTTGGTGATTGGAGTTTACAGCCGTGCTCATCAGAAACAAAGTTTTTAAAACAAAAAGAACAAAAAACAATGATGCAAAAGTAAAAAAAAAGCCAAAAAAAGCAAAACATTTATACGGACAAGAAGAAAAAATGTTATTTTAAAAAAAGGAGGAACTCCCGTTAAAAGCATGCCATTAGGATATTAATAAGGCGCAACGAAGGAATCTCCGAGAGTGATCATCAATCCAACAAAGGTCGGCCAGCCACTGGAAGCAGAAGAAATTAGATTTGAATTCAATTGAATTGAATTTATTATATATTAGTTTGGGGAAAAAGAAATCCATTATTTTCCAATAAAGTCCTGAAGTTCATATAAGATTGGATGGATTTCTTTTTCCCCAAACTAATATATATATATAAATTCATATAAGAAATTCTGTGCCAATGAAACTTCAAGTCTCATCTGGGGCTCATGACAAAATTGTGTGAAAATTTATAGAAATTGGAAGAATATTATACTTCGTGTCATGCACATAACTTCTTTTTTCTACCGCCGTTTGTTTCAATTATTCTGTTCTAGTTAAAAAAAAAAAAAAATTTAAATAAAAAAAAAACAAATAATGAAATCAACGAAAGTCTAAATGATTTACAATTAATTGATTCCTTTTGGATATATAGACTTTCAAATCTAGTATCGATTGTTTTAGCCACTATTTCCACTTATTGTATTAAACACATTTTATTCAGTTACTTATTAAATAAATTCACGACATTTCCCCATGGATAAACATTAAGAGGGTTTTCGTTTATTACACAGGGATCAGTTTTACGTTAAAGAGTTTTGGAGCAGGAGCAGTAGTAGTAGTTTCGTGTGTTTGCCTTAGCTTTTTGCTGAAATGATGTGCTCACTATGAGAGATTTTGAAAATTAATGTGTGTTGGAAGCGAAAAAATCAATCAGCATCATACAAATAGTAATGAAAATGCTACAATAATTTAGTAGCATCTATAAAAAGTTGAAGAGTTTCATAAATTTCTACTTCACGTTCTAATATGTTAGAAAAGCTGCAATCACTATAACAAAAATTATTAATATTTATCTATTAATAGTAAATATAATAATTTAAAGAAAATGCAATATTATTTGTGGCTTCACAATTATACTGCTGGCGGAAAATCAAAAATTCGCTTTTGTTTCACAAGATTTAACGTCTGTTTTGGCAAAGAAGCAATTTTAGAAAATAAAGTTCAGTCGTGATCGCTCAATAGTCATCATTTTCAAAACAAATTATTAATCTTCTTTTAAGCATGCATTTGTAACAATACTGTTGTCATGTTACTCATTAAACGCAGATTTCGCAGGTCAATACGTTTATTAATAAGCTACGGCGTCATTTATGTAGCAGCATGTAAGTGACTTCTAATAGCTCGAAAGAACAAAAAATAATTAATAAATGTTGCCAAGAGCTGTCATCAAAATTAAATACATTGGATTTTCCAATTTGGAGTTGGATTTGGACATTCCATGCCATAAAGAAAAACCAAAAAGGGTATTTTTTGCAACAATATTATTAAAATTCACAAATTTTTTATGTTTGATTTCCGTCGCAACTTCTTCATGTACATATGCTACAATCTGATCTTCTTATATCAACTCTCGCTCGTTATTTTCAAAGCACTAGTGCGCAGTCCTTCTTGATTCGCTTCTTCCAAAGTGTTTTCCACTGCTTCATCGTCAGTCAAGCCGGGCTCATCTTTTGGCGTCTTTTCAAATAGTTTGGCTTTAGCACGTCGTGACTTGATTAAAATACCATGACCGAGGCAATCGTAATTTTCACTATAGCACCTTTCTCGACAACAAATCCGACATAAACGAAACGTACATTTAAACCCGAGAGGGTTACAACAGCACTGCTGGCAATTTTCTAAATGGCGATCATGTTTTCCTTCAGGTTTGTCCGGTCTACGAAAACGACGACGTAACTTTTTCATGCGCTTGCGAGATATTTCTTTGCCTTCATTGTCGTAGTACTGCCGCTTTTCTCGGCTTGGATCCTCCGCTAAACGCGCCTTCTCCGCTATCACTTGTTTATGAATTTCAGGTGATAAACGTATGTAAGGTTGACACAACCAAGGCGGCAAGTACATATTATACTGAAATAAACGTTATGAAAATGGGGAAGCAAATATGATATAATATTTTTACCGCATGCTCTTCAATTGGAACACTTGGATCAAATTCTTCTTTCTCGTAAGGTTTCAAGCCTTCATGATATGGTTCATATTTTTGTTGAACTTTTTGGACTACTCTATGAAATTTTTCCAATTCATTTGCCACAGCCAATTCCTCTCTTAAATCAGCGTTTGGACGTAAGTTAAGTCTAGAAAGAAAAAAATTTACATAAACATACGCATACAATATACACAGGATCGTGAAAACCTTAATATATACCCTTCATTTTCGCACAAAAACTTATTCGATGTCCACGCACGAAAATATTCTCTTTTTGGTTAACTATTTTGACCAAAAAGTAGCGAGACTTTTGCATTTAAGCCGCTTAGGTTTATCCGAATGAGGGGATTTATTTTCTTAAATTGGCCCCGGATTAATAAACGTCTGCGTTATGCCAATGTCTTTAGTAATTAAGGGGAGAAACTATGAAGATTTTTCAAAAAAAAATTTCTTTTTATTATCTTAACACAGATGTGTTGAAAACAGATGGGCTGAAAAGTTCGTAGGCTGACGCATACATGGCGCTACTAGTATTAAATCCATATGATTTTTAATTATCCCTAACCTTCAAAAGACACATGTGTAAATTTGACATATGCTGTACTATTACTATGTGAGTTATAGCATTTTTAGTGAAGCAACTTTTGTTAGTTTGAAAAAATAGATAAAAAGGAATTTCGCGTCTTAACAAAAAAATACGAAAAATACGAAAAAAAATACTATTGAAGCCAAGGCTTGGCTTGATAAACATTATTCGGACTTTGCACCAGGAAAATAAACCGTAGAGAAGTGGTTTGCTAAATTTAAACGAGGCGAAATGAGCATCGAGGACGATGCACGCAGTGGACGCCTGAAAGAGGCTCTTACCGAGGAAAACATCAAAAAAGTCCACAAAATAATTTCGGATAACCGTAAAGTGGAGTTGATTGAGATAGCTGAGACTCTAAAGATATCAAAAGAATGTGCTGGACATATCGTGAATAACTATATGGATATGCGAAAGCTCTATTCAAAGTGGATGCCGCGCGAGCTCACAATCGACCAAAAACAACAACGAATTGATGATTCTAAGCAGTGCTTAGAGCTGTTCAATCGTAATAAAGCCGAATTTTTGCGCCAATATGTGACAATGGATGAAACATGGCTCCAATCGACAATCAGCCGAGTGAACTGCACACAATAAACCGATTCCAAACCGTTGCTTCACTAAAGATACTATACCTCGCAAACTAATAGTGCACGAGCTGTAAAATTTATACACGTATCTTTTGAAGGTCAGGGCTAACTAAAAGTAATATGGGTTTAATGCTAGCAGTATCATCTTTTTGTCAGCCTACGAACTTTTCAGCCTACTTGAAATATAGGAAAACTTTCATCGTCAGAAAGAAATTTTTTCCTTGAAGCCGCAACTCAATGTCTTCCGTCTTTTTAACTCATGTCTTTAGAAAGTGTTTGTGTTCATTTAAAAATCTTTCTGAATAAAGATACGTTAATGTTGCTTCATTGAGACGTCCGTTAAGTAAATGACACTGAGATCGATCGAAAATTTCCAATACTTCTGGCTCTTAGTTTGGAATCCGGCGCAGGAGTCAGGAGCTTGTCTAGCTAAGAAAAAACAAACAACTCATGATGTATAAATGCACAAATCTTACTACTTTTCGATCTCAGTGGTATATTATTAGCATCTTTACTTCCTAATTTCAATGTGTAGCTTTATATACATTTCTGGAATTACGAACGTTTTAGCAATTTTCACTTTTATAACCTATAATAATAATATTTCGGACGTGGAGCAACACATAAGTGATATGCGTTAATATCTAGGGAATGTCTTAAGGCTTCTGTGACACTGTGTACTTTTTTATAGAACAATTTGATTTGTTCAACATACATGTGATGAAATATTTTAAATAGATGCCCCCTTATATACGATATGGGACAAGGATATCTTTGAGCATAATCTAAATACTCTGCCGCCACATACCAAGTCTTAGCAGCTTGACCCGTAAATAAAGCAGGATTGTGTAAATTTCCTTCGGCTGTCATAACTCCGTCCACACCTGTCTCATCAAAACAACGTTGAACATCTCTCAGATCCATTATATTTCCATTAGCAAACATGGGAATTTTTATATTTTCTCTGTAAAATTGTTAACAAATCCTTTATTTATTGACTACACTTGTCAACTAATGCTGTTTGGATGCTCGAAACTTTTACCTAATGTCTCTAATGTAGCTCCAATCAGCAACACCGGTTAAGGGACCTTTTTGTTCTTTAGTTCTGCCATGCACGGTTAATAACTGACAACCAGCCTTTTCTAACATTTGTGCATAACGTATTGTCTTATTCCGGTCCTCAAATATTCGAATTTTGCACGTGACTGGCACTTGCAAGTTCAAATGTAAAGTTTTTACTAAAAAGCATTAGGAGAAGATATAAGTTGACGAATGGTAGCGAACAATTCTTTAAACCTACCAATTTCGCTTAAGAGATTCCAGTCATCTTGGAGAAAGGCACCGTAGTGGCCGCGTTTGGCAATAGCTTGTGGACAACCTAAATTAATATCGATAGCTTCACAATGATCTTGAGCCAACAATGCTGCTTCCAGCATAGTTTGTGCGTCGTTACCACAAAACTTAGATTGGCAAAGATTGGCAAAAAAGGAAGCAAAATGGGAAAGCCATTTACTCTAATTGCTTACGTGATTGGTTCTTATATCCCCCGTAAAGGGGTTGTTATATACGTTTGTTTTGATGAAGGCCAAACCGTGCCATTTGTATGAAGTTATGTTTTGCTGATAATTACTAACGTAATCATAATGTAAGACATGCCAAAAAGCGAAAGAGACTAGAGGCTTCTTGGATTATAATTTGCTCAACGTACTCTTCCACACATTCACAGCAGAATAATTAGTCATAATAATTAAGCCTTTCAATTTCCAGAAGAGACTTAGGATCTAATTCATAATAGCAAGCAGATGTGCTATCATAGTACACAAAGGAAAAAAACTCAAATCCTTTGCAGATTTACTATCCTGGATAATAGACTGCAGAGAATTCTTATGGAATATATCTCTATTACGACAAACTGGTATGTTTATCTGCAACATACAAAATATAGGCAACGGCTAGCACGGACCAATTTTCACAACATACATTCGTATGCTCCTAAACCGTGATAGAATCATTCCCTTGGGGCTCTTTTTCGCAGACTCAAAGCAGCAAAAAAGAAAATAAGCAAATTTGCTTGACCCAGCTATTTCATAGAATGCTCTGAAATACAGAAGGAACGGAGGCTCGCAGTCAGAAAAGCAAAACGCAATACCGTTAGTTCATACACATAGAATGACAATGACAACGAAAATATCTTGATCTTTTTGAAAGTCAAATGGCTCTTGGTAATCAGGTAACTCTTCACTTCATCCTTTTAAATTTGGATGCAAGTAATTCCTATTCGTATAAGAATTTTTCTGGGGTTCTTCAATCAAAAAAGAAGCTTTCTGCAGCTGGCTGTGATGGCACTAAGTACGATATGATTACAGGGCTTTCGACAAATAGTGGGCCTTACTTTGCTGCGGTTCATGGAGATCTGCCACAAGCAGTTGCCTGAACTCCATTCTCTTCAACCTCTTCTGCAAAGCAGACTTGCACAAATTTAAAGATCTCAATACACATATTTTCCAATAAGCTGATGACTTGTTTATAGTCTCGGTGGGTACGTCTTTTAATGATTCAGTAGAAAATCTCTCTACTAAAGCCAATATTTTTATAGGGAATGTAGCAATTTACTTTGCCAAAGGATTCAAAAAATTTACCACTATTCCAATTAATAGGGAAAGAATAAAACAGAAAGCGTCCGTCCTTGAAATACCTTGAGAGAATTTTAAACTCGAGCGTCTACTTTCACTTTCACTATCTTAATGCATTCAAATAGTGTCAATCCGGTTCAATTATAATCAATCTCCCAACGAACAAACACGGAGGTTTGTCTCTAAAACTGTGTGTGGCTTTATAATGAATGTCCTAAATATTCCGGTTATAGTATAAAACCCAGAAGAACATTTCACAGACCAGTCTAATTGATTTAGTGCTGTTGACTTTGCAACTAATCTAATTTGAGAACGATAACAAATATCTTTATGAAATTCCTAAGAATAATTTAAAAAATCAATCGACATGACACCTCCGCAATTAACAAAAAAATTTTTTGTTTATAGACGTAATCGACTCTATTAGTTTTTAAAAATATGGTCCGATTGATATCATTTTAAGCAGAATGTTTAGGACAAGGTCGATTGATATATTTTCAGTTTTTACCCATGATATATACTATACATTATATAAAAATTTGACACATAAATGTGATTCTTTTGTATTGCTTACCTGTATAATTAATGGTCTATCTGCAGAACAGGTCTGTAGAGCATCTTTACGGTATTTGGGGTCTTTGGCAAATAAATTACTATGAAACATGGGGGAATAACAAAGATCGGCCTTATATTTTCGGCATAGCATACGCCAAGCCAACTCGCTTTGATCGACCATTGGCGCCACCTAGAAAAAATTAATTAAAAATTATTCAAAATTCTTCCATAGTTTTGCATTTGCAGTAAGATCGTTTTGCAATATCTTCAAATAAAATTTGTTAATTTGTCGATTTAGTCAAACTTTTTATTCGAAATTATAGACGAAGCAAGATCACTATTAAATTAAAATAGGCTAATAGATATCACAACTGTATTCCCTGATCTTCTGGTGTTTAGTGATGTTCAATATATTGCGATCACGAAGACTAACTTTTCTGTATTGTCGTGGTGTACTGCATTTAGAATTCATTGTGAGATTACGTTACGATAATGCACTCTCTCGCGTTGCTTTAAATCGAATCGAGTCTCAGAAACCGTCTAATAGCCTGATTTAGCTGCGTTTAACTTTTGGTTATTCTTGAAATACAAAAAGTCATTTCGTGAATTTTGATTTAGGACATAAAATCAAATCGAAAAATTGATTTTCTTAGATGAAACTAAAGAAGTGCATTTCATTAACTACTGAAATTTAACATAGATGTCGCTTAAAGCGCTGGAAATATATGAAAACTACTCTTTGAAAAATCCGCGCGACTTAAACTATCTTTTGATCACAGTGTTATATTATATACTTACAATATATTTAGGTGAACCTAGAATTTTATGATAAAACTCGTAGCCCTCAAGTTTGGAATGTTTGGTGGTGACATTTGATGTAATCGTAATGTTTGCGTCGGCTGTGACAGTTGTTAATTCTGTTTGAGATCTGTTTAGCATACTCAACCTATTAAAGAAAGAAATATTAAGGATTTATGAAATGACGAAATTCGAATTGAAAACAAATAAAGACTTTATAGATGAGCACGGTCGACTATTAAATATTATACATCATGATAAAAATAAACATGATATCTTTTTTCTAATGAGGCAGACAACAAGTCGCCTGAGGATGGCATCTCGAAATAGTAATTTTGTGACTTTCAATGTAATGTGTTCAATTTCGAAAACATTTTTGGTGTATTCGGCGTTCCTCTAGAAATTCTTTAGGGCACTACAAAACGACTAATTTGGCTGGTAAGCAAATCATAGCATTATATTCGGGCAAAGCCGACCATTAAATGTCCTGCACCTCTTTGCCTAATATAATTCTTCATTCAGTTTCCTGAAAAATTATTACAAGTTCTGTGTTGTTTCCACGTACGTAAAGGCATGCTGTTCGTGATGGCCTAAAGCATGAACTGATGTGGTCCAAATATAGTAAAATTATTTTTTTTTTGTCAAATATCTTATTATTCTTCACCCATTTCCATTCAAACCTACTGCAAATTAAACTTTATTGCCAGTTTTTTTTTTCAAGAAAATTCTTCTATGGGACGGGGTCCATAAAATAAAAATATATACAAATAGTTTACTATTATGAATCAATTTTCTCATTTAATCTGCGTAAAATTTCGAATAGCTTATACCCTCATAAGAATCAATGGATCATGGATTTTGTTAGATTTCTTAGTGTACCTGTTCCTCCCGACCAGTTTTACTATCCCACTATATCCGGTAAGATTTTTTTTGGTGTAAGGCATTCGCACCGAATAAGTTTTGCAAAACTAAAACTAGTAATAAAGTGCTTTTATTTATTTTTCAGCTAAGTTTTATTAAATTTTAGTTTCTATTAGTTACTCTCTAAATGAATTTTTTTTACTTTCTTTTTTCTTCATGAATGCATTAAAATCAAAAATAGAAAAAAATTAATGTGAGAAAGTTGCATTTGGCTTACGTCGAATCTCAGTTAACGGTAATAAAACTTGAGCAAAATTAAATTTTATTTTTTTATAGGCTTACGAGTACATTTCACAAATTATTATTTTTAAAAATTCATTAATTAAATAAGTTTTTAGTTTTGGTTTCAATTTCGATGGTTCCAGCATTAAACAAAGAGACGGACATAACTAAAAAGAAAAATAAAAACGAACTCTGTTTGTTTGGTTTCCGTTCAGGATGTTACAAATCCAACGGCAAAGCTTGCAGACTTCTATTATGACGAAAAAGTAAAAAACATGAAAAAATAGAGTAAAAAAATTCGACATTAATGAATGTTAATAAGAAAAAAAACAAAAACAACGCTAAACCGATTCATGCGTAAAGACTGTTTATCAAAACGTGTAAATAATTTTTACTCTCTAATGTCTGTGTATATAATTTAATATCTCAGGCGTGTTATACTTCTTATATATGTATATATATATATATATATATATGTATATATATAATGACCACAATATTTAGTAGTTTTATATTTGGCAACATTTAATGAAATTTACGCAGTTTCTTTTCAACGTAATTGTTTCCAAAAACATACACTTAGGTCATTCTTTGCGGTGAGGGTGGTTACAGGCGCTGACTTTAGTACTCAAACTTTAGATTGAGGGGTGAACTTATACAAAAAATGAACTGATGATCGTTTCTCTCATTTTTACAGTGAAAAATATTAAAATAATAAATAAATTAAGTTAAAACTTTCATTCGCGTCGTCGCGTGCCTTTACGCAATGTTTATATATATATATATATATATATTATAATCGATACTTTACGTCTCCATCGTGTGTATGCTTAACGAAGGTTTTTTTTTTTCGTAGTGAGTAAATACATAACATATGAGTATACCTAAGTACGTAGATGTGTGAAGCCTGAAGCATAGGACTGTGAATAGTAACTAGTGTATGTTTTATATAGGGTCATAATAATAAGTAAACAAACAAATGAGAAAAGTAGGATGCTTATACAGTAAATTTTATAAAACACAATAATACAATATTGCTTTTGAACGACATAAACAAACAGTAATACTTTGAAAGCTAAAGGATATATAAAAAGGAAGTTGATAAATAAATGAACAAAAAACTATTTAAAAGGTTATACTCGGGCAACGCCGCTATCAAACAGTGTACAAACACTTCGTCTTTTTCCACTTTCGTCATAAGGTATCTAAAAATAAACTTTAATACCACAAAGATTTTTATGAGAATTAAACAACATTTATAAAAAAGAGTGAAAGCGTTGGAAAGTAAAATGTCTTAGCTTTGAAGATTAGATAAAAACAAGAAAAAGATGGATACTTGAAATTAGTTTGCAAAGAATTAACGGAAAAACGAAAGTTGCTGTGTTTATGAATGACTCCAAATATTAAGGCAGAATACAATGTGTTCTTTATTTCAATATTCCGAAATGTACTTTTTTCAGAATCGTTTTTTCCTAGATAGAGGTTTTTAAACGAATCGTTGTAGATGGTCTGTCTGTGTTTCAAAAAGATGTTTCCGAAGTTTCAACTTCCTATATAAATTTATAATTAAGACTTTGAGGCAGAAAAAACATACGCAGCATATACATAGATATATATATATGTATATTTCTATTCCAAATTGAGGTAATATTCAAACTAATATTCCACGTTTCCTTTCTTCGTACGAAAATTCATTGCTTTTGCACCACAAAGAAAAGAACGAGGTAAGAAAATGGCGCAAAAAGCCTCATTAACATATGCAGAAAAATTTGATGGGCCAGTCTCCGTAAGTTCTGCTTGGGCCTGCAATAGTGTACTGTTTAATTTTGAGGTGCTCAATGATGCAAGTGTCAAATTCCAACCGATAATCGAACAGGCCCCTTAAGTTCTCCGCCATTCCCAAGATGCCAAAACGAGAACAAGATGAAGTTCATCTAGTGCTTCACTAATACTTAAGGCCCCCGCCCGTTGATTTTAAGAAAGATAACGTGGGTGACGAAAGGTGTTATGGAATACCTAAATTTATCGAGGCTTGCGCCAATGAAGAAATATTATGCCTACAAGCTTATGTTTACTTGTGATACTAAACTCTATTGAAAATGATCAAATTGTGACCCAACTTTCTAAACCCACCCCGATCAGGAAGCGAGAAGTATGCGAAACATTAATTAATTAAAACAAAAAATATAAAAAGTATTAAAAAAATAAATTTGAATTACATCAGTAGGTGGACTGCATCTTATAGCATTACTATTTGTTTCATTCACCAGAGCATACACTACAACAAAAAAAAACTTATGTTCAAACCTAAAATGAATGATTTAATAGAGGATGAATCAAGAAATTAGCTAAGATGAGGAAAGAATGTATAGACAGCTGCAGATACTTTGTGGTTCTTTGTTTTATCACAAAAGTGATTAACTTATTTTTTTTGTGCCAAATTATTACTTTTCGGAAACAAATGTCGAATTCGTGCAACCAGAGTAGTCAGCATAATTCGTGCCCGGGGATCTTGTTATTTTCCATAGGCAAACGTTATCTTAAAACTCTTTAAGCCGAAACCTAGTTTGAATGGTACTTCTCCCACTAAAAAGCAATGTTTTATCAACACAGGAACTTTAGACATTTTTATGTCATGATACGTAATTGTTAAGTGGCCGATATATCAATATGAATTGTAATTGTAATTGCTATTCAGTTAAGTGACATTAGCATGCATGCTCGTATTTAATCTCATATTTAAGTAGTTGTAGTCAATTGTTAATATAATGCTATCTGCAATATCCGAGTAACCTATATCATCATCAATAATTAATAGGGAAAAGATAAAGGACAAAGATCATCTTTTCAGGAAAGGGAGGTAGAAAAAGAAAATTTACAGAGCGTGTGTTACTCATTTAGACAAACGGATTCACTCACAGATTCACTTATTAATTCAGAAAAGAAAAATAAACAATAATTTTAATTATCCTCCTTCTCCTAAACTATTAACATCCCTGCCGCGTCGCGGTCAAGTGAATATAAATAATTAAATTATACGATGTGAAATTATAGTTTATTTATGATTAAATAATAATAAAATTTGCTATAAAAAACAAATTTTAACGAAAGATGGGAAAATTAAAAATTCATTTAATAATATATTTTTAAAAAAACTTACCAAATTTTTCCTCCGAATGCATCCGTAGTCAAAAATTAACATTTAAATTATAAAGAAAGACTAAAAATGCAAATATTTATCTTCAATGTTGGAATAAATTTACACTAAAGGTTAGTTAATCTACACACAAAAAAAAAACTCAATCATTCGGTGGATGCTTAATATATAGAGCGTGATGAAATAGAAAAGACAGTTTTCTTCTGACGTTTCAAAGAGTGACCTATTTGTTTCTGTGGCTTTTTAAGGCATTCTTTTGTTGAAAATTTTAATTGCCATTGCTCTTTGAAATGACGTTCTATAGCTGCATGATTTCTTTTTTTTTCTTCCCGCATTCAAAATCTGATTTTCTTAATTTCAATGAATGATTTACATTTTAACATAACAAAACGTTTTTTTTTGCTTTTTTTTTATGTAAAAAAATTTCGAATTCGCTTCCAATATCAAAAATGTTCTCTCCTTTCTTTTCTTGATTAAAAAGTCACTTCGATTCAATAAATAAAAAAAGTCAAAATCTACTAGACCGTGGAATGAGCTCCCCATGGTTACACCCTTTAAAAATAATCTTAGAACGTTAGACACACAAGCAAGGGTTACTACTACGCATTCCACACAACTTCAGATGCTACTAAAACCCATAGTTAACAATTTTAAAAAAAATTAAAAACTCTAACGGCAGAAAAATTAATCACACTTTGGATGGGGGTTCAAAATGTATGATTTCTTTCCAGTTGAGTGTAATTAATATTTTTACTAGACCTTATTTTCCTTGTAGTCATTAGAATCATAGGATGAGAGCAAAGTAGACCAATATGATCCAAATTTGGCACAATTCATTTCTAGGCCAAATGGCTATTTCGGACTAATTTCCACTATAAAAGCTTAAAAATTAGATCTTTTTGCCATATAATGGCTCTATTTTTTTTAAAAACATTTGTTTGAGAGAAAATTAAAAATGGTCCTTTCCTATACAAACTTTTCATATTCAATAATATGCCAAAATACTATTTTTCACTGCTTTTGTTGAGAAACATTATAAATAGAAATTTTTTTTTTTTGGACAGATCCAAAGGCAGGGTTAATATATCCTTACAATAACCATATTATTAAATTGGCGGTTAATTATGTATGATTACTACTAATGAGACGATAACAAAATGTTTTAGTAGTATGAGCGATCGGTTCGATTCAATATTCGGACGTGGGCGAGGAAAAATAATACACAACCAATTTTGTAAATGATTTGTAGAAATTCCTGGCAATGCGTTCAATAAATATATGAAAATTTGGTATAAACTCCAATCCAATATGTGCTTCCTGGACGGCAATTCTTTTATATTATTTCTTATCCTCTTATCCTTTTTTCTCTATTTTATTTCTCCCATTCTTGTCTAAGGCCTAGTTAGGTAATTAATCAATGTTGAAGAGTGGACAACCAAAACAAGTTCGAGAACAGTGCGGAAGCACTTTCTGAACTGTTTGGTTCTGAATTGTTTGGCACTGTGCTATACAGATTTCATTACTTTTGCGGGGATCGTAAAAAGACGGTGCGAAATAATTAGATCAATTCAAGTGCTTTATTTTCGTCATGAGTTTAAAATCATTATCAGGTTGTGGTATTTGCCCCAAGTTATTGAACAAAATTGATAATGATGGCAGCTCCATAACATTAGAAAATCTTTTATAGGAACAGTCGACGACTGGTTCATTTGAAATCTGATCCGATGCTTATAGAAAACTTTAAACAGAAACACATTATATATCAGGTACAAGTGAACAAAAAGCAAAAATATTTTCCAAAGCACCCCCTCTGGTTTTGTCACGATATATTTTTTGCTCGTGAATATTCGTAGCGAAAGCACAAATGTGAACAATTTTGTACAGTTGACCACAACGAAGGCTACGGCAATGTAGCCAAGAAAACAAAATAAAAAAGTTTTAGCAAATACAACAAAAATCACAGACGAACTGAAACAAAAAAAGTCTTTCGTTTATAAACGCAATAAGTACATCACGAAAATATAAAAACGTAAAAATTAATAATGAAAAGTTCGAACTACAAATGGAAACAAGTTTTGATATCACTATCATACCAGAGAACTCCTTTAAACTTGCAATTAAAGGCATTAAAGTGCGCCAGGAAAATTACAACTTTTTCTTCAATTTGAATCTAATGTTAAATTTATAGGTGGATATGCTTTTGTTAGTTGCTATGTAACACCAGTAAATAATTTGAGTTTAATAAGAGCTCTAAGGTTACAAAATACTTCATTTACCAGATTAACTGGATTATCTCCATGTGTTAGAATCAACAAATATAAGAGAATTATGTGCTTTTCTTGCCGCTCTTAACCTTTACAACAAATTTTGCAAATACATTGAAGTTGGAAGAAAATTTTTAAGTTTGAAAAGTAGACCATCATTCCAGGCCTTATCGAAGGTATTTTCCACATCTAGGAATATGCCAGTAATTTTTATTTTCAATGGCTTATCTGATATATGGAACGACCTAATGACATTCCTCAATTCTATCGTGTTTATTCCAGAAATCAAACTGGTGATCAGAAATAATAACTTTCGTTCTTGAATTTGAAGCAATATTTTCGAAAATGTTATCTCAGTAAGCTGATTGGTCTATACGAGCTTGCAATATTTCCTGGATTATTTGGTTCCACCACCATAGTTATTTCTGCTCATTTCTATTGAATTGGAAAGCGGACTAATCTTAACGTATTGTTAAAAATTTAGGTTAAGAAGGTAAAAACCTTAAGTAGTAAATATCTAACAACTAATTCACTAATGAAATCATAATTAGGAGATTGTTTAGTGTTTAATTTTATAACTTTTTTTCACTTCATCAACCGACATATATCCATTGTGTCAACTCCCAGAGATTTCACCAATTCTTCTGTGTTAGAAGTGCTAAAAAGCTCATTAGTCTGAAAATTTTCCTTTAGATAAATAGCAAGGTCTTTTGTCTCCTGTATGTCATTTCTGCACTAGTTTCCCGATCTGTCTCTTAAACGAACAATTCGGCTTGTTGATAGTTTAAGATATTTTGTAGCTCTCCAATAGTAATGTTCATCAAACATGTCTAAGTTAACGTTGATTCTAAAATTATAAAATTTTCCCTTTCATACGTAAGCTAGAAGTAAATGAAGATTCTTCGTAGCTGTATCCAAACTTCTTTTATCTAGTGGATTCCTGCTGTTCTGTAATTGTCTTGTTAATCTTCACTTGTTTCTTATCATTTGCCTTATTTCAAGGCTAACGTAATTATTGCCATATCTACATTCCACTAAGCTTGGTGAATAAGGTTAGTAAAATATTCTACTGCAGCATCAATTTCAGAAGAGTTTTGCAAACTCAGATCAAAGTGCAAATTATTGTCGATCCAAAGGCCTAATATAGGTCTTTTACGATTGATGATGTTATATATAATTGAGTTTAAAGTTGTTAATCAATGGAGAATGATTAGAATTGCGGTCATCATTACCCGTAAATATGGGGGAGATTGTTGAGTATACTAGAATACACAACGAAATCCAATAAGTCAGCAAACTTTTCTCAGATCAGATGATCAGTACGTCTGGCTCCCAGTCAACAGAACAGAACAGTTGTTATTAGTAGAACTCACTTCCATTCATGTTTACTAGTCTGGATCAGACCATTAATGTTTTGCATTGAAATCACCTTCAAAAATAAATGTCGCAACCAATTGGTTGAAAAAATCATTATAATCGTTACATTTTAAAGAAGCACGGGGAAGATAATAAATTGCGCGATTCAGAAAATTAGAATCCCTGCAAGAAACTTGCATTAGGTTTTACTACAATCGTGGAATCAGCAGGAGATCTACCATCAAGGTGATTGCCAGTAATTACTTTGCTATGATTGAAATCAAAAGATTATATTTGATAGTTTTTTGATTTTCAATTTTCGTTTTTTAAAAATTCGCGCATATTACGTTTCCCGAATGTTCATGCTGTGTATGGTCAGTAAAAAATTGATTGAAATTCAAAAGGGAGAAAGTGATAGTCTCTTCCCAAAATATCACCATTGAATGTTTCTCTTTATTGAAATGGTTTTGTCTTTATAGTAATAAAGTCCTTATCACCATTGAATGTTTCTCTTTATTCAAATGGTTTTGTTTTTATAGTAATAAAGTCCTTATCGATAAATGCTTGCACTAATATAATTTAAAATTATATACAAAAAGAAATTTAAAATAAATGCTTACGTTAGGTCTACAAAAAATTAAAATTAATAAAAAGCAAAGTAAGCAAAAAAAAAAAACGTATATTGCAAGCAAGTATACTAAATATTACAAACATGTATTCATAAAATATGTATTATGTTACATTCTTTACATCATAAGGGAAAATGTTTGATTATGAAAGAAAAAACATATTTTTGAAGGTAATATATTACATGTTTATAATATAATGTATATATTAATAAATTTTCTATTCATATATTTATAGATCTTTAAACTCAACTACGTATGACTTTAATTGAATGTAATAGGATTCTTTTGGTATAGTATTAATATTAATTGTGAAGTTTACTCCGTTTCTTGCAATAATTTCATAGGGTTCTGCATCTGATTTTCGTCTTTTTTTCTATGTCTTTTTATCTTCGTTTTTCAATAATACTCACTCTCTGACTTTTAAGTTTATTTATACCTTATGTTTTTGAAATGAGACCGACTTGTCAAATGAGTTTCGACTTCATGGATACGATTGGAAAGTCCTTTGGCATTCCGTACAGTCGGAGACTTATTTGCGAAATTAACATAAGAGTGTCATTACATTGTTAAGTGTTTGTCAACTGCACCTGTTTGTAATCAAGTCTTCAAATTTTAAAGAAGGATTAGGATTTTCCAGAGGATCAGAGTATTGGTTAATCATATCAATATTATGCTTTTATATATACTTTGGTGCTAATAATTACGCAAAAGGAATTTTCTTTGATTAAAGCAATAATTACTCTTAGGCTTGTTCTGTATTGATCCACTTGGAGCAGAGTTTTGAAGCTTCTTTCCGAAAAGCTACTGGCAAATGGAACGAACTTCTAAACTATTTACACATTTGCGGGGAGTACCATAATTTTTAGTACAAGATTTAGTTAAGTGATCTAATCCAAATTTAACGTATCTGACTTGGTTAGTACTACTTTTAGTTAGTACTTGCGTATCCAAAATCTAGACATCGATGATGTATTGAATGATGTCTCTAGATTTTAAAGGGGCCTCAACTGGCCTAAAAGTATTACGTAAAGCTTTTCATTGCCCACACTTGGTTCCAGGGATATGTAAGGGATTGGCAGTGAATATTTAGTGCTGTGCATTTTTACACCCAGTTTTTGAATACCATGTTTGATAATAACAAAGTGGTATAGTGATGCTTTTTCTTGCTTAATCTGGTAAATGTGAATTTGAAGATTTTTATCGCCTAAATAATTCACTAACCTGCTATAATAGTCAATAGATTTAGTCAGTATTTTCATTTGGCCCTCTTTCATGGTATAATCGTTTGCAGCAGTGATAGATGAAAAATTCGCCATCATCATTTTCATATATCTTTGTGCAGGCTTTGTTGAGATCGCTATTCCATTGTCATTATTCCCATTGATATCGTTAATATTTTCATCAGAGTTTAGAATAAAAAAAAACGATTCGTAGAACTTGTATTTTGTATAGATCTTTCACTGTTATTAATGGTATTGAAGTCAGGCAGCTTACGTTTATTGTGTCGAGATCTCGATAATTTATTCTTCTTGTATAGCCTTTTAATTATTAATAACAGCAATTCCGTCACCACTGAGTGGGCAATCCTAAAACGCAATGTACAATCAAATATTTGGTAGCCTTTTCTTTATTTTAATAATATTTAATGTCAGAATGGAAAGAAAAAGTTCTAATTTGACAGATCACAGACCAATTCTTTATTTATCGAAATGTTTTAAACCCACACTTAATACTAAGTGCATATATTTTCCCGGATATATTCAAACATTTATTGAGTTTTTGGTTTTTTTTTTTATCAAATAAAATAAATTTTTTACTTATGAGAACCAATGACCAGAGTTACAACGGGAGATATCTCCTTCAAGCAATGAATGCCTAAAAATCTCTCTAACGATGTTTAGCCCTCTATAACAAACACGACAACAAACAAACTCATCACACTTATTTTACTAGAGTCTGCGAATGTGGACGAAGTATACAGAAGACTGAGGAATTTAGAATCTTAATTAATAGCACTTAGGTTCGTTTCAGAAGGGAAAGTAAAGCAGATTAAAGGAAAACATACGAATTATGCAACAGTAATAGAAAATTCTTTCATTGACTGCAATGCTTGGATCTCCAAGCGGCCGGTTTCAGTTCCATAAGCGAAGCACACAACGCACACACTCCATGTATATCTAATATGAACCACAATCTTAATCAATTTGGCAAAGCCAATGTTTAATTATTTAATGAATATATAGTATCACAATAATAATAAGAAAGAAAATGACAAAACTGCTACGGTTTAATGACTGCTGATAAGAATGGACTCTAACAAAGTCGAGATACAAAATTTTCGAATAAATCATGTCTGTATGTGTAGCTTTCTGCTAAAAGCTAAAACAGGAAATTTAAATTCGCCTTTTTGACTAAATATTTTAATATCGTATATTTCAAACCATATTTTTGATTAATTTGTCAACACTTGGTAGTTCAAGATGTAATATATTTTCATAGTATCATTATCTAGTTAACTGTAGTCTTTTGACTTTAAGCAAAAGTTTTGAAAATTTAATGAATTTTAAATCATTTATCAGAAAAAATAGTTTCGTTGCCTTTCTACTAATTTTGTGCGATATAGGATTCATTTTTTTTATTGATCTTTTTGTTTAATTTAAAAAGAGAATTTAAAAAATTTTGTACTTGCAGTCGAATTTTTTTGGCATATTTTTTTATTTTTTCTTTATGGTACTTTTTATTTTTTTGTTTCTTCATTCATTCATTGTTATTAGTATTTTATTAAAAACTTTTTAAAAAGAAACAAATTAACTAATTGTTCTTCATTTATAGTGAGATAAAGATTGTCTCATTTACTTAGAAATATTAAACTTTTTTTAATAGAAAAAGTGAAAAGAAGTGAAATACAAAATTTGCTTTTTAAACAATTTCATTTAATTATTTTCAATTTTTTAGTTTGACTTTAAAAGCGCACGACACACTAATCTTAGCTAATTTTAATTATTTAATAATTAATTTTA
>KK351065.1:151306-176878 GCA_000671755.1 Glossina brevipalpis | reverse complement strand
AGTTTCAACACTTAAGACAAATCTTTAAGATTTTAAAATCAAAACGAATGGAAAATGTAATTCATTACTTTTCATTTTACCTACATAATTAGTTTCTTTAGAAGTGCTCGGAATACCTAATCCGTTCCAAAGAAAAAAAACATTTTTTATTAATTTCAAGAAAATATTTTTATAATATATTGAATGTTTTTTATTTATTTATTTATTTATTTATTATCCATATTTATGTAAATAAATTTACAAAATATGATTTAAAAGGCGCCGAATAACAAGATCATATACGCCTGTTGATATAATCAAAATATATATAAACATAGAAGTAATAAAATAGTGTCAACTAAATAGACAAAAGTTGAAAAATTAAGTGCAATCTAAGTGTCAAGGTCTCCATTTGATCGTATAGAGAGGCGAATTCTCGGCATCAACTGCCTCTTCGAACAATCAAGAATCGTCGCAAGGGGATCGTTAGTTTTCGAATAATGGCATTCGGACCAACGGAAAGGACGTCATTGCAAGGAGAATATCTGGCAGGTTCAGTGCGCTCATAGTACTGTTTTGGTATTGAATATAGGCGGCTTAAAAAATGCGGTCACCTCGAGAGAGAACGTTATTGTAATAATCAGGCCTAACGGAGAATGTATTGATCGCATAAACAAAATGTTTTTATTTTCATATTATTGTAGAAGTTTTTACGAAAACTTGGAAAATATTACAATTTGTAGAAAAAAAAATATTAACACTTTTTTTCAAGAATTTTGTGCACTTATGTACTAATATTTTATTAAAAATCAAACTTAAATCAGTCTTAAATCCTAATCAACTTTAATCCTTCTGTAAAATCATTTGAGTGATACTTCGTAAAATATGTAAATGATAAGAATGTATTAGAACCTTGTAAAAATCATGCCCATTTTTTCACTTGAAAAAGTCATTTGTTGAGAAAAATGAGTACAATGTATATTAATGAAAATATGTTTCATCATTTTCTATATATTTTTCCCATGTCTCTTGTAACACGGCGAAACCGTGTCGGAGGAACTCATGTTTTTTTGAGGCTATCCAAGGAGACCGATGTCTTCATATGCGTTGTTTGTAATCCTAACATGACATAAAGATTGCAAACATGCGCGAATTTACGTCGAAATCGCTAAACTACTCAAGTAGGTGAAGTCGATACCTATACACAGCTATTCCAAACGTTGTAGTTGCTGTTATTGTTAAAACAATATTATCGTCTCCATTCATAAATAAGTAGCCCTATGTATTTATAAACAACAAGTTCTTGTGTACATTAAATGCTTCATTTAACGTACAATCCTTTTTGCAAAAAAAAAACCTTAGTCTGAAAAAAATTGTTTTCAAAAATGCTGGCAAATCATACATTGATATCTGCTTTAAATTGTAAATTAACAATAAAAATGCACCGAAATTTTAAATTATCTCGCTTTACTTTTCAACTTTCTATCCCTGTTAAGGCCAATGGAAAAGCTCTCTTAATAAAGAGATGAATGTTATAAATTGATCTCGAATCTTACGCTGCTTTCTACCTTTACAAACAAAAATATAAGTGTTTCAAAAACAAACAAACTACACGATGTAACGAAAAATACCTTAAACTTAAAACAAACGAAAACGTCATGGTCGGACAAATTTTACCATTACGCTGTCTACTCTATAATCAAAGCTTAAGAAATTAATAAAAAAAATTAAGAATACCAGGTGGTCTGAAAAGTTCGTAGGCTGACACTTAGATGGCGCTATTAGTACTAAATCCATATGATTTTTAGTTAGTTCAAAAGACACGTGTATAAATTTAACAACTGTTGCACTATTAGTATGTGAGTTGTAGTTAGAGAAGCAACGCTTTGGATTCGGTTCATCACGTACAGTCCACTCGGCTGACTGTTGATTGGACTCCGGTGTAAAATGATGCAGCCATGTTTCATCCATCGTCACATATCGACGCAAAAATTCGGGTTTACTACAATTGAACAGCTCTAAGCACTAATTAGAATCATCCAATTCGTTAGTGTTTTTGGTCGATTGTGAGCTCGCTGCTGCAGCCACTTTGAACAGATCTTTCGCATATCCAAGTATTAATTTCGTTTCTTTGATATTCTTAGGGTCTCAGCTATCTCAAAAAACTTTAATTTACGGTTATGCGAAATTATTTTGTGGACTCTTTCCTCGGTAACGGCCGCTTTTGGGCATCCACTGCGTGCATCGCACTCGGTGCTCATATCGCCACGTTTAAATTTAGTAAACCACTTCTTTACGGTGATTTTCCTGATGCAAGGTCCCAATAATGTTTATCAAACCAAGCTTCAATTGTATTTTTTTTCGTATTTTTCGCATTTTTTTATTAATACACGAAATTCCTTTTTATCCATTTTTTTAATTTGCAAAAGCTGCTTCGCTTAAAATACAATAACTCACATACTAATAGTGCAACAGCTGTCAAATTTATACACGTGTCTTTTGAAAGTTAGGGCTAACTAAAAATCATATGGATTTAATACTAGTAGTGTCATCTATGCGTCAGCCTACGAGCTTTTCAGCCCACCTGTTATAATCGTTTAAAATGATGTTAGCACATAAGGGCTTACTTTTTATAAAAATTTCTGTGTGGAATGAGTTTTTTTTTTGGAAAGGCTTATATAAATATAAACTTAGAATATGTTCCGATCCTAGAATTGTTCGCATTAAGTGAATCTTAACGCATTCGTTTCACGGTAAAAGCATCAATGTACGTTATGTAAGTGCATTTTCATGAACAAAAATATTTGTTTATTCTGATATTTGAGATTGAAGCTGCACGTAGAAATAATACTACCAATATGCTAACGAGTCAAATACGACCAATGTCCCAAACAATTTTCATATGGTTCTACAAATTATAAAAGAATAATTTTTAATTAAAGTAAAATTTATTAAACAAAGAACTTATCAATACTCTTGAATATTTCAGTCTTTAATTTTTAAAATTAACAATAAGTTAAAGAAATTCAGCCAAAAATATATTAATCACATTTAATATTTTACTTGTTACGATAACAATGTGAAAACAGTTGGACTATGTTAGCATATTATACATCTGTTGATTGTGTTGCTTATTGTATACCTATCGAATGTTTCATTAATTTTAACAGGTAACACCATTGTAACAGCTATCAGACAAATTTTTTGGGATATTGCGGATCGAATTCGAGAAGGTTATTAATGATATTTTGAAGTATCAACAAATTAAACGATTTTTTATTTTTTGAAAAATATTAAAAAATACAATGCCGAAACCATTCTCGCAAGAAATTTTTCATTTAAAGAGCCTTCCGTCCTATAACCCAACTCAAATCAATTAATCAATTAACCTACAGTCTACAGTTGGTGCAATATATGAGAGATTTCGAAAATATTGATTTTTCTTTTGCAATTGGAAAAAGTTCAATTTTCAACCAAACAAAAAAAATAAACAATCGTTTATTAATAAAAAAACATTTAACTTAACATTTAACTTAATTCCGTACATTGCCACGCTAGAGAATGTTGTGGTAGAGATGTTGCTAAAATCTGAATGAAAATTTTAGGAGTTGTATTACAGGTTCTTTATAGAAGTAAGTTTTTTACGAAAACTCTTTCACAGAATTTTGAAAAGCAGAAAATGAAATTTGAAGGAGTCAACAGTTGTCGGGTAAGACATTAAACTCTACGAACTTCCTAAACACAGGCAATCGTTCTAGAGAAATCTATTTCCACTATTGAATGTTTGCCAAATATTTTATAAAAGAAAATTCAAAGCATCTAAATTAATAAAACAAATGTTAGTGGTATTATTACCGCTTAAGTTAATATAATTTTCATTATATGCAATAAGTAATAGAAAAGCTTCGGCGACATTCACAAAGTATTGTATATAATAATAATTCGTGCTTTTTTGCTGTTAAGAGAAAAATAAAAAAAAACAAAAATTAAAAAATCATCTAAAATAATGAAAAGAACAAGAAGTATACATGTATGTATGTTACATTAGTCGATAATGAGATGATGAAGATTTTATTAAACTTTTATGATTTATATTACTTCAGAGCATTTTACAACTCTAATTATGTTCTCTGTAGTTTATCTATTTCGAAAATGTTGACTAATAACGCATTAAGTTTGCTTAAAGCTAATTCGGATCTGTATAAAAAACAGAATTACATTTTTTTAAAGGTGATTAAATGACTTTTGTTTTGAGTTTTGCCGCAAGGCTGAGATTGAGGACTAGATGTGCAGTGAGATGATATTTTATTATGTATTTGTTATTAATTTATGTGGCGAATATATTTATTATTTACTTTAATTACTACTTGAACTGGAACTGTCACTACGTAACGAGCTATTCGATGAAGTTTTGTGACTTAACTCACTTGAACGAATGGAGCAAAATTTATTCACTATTACCGGTGATGATGAACAACTGTTGATATTATGACGGTACGGTTGCGGTGATGTGGGATTTGATAGACCCGATTCATGTATAGGTGATAGAGTGGGCGATCTCGTGCGTAAAAAATGCTTGCGTCTTTGTCGTCTATAGAGGTTATTCATGACTGGCAAACGTTGAATTGATGTTAAGTTATTGCTAGTATTATTGGACGGATGTGATGCAAAGCCCAAACTCTCAGTCAGCTCATCCAAATCTGCAGGATTTGGTATTTTCCTACGTACTGGCGGCGGCAAGGCAGGAGGTAAAATAATACCTACAGGTGTTGTATAAGTAACCGCAGTTTCGTCTCGAATAACCGAAGTTGGCAAGATGGAAGTTTTAAAACTGGCCGAACTTTGTGACGAGGAAGTATTTAGATTGCTTGAATTGCTGACATTACTCTGTTCACTACTGGCATCCGAAGCATTGGTTGTACTGGATAGCGGTTGTGGGGAATTGCTGCCATAATAACCGTCACAAAGATCCATATGCTTCGATCTTGTTTGCAAATGTAATGGACGTATTTGATTTTGTTTTGGTTGGACTCCCAAAGCAGTATTTCCAAAATTTTGATGTTGACACCTAGGTCTTTTGTAACGATGTAAAGCACGTATCATGTGGCGGAATCTAGCTACTGGCCAAGTACGCGTGTTATGTGAACGAGTTTTTTCGTTGTTTCCACGTACTGAAGAATTAGAATGAATTATACTTAATCCGACCTTGTTTGCGTCTTCCACTTCGGTTGTAGCGCCACTTCCGCTACTTGCATTTTCAAAATGCATTGGTATAACGTTGGTTTTATTATATTTGGTCGCCGACATTTCGTGCTGATGTTTAATAGTCAAAGCTGCTATCAAATCGTTAGGAACATCAGGGCTGTCAGGAACTCCAACACAACAGTTCCATTTTCGACGCCATCTCTGATGTTTAGATATTGATTTCATGCAGCAACGAGGGTTGCCTGCATTTGGAGTTGGTAAATTACTTGAAGTTTTTTTTATCTCTTTACGCTGATTCGCGTCTCCTGAATTGTGTGATTTGTGCATTGAACATTTTGAATCTTTCTTACCTATCACGGGACTACGCAGACGAAAAGTGCAAAAAGTACACCGTTCTGCGTAATGTAAGAATGAACGATGTGTACTTAAATTCGGAGTTGCATCAGTTGCATACTCTAAATTGCTTACTAATGTTGCTTTTGAAGCAGCAGCGCTTGCTCGCCTTTGGCTGTCGGTGGCAGCAAATGCAGAGCAGCAGTGATACGTTTTGAAATTTTCCTCTGTTTCTGCTTCACTACTTACGACACCAAGGTTCTCTGTAGGACTGTGTGCTATCCGAGTTATTTGAAGTGGTGACTTAATAGAAGTCTCTTCTAATAACGAACACATGTAGTAAGTTTTCGAAGCAGTCTGATGGTATTCCCTGGAGTTGGCACAGCAGTGCAATTTCAATCGTCGGAGAGGGACAGGACATATTTCGACTTCGCTCTCATCGTGTCTTTTTGAATTTGCAGAATTGTTGGGATGATGAGCGCTCGAACACAAATATATTTCGGCACAATCATTAGTCTTTTTGGGTAAATGATGGTTTGAGGATTCATCTTCACTAAATGAACCGTTATTTATATTGTTGGCATTGATGAGTGGCTTGGATTTAGTTTCTTGTGTCTGGCGATGATTGCGAATATATTCGTAAGTAGTAAGTCCCAAAAAGGATATATATATATGGAAAAAGCACAGATGTAGAAGTAAGCCGGCTGTAATGGCGGCCAAAAGACCTAAACAGCCAATGAGTATCCAAAAAATACTGTGATTTAAGGTCAATCCTACAAATGAGATTGTAGTAAAATTGTGCGTAGTCAAACTTCGATTTTCGGTATTATTCTGAAGAATTAATAACGGTAATTCATACGTAGAGTTAGTTTGATTGACCATTTCATTCACAGCTTCACTAATCAAAGCGGTGACATTTTCAAGCAAAGACAATGTACTGTCATTTAAACTGAAAAATTGCGTTCCCTTTTCCTTCGTGATATCATCGCTAAAGTTTGCATTTATTTCAAAATCAATGGAAGCATTAGCGCTACTATTTTCATTTGAACCAAAAAAAACTTCACCAGAATTCATTTTTTCACCTCGTTGTTCGGTTATTGATTCAACCATTTTGTAATGATCGACGTTATGCCAAAAACTGAGCCATTGTGGTTTTGTATAATACAAAACAAACTGAGCTATAACCGCCGCTAAGATGACCAAAGTCGCACAAACAGCACTAACAACACACATTAGAAAGGCAACATAGTTACGCGATCCTATACAGTGATTCAACCATTTACAATGATGATCGAATTTTCCTACACATTTGTTGCAAACGGAGCAATGTTTAGTGCCTTCCGATGACGTTCGTATATTACACAAATGGCAACGACCGTTTTCAATAACATGCGCGTGTTTCGATCGATCAAACTCGGGAATAATTCGGTCGTTGCGATGCAAACGTCTTAATTCACGATCTGCGGGATCAATTAACAATGCTGTCAAGTGAGAGACAATATGAACCAAATAGAGACCTCCAATCAGACCATATAAGGATTCTTGCAAATCCGTTCTAAACGACGGTATTAAAATCCAGTAAGTAGCCAAACCAAAGAAAAACAGAACAGTCCAGCCAAGTAACTGCAAAGGATGCAGTGGCAATTGCAAACCATTCAAACGTCGACCTTTGCGATGATATACGTCAATAATGTTGTCTTGAAACGAAATCAAGCGAGAAAATTTCCAAGAACTACTTGAGATTGCTGCAGCAGTGTTATTATTAGTTAAAGATGTTTTATGTAAAACAATAACCGAAGTGGCTGGTACATTTATGCTGGAAACTGCTTCAACTGAAGCCTTTTTACTTATTAATTTTAATAATTTTCCCGACTGATTAGCCTTTTTATTGGTATGCAGTGACTTCGACTTCACACTGACTTGCCTGTTTGTTATTACATTATCATCTAATGCTCTAGTATTATTGTCAATGTCTCGAGCATTCCCAACATTATACCCCGTATCATCTGTCCACCTGATACCACCGTTTGTGTTAACACCATTAGTAATAGCAGGAATAGAATTTAACGTTATTGTTGTTGTTGTTGTTGTTGTCGTTGTCGTTGTAGTTGCTGGTTCTGTTATAGTTATAAGTGAATCCACACACTCATCGCTAGCCTTGACCCTAGTTTCAACGTTAATGACTTGTTGTTCTTCTAATTGCTGTTGTTCTCGTCGTATATGCTCCGAGCACATGTTGTTTTAAAGTTAACATTTGTTTCAAGATTTCGCTTAAGCTGACGGCAATAAATTGTTGATAATTACGTCGCAGATATTTAACTAAATCATTAAGTAAAATAAATGTGTTACACAATAAAACTTTATATCTTATTTCGTTGTTATTCAAGTTAGGACACGTGAATTATATTTTGAACGACGAATAAAAGTTTTTCCACACTTATTACTGTTGGAACATTAAAAAGTTTTCCTGTTTGGTTTTTTTCCACATTTCATTTCATTTCTATTTTTTTTTTTCTCCTTTTTTTAGTTCCAGACGTGTTCTATCGTCACTAAGCATAAATTTAATTATTTGGTCTGTTCATATCAAATGCTTTTGTTTTTGTAAACTAACTGCACTTTACTTTAAGGTTAACGTCTTTTATGCTGCTTTAATAGCAAAAATCGTAACTAAAATGTTGAAGCTTATTTTTTTCGACGTCGGCGCACGGTTTCAGTTTAGGTGGAGTTAGATACAAATCATATTTTTTTTAGTTCATGGTAACTAAGCACACCTATCCTCTAACGCAAAGTAATAGTTTGAAAGCGGTCAAATGAAATCAAATGCAAACAGTGAATTTTTCAATTCAAAATCAGGCAACTTAATTCAAAAGGCATATCATATATAAAACATATAAAAATTATGATATTTTTAAAGGCGTGTAAGCAGAAATATGATATTTCTATATATCATGACATACTTCTTATGATAACCCTTTCATGACTTGATGCCATCCTAATTCGACAGGGAATAGTCGAAATATATGTTTTTGAGTTGGCTTGGCTATGGACCTAAGAATTCCGGATAACAATTCATTAAAAATTTGTTAAAAGAGAATTGTATAAAGAAAAAAGTTATAAGCTGAACAAATGTCGTCAATAAAATGTTAAGAGGATTGGAATAAATTTGAGTTAACTTAAGGCATACCAAAGACACCTTTTTTACTACAAGACTGATTTTATTATTATTTAAATGGTAACGGAAATGCCTGCTATTTCAGGTGAACAATATGGAATAAAGGAGCCGTATTGCTAAGAGAAAATTTATTATCCAACAACCGGCTATTGCCCAACATTGTCGTGCAAAAAAAAAACCCCTTTATCTTCTTACTTTTTAAATGTTCGATATATAAATTATTGGTCAAGGTAGTATGATATTAAATGTATGCAATCGTTTTTCTCGATAAATTGTTTAAAAATTGCTTAACGTCTTTCATTATAATGGTTCGTATTTTAAGGATTTTTAACACAGCTTTTCAAACTTCAATACGCGCGACACGAGTGCATTCGTCGGTAGTTATGTGCACTTGAATGTTTAGAATAATTTATTTTTTCCTTAGATAGATTTTGCATAGGAATGTAACATACAAAAAAAACCTTGCCATTGTTATTGTAAACTTTTATATAACACTTGAAATTTTTTACAAAATAAATTTTTACATCCCACCGTTTACGCAATTATTTGTCTTTTTTTTTTTTTGCTATCATTATCATCATGATAATTATCGTTTCAATGACGATGTTTATACAATTGCATACGTAGTAGTTAAGGTTATTTTCGAGTCCTTTTAGATGGGAATATAAACACATCACAGCAGAGTACATTGTCGAAATTGCTCTTTATTGTAAAGGGCACACCAAAGCAAAGCGATAGTTATGTCTTTAATGTAGATGAAAAGAATTTTTTTTTTTTTTAAAGAATTCTCTTCCAGCGTCTTTATATTGAAAATTGCATTGTGAAATAGTGAAAGAATAGTTAGTTAATAACGATTAGCACAAGTATTTAAAAAAAAAAACATTTCAATTCATTTCTTCATATTTGTAAAAATCCTTATAAACGGATGAGATAACTGAATTATATGTAAAAATATTTTTTTAGTTTTTGCTCCAGCCTTTGAAAAATAACTATTATACCGAATTGGCATCCACACTTTCTAAAGTATACACAGCGACTAAAGTAATAGTGTAAGTAATGAAAGCTGACTTATATGAAAGCATTTCTCTTACGCACGCGAACGACTGATACACAGGAAAGCTCCGGAAACTCTCTCTCTCTCTCTCTATCTAAAATGCAAAAGCTTTAACGCTCATAATGCACATAATACTCCGTTATTTTTGTAACTCGAGGAAAGACCTGTTGTCATAACATTAATTGTCATAGACACCCATATATACACATACAAATATGCACATAACAGTTTGATTTCTCATAACATATATTGCCACTTTGACTGTCCTGACTAAGCTCCTAAATTAAATCGCCCAATCTATTGTTGCCCTCACAAACTTTAAAATATTGAGCTTGAAAATTAGAAAAGTTTAATGCTTTAATATTAAGAGTAGAGTATCGTTACAAATTCAAATTTTTTCTTTTTTTTGAGTACTAGTAGTTTATTTACATTATATGAAACTTAACTGCTGTAAGAAATTAATGTAAAACCATATTCCATTGTCAAATGGAGAATGAGAAGCTCATATCATTCAGTTCAATTGTACATAAAATCGAAGCAATGTCTTTATTACGTATATACAATCATGTTATTGGACTCTTTGTGCAGTTTTAAAGCTTTTTAAATGAATTCGCTTTATATATAATTGCATCTTCATTAAATTAATTTGATTGGTTAAACTGCAGCCGCAACATTAATTCATATAGATTAGTAAAATGTAAATAGAATAGCGCACTTGTGTAACAATGGTAACTGTATGTGTACATGTCCATAATAAACTTAATACATTTGAGTGTGTGTGTGTTGTAGTAAGGTAAAGAAAATATTAAAAATAGTAATAAAAAACTTTTGTATAATCCTCAAATGGTTATAGCAGCTTAGAAAAATGTACAATAAAATTATTTTTGAAATCAATAAACTTGGCTTCTTTCTTAGAACTTCTTTCTGGGCTAACTATTTTGCAGTCACATTACATATAATAGGTCTTTGAATGAAGATACGATTTCAACACTCTTCTCATTAATGAAATGCGATGAACTTATTATAGCAACTTTATTAAATGACACAGCCGTTTACATTAATTTATATCAAGAGCAATGTACACAATTTCACTAGCAAAACCAAGCCAGGCGGAAGAATATCTTACTCATTTACTCATTATTGGACGAATAAATAAGTTTCGCGGCACTTTGTATCCAAAGATGAGACTGATGGAGCTAATTCGTTCAGAGACAATAGAGAAGGGAACACAAATTGCTATCCTGACAAACACCAGTTAATTTCTTCAGGTAGGAAAGAAGCATTTTTGATTCAATGTTTAAAGGAGAACCAAACCCATTTATAAGAGTACAAGGGAAACTAATCTTTTATAATTTAATGAGCAAAAAGTCGTTATTTACACTATCATAGGCTTTACATAAAGCATTGGACGACGACATAGATGTTTTGTCACGAATGCGTTTACGTGGAAAAAGATCCAAAAGCCGATAACATGTTTGTGTCATTCGTAAATTGAAACTGCCATCGTGACAATATATTTTGAAAAATGACTTTTTAGCTTTAATCTTCTTCAGATTTAGAAATTTCAAATTTTGACTCTTAATAGAAGTAGAAATGTTTATGCTGGAGTAGAAAGTAAAGATGTTTACGCTTTAGGTACATACACAGGGGCTTCATAAATAAGTTCATTATAATATATAATAATGTTCGCTTGTGTATGCATTTTGGCTTATTGTTCAAAATGATAAAGTAAAGCAAATCATCAATGCGTAGAACAGTTAAATTCGATGATTTCGAACTTTCTCTTCAGTTTTCCAATTAGCACTATTGAGTTGTGCATTGTATGCAGACGCTAATCATGGAAAGCTCAAAATTCCATTTTCAACATTCTTTACTTTCGCTTTTTGATTTGAAAAAATCCGCTGCCAAAAATCATCACATACTTTTATAAGATTATGGTGATGCCGACCCATCATATCGCAATTGTAGATTTTGGTTTCACCGGTTTAAAAGTGATGATTTTAATGTCAATGACAAACAATGGCCTGGAGGACCAAAAAAGTGTGAAGACAATGAAGTAAAAGATGCTCAAGCTCTCAAAGAAGTTTTGAACAGCTTAACATTCGATAAATCGATTGTTTCTAGACGTGTGCATACGATGGGGAACGATCCAAAAGCAGGTAAAATAGCCACCACACGAATTGACTGATCTGTTTCAATATCTCAGTTTCATTGCAAATCTAAGAATTTTCTGTAGCGTATTTTGATTCTCGATGAAAAGAGGATCTACTACGATAATCCTAAACGCAAAAAGTCATAGGTTAGTCCAAGAGAGCCGAAGCGGAATATTCATGATCATAAAGCTTTGCTGTGCATATGGAGGAATCAGCAAGGTGTAGTGTATTACGAGCTGTTAAAACCGTACAAAGCTATTACTGCAGATGCCTACCGACGAAAAAATTGTCAGAACATATGCATTTACATAATGAACATATTATAATAATAAACATATTGTATCAATAAGCCTATATTAACAATACATAAATACTATTTTATTTATTTACTTAAGAGCTGAAACAGAAAATGGAATGTCAATGGTCAAAACGATCAATTTTCGAAATTACTTAAAATTAAATACATGCATGCTTCACGGTAGTCTGCAGGTAGCGATCGTTCATATATCCTATTAAATATGTTCGTTTGTAATTTAATATGCTTAGAGAAAGTCATAGTTGATTATAGAGCTTAACTTGGCAGTAATAAAAGGGTGACACAATTGAACATTCTTTTAGATAAAGAATTTAGGTTATAATCGATGATCCAAGCCAGTAAACCAGTTTTGTTATTCTTATGTCTTATGCGAATGTCGTACGTATTTTACTGTGCTTATAAAAATTCATATTCATATAAAGAATTTTCAAAACACCATAATCCAAAATACATTAACGCGTTTAAAGAATTAAGGGTGCGAGGAAAATTCATAGAAAATATCGTCCTACAGGCAGTTGAGATCGAATGTATATTTTGCACTGACTTAAGGGAATATCTAGTTAAATACAATTCACTTTTTTATTGTATTAACCTTTTCATAATGACGAAGGCATTGCGCTATGAAATCTAGAGATGGGTTTAATGGTCACACTATTCTTGTATATCGCCTTACACAAATCAACTTAAATCCTCTTTTTACTCTACTAACATATATCTCTACTAGAAATTTTTACATAATGTATTCTAAATTTATGTTCGTTGTTTTTTAAGTCAAAAAATGATAAGTGGAAATTTTGCTTTCGAAAATTTTAATTATGAACAACAATTTCATCAGATAATCATTCAGAACGTATTAAAATTTTTATAAGCGTCTTCCTGAGGAAAAATTTCCGATTATCGTGTTAATGTAAATTCATCAGTAAAAATATTTCAATTTAGATTATTAATTTATCCAACTGCAAACTACATGACAACACTATGATTGATTTATTATCCTTACCGCGTAGACATACAAATCAGGTGGAAAATGTGGCAGGAGTCAAGTTTAAATCGGGGTTGCCGATTAACAGCTTGCCCGGATGGGAACATATACCGTTAAATTCGAAATTACCGATGTTAAAATGTCCTGGTAATCAGGTAATATTCTCGAAAAATAAAATTGGACAAGCCGTAAGAGATGATCGGTGAGTATCTGCGGAAGAACTAACTTTCTCAATAATATAAATAAGTTTTCCCAAATCCATTTCAACAGTCATTTAAAGCATGAATTTGATCCCTCGGGCCATGACGATTTTCCGGAATACAATCCACTTCATGATTCCAACTTGAAAACGTTTTATGCTAACGAAAGAAACTTGAAGAGGCTACGAGAAAACGGTGAAATTACAAATACTAATGACGTCATATGCAATTTAAAAGATTTCAATGAATATCGCCAGCAATTGCACAAATCGCAACTTTACTATATACTGCAAGATCTAAATAGACTGGTAAGTTTGAGAGGGATAATGTTAGAAAATCCCTTAAAGAAGAGTATTTATAATAGGAAGCTGAACAACACGATCGCATGTTGATAACAAATGCCGAATTCATAACTAATAAAGACCATCGTAACCTAAGTGCTCGCCAACATACTTATACAGAGATACTGCAACGAAAACAGTTTTTGGATGAGCAGAAAGCAGAACGTTGCAGGAAACTTCTTGAACGTACTCAAGAGAAATTTCTATATGTTAGCATAGTCCACAATATACGAAAAGCTACCATTGAGCACAAAAAAGCATTAAGACAATTGCGAATGCAAAAGCACTTAGAGGTGCGCAATGATTTACAACGCAAAGAATTAATAGCGTTGAAAAAACTCTTCCAATACAAAAAGGATCGTTTGCAAAAGAATTTACGGTTAGTGCAAGAAGGCAGAGACAGAAAAGCGAATGAGGAACAATATGCTTCCTGGAATAAACGTTTGGCTGAACGTATAGCAAACCAAAAAAAAATCCAGACCCTTCTAGCAGAAGTAAGTGAACAAAGAAAAGTCTTTATAGATAATCACAAGCGGCACTATCAAGAGAAGTGGGCTCGCATACAAAATGAAATTAAAAAACGTTCAAATCTGACTCGCAAACACTTCTTCTCTCGACATAAAGTGTCGAATAAAAAGAAGCTAAACGATTTAGAACATGGAAAAAACGATACACTTTCAATTTGCCATGATTTCCAAGGCAGTTTTGAAGATCTATTGGATGAGGACTTGTGCTTAGCCTTGAATGCTGTGATCGATATGCAAGATAATGTTAAGGTTCCTTTTGATTCTGATGATCCCATTTACAAAGCAGCACAATTCATAATGAATCATATATTGGCAAAATTCAACAAGGATCTTAGCCAAGACAAGGCTGTCTCTGCGGCGGTTTACGATCGTCTAAATTCGTTCTTTGATGAAGCAAAAAAATTTGTTTTGTTTGTAAGTATCACAATTAATAGAAAATCTTGGAAAACATTATATTTTCTTTACGCAGAGGGCTACACAAATTATTACATCTGTTCGAGAGTTTCATAAGTCAAAAATTGACAATAATGGATACGCTAGTCGAGTGTCTTTTAGTCGCTACTCATCGACAATCGGAACTTCGAGTTATTCTATACATCCTCTAATTGAGATAAAGGCGGTTTCTGATCGGAGACCAACGCCGGCTGTAAGTTGATCCATTTTCTTACTTTCAACTCACCCTTACGACGGCAAACTGTTTATTTTTTTCTTTTGGACTGCGAAGGGTTCGCTCGATTCACTAGTCATAGATTCTACTACCAGCTTGGTAAACAAGGCGCAAACCCCGCACTTGTGTCGGAACGAAATCGTTTTTATTGAACACTACTTGATCAAGTTCAAACGCGAATTAATCGTTGGTGTTGGACGGCGGGTATTCGCAGCTATACAGTGTCACTTTGAGAACAAGATAATGAATGTGCGGCAAGAGTTATTGGGTAAGTTAACTATAGTAAAGGAAACTCATATGGAAGTTTCTCTTTCCCTCAGATATTGATCGAAAATTTTTGCTGAAACAAGTTACAAAATCCATACTAAGCTACAGCATTAATCCTTTAAATTTTGAGTCAAATTTACGATTGTGTATAAGTGCTTTAGCAAGCGATATTACTTGGTCATTACAACAACAATTGCTCAAACCTAAGCGGGATCCTCGAAGAATAGCTAAACCAAAGTTTGGTTGCAATCACGGCAAAGGTTCCATGCAATTGTGTATGTATTGTTGTGGCTCTTGAGACAAAATTGAAACGAATGCGTATTATATATTGTTCCTTCGAGCTGTCTCTTTTAATTGGATCTGTTATATTAAACTTTTGTAGTAAATTGTAATAATTTCACGAACATACCTCTTGGTTATTTTTAGAAAATCTTTGTTTCTTTAAAAAAAAATAAACCACGTTAATTTTACTATCACACAATAAAAAATGCACATGCAACAAATATTATTTTGTCGTCTCATCAGCTGTTCTTGCAGCATTGCCACAAGCATAAAATTACAGATTTATAAAAAAAATGCAGTAGATACTGGACCTTAAAGCAATGTAAATATATAAGTTTATATATAAGTATATATATATATATATATATATATATACCGAGAGAATCAATACGTAGTACATTTTTTTCAATTTCAAAGTGCTTCTTAAAGATTATCCGTGGTTTAAGACTCAACGCGTGGAATAAAAATTTTAAATTATGAATGAAAATAGGCACAAATTAAATAAGCAAATATTAACATTTATTTGTTGAATTCATTTACATGTTATGAGTAAATTATAAGTTTCATGAAGCAATTTTAAAAATTGATACTAACCTTTTGCAAGGTGGTTGTAAGTAACAGTATCACTAACTTTCCAATAGGGTCGGGGAAACTTTCCAATATAATGCATTAATAATTAGTTAATTAATAAAAATTTAAATATTTTACATTTATACTTATTTTTGTAATTATATGTATATATTCACACACTCTTATTTCGTTATTATATATTTATATTTCAGTACTAGGTATTTATATTTATAATTTTTATTGACTAATAAAAATTACGTAATAAATTTACAATGAATAATAAATAAATAATTACAATTATCAATTAATTAATAGAAATTAAACTAATGAATTGCCTGACTAAAGGATTATTCTTAGTACGGTAAATTAAGTGCATTATTACATTCATTACCCGTTTTTATATTTGACAGAATTGCACTATCTCTAAAAGATTCAAAATCTGTTGTGCATTATTTATTAAAATATGAAATGATATTATACAGATTTAATGATTTGATTTTTAATTTTAATAATTCATCAAAAATTATAATTTTGTTCATCTTAATCTTGAGAATAATAATCATGACTGGGAGCTTGAATAGAATTAGAAATTAATTTATTATCTTATATCCGTCTCATAAGAGATAGTAAATTAATATCTACCGAAATTTTCCTAAAAAATTTTCTAATTCAAGCCTTAGTATCTTCCAAGCTTTTATTTTCCTTTATATATAATCAAAGTTAATATAAAATTAATCTTTAATTTAACAGATATAATCACTGTAATCTCTTTACTTTTGAAAAGTAGACCAGGTCCTTTCCATTTTTTATTCTCTATTTAATAGAAGGTTTATTTTGAATTAATTTATTCTTATTAGTAAGTTGACAAAAAATTAAATTATTGATTTCAAGATTAATTTAGTCTGATATAGTTGGAGCTATTGAAAGCAATACCAAACTTCTTTACGAAAATTAATGGCTTATCCTTCTGTTAATTATTTAGTATGAATAATAATATTTTTCTAATAACACGAATAATAATATTTATGTAAATAATACAATTTCAATATTATATTTTATTACACATTCATTTCATTCTTTTGCTGTAGTCTACTTATTTAATGCATTTAAAATATCTTATTTTCATTATTTTTTCACTTTAGAAATATGAGATTAATTTTTTTTTAATTTATTACCCGTTTTTTCAAATTTTTTCCTAAAGAAGTAATTATTCAATCATGAATTATATATAATCAATTATCATCGTTATTTACTATTAGAATATATATTTTAATTATTAGGTGCTTGCAATTTTTATTATTAACTTCTACAGGTAAAAGTGTTAAAGTAATGGGAAATACCAGTGCATATTAGAGTTGAATTCGATAACTCTATTTAAAACAATTTTCCATTTAGTTTTATTGAATTATTTAGTGTATACAGACAATAATCATGCAACGCTCAAAATTGCATTTTGGACATTCATTTTCGAGATTCATTTTCAACATTCATGATTTGAAGAATTCTGCTGTCGAAGCCCATAAAAACTTTTTGAAGCTGATGATGATGCTGTTCTATCATATCCCAATTGTCGATTTCAGTTTTAACTGTTTAAGGGCGATGAATTTAATGTCAACAACAAAAAACGGGCTGGAAGGTTAGAAAAATTCGAAGAATGAACTGCAAGACTTGTAGAATGTAGAATGCAAACCCAGCTCAAACAGTCAAAGAACTTTTGAATCCTGATTTTTTAGTCAACCTGAACTTGACATTCTAATTCAGCCGAAATTTGGAATAATTTCTCATATTATTAGTTAGGAATCTAGTAAAGCATTTGAACTATTAGAATTTATTATGTGATCTCATCATGTATTTACAGTTGGAACAGATATAGATACTCGTGCCGATTTTACTTCAATAGCGATAATTGTTACAGTTCCAAACGACATATTTAGTTGATAACCACTCTATATGGAGCTTAAATTTCTTACCCCTCAGCAATTTTATAAGCGCTTGGATTTTTTTTTACTGTTGGAGTTTAAGTTGTTTCATTAGAACAAAGTCATTTTCCTAGCACACTAGTCGGCTTGCATGTGCTTCGACTCAGGTAAATAGTCTATCTTTAATTGAATCACGCGAGCTTCTAATTTATGGGAAGTAACCGTCGAGCCATAAAGCAAGGTGTGGACTTGTTCAGGAAATGATCATGCCAAGGTAAATATAGCAATATAATACGTGTTACACAATAAAAGATACTTGCCACTACTACATCATAAAAACTTAACTCCATTAAAAAAAATGGAAGAACCTCGGAAATCTCGTTTCGCTCTTCTTAATAAAAGATTGGTTTTAAGCGTCAAGAATAAGCGCTTCCTTGTGAAATGTGTGTGACTAGGACAAAATTAAAAAATTTTTTTTATTGATTTAATAGATGCTTTAAATCTTGTAGAACATGTGGGAAAAATTCAATATCTGAAACTAATCTTTTTCCGCATTCGCGTAAGCGTTCCAAAAAACTGCCTGTACGAAGCGAATGTCTACTGAGAAATTAAAGGCTAATCTCTTCGCTATTGATTTAAAACTTCTCTAATGCACTAATAGTCGCCTTGAGCTATTATATCACGTGCAACTTTGTTAAGTTACTAATTTTCAAAATTTTGTAAAAGATAGTTCTGGGAAGGAGAATTTGCATTTGGTTAACTTGTTTGGAAGGTATTTTCATACAAATTCACATGCACAGCAAGTGCACTATATCAAGCAATTCGGTATTTGAGACAATTAGCAGAAAATGAACAATTAGCGTCGTTATCTGCATGGAAATGTATTGTGAAGTCGATGACTTGTTAATTGGAATATTTGATAAGGAAACTGTCATACAATTATAAAACGAAATACGAAAGATACTACAAAGAGTCGATCTGAACATGCGGAAATGGGCATCAAATTCTACAAATGTCATACAACATATAGCGGCGGAAAACAAACTTACAGCGACAGCAATGGATATCAATCTAGATGATACCATAAAATCATTAAGTATCCAATGGCTTCCGCAAGAAGATGTTTTCACATTTAAAGTAAAGATTTGGACTGAATTACCAATACCAAGAGAATTTCAAATGTTCCAACCATGGTTACTAAAACCTAACTGGGATGAAAAGGGACCCAACGACACAGCTTCCGAATGGATAGCTTATATCAACGACTGGCCTGCACTAAGTACTATAAAGAGACCACGGTTTGTAGGAAATACAACTAAATTATCATTCGAACTTCATGGTTTGTGTGATGCTTCAATGGTGGCTTGTGCAGCAGCATATACGCCTTCTAGACAACAGCAAAAATGCTGTCGCAACATTGATGGTTTCAAAATAAAAAGTAGCTCCAATAAGTGTTCAATCCATTTCCAGACAAGAGCTATGCGGTACTGTTCTATTAACTATGCTTATAGAGGAAGTGAAGCAATCGTGCAAATTTGCTAATAATACATCAGAATATTACTGAACAGATTCGATAATTGTACGATATTTGTTGAGCAGTCATCCAGCGCGTTGGAAAACATATATCGCCAACCACGTGAGTGGCATACGCGACTATCAACTCTAGTCAACGGAGACACGTTGACACTAGTTAACGTTACCGCATTGTTTCCTGAGGGTAAAATCATAACCGCAGAGCTTTGAGGTAATATTAATTGACACTGTAGGAGCATTTAGACTTTCAGATCAATATAGATATATATTAACCATGCAGTGTGATCTTATAATGTATATTATAGCTTATCCTTTAGACACTAAGGAAGCTAAATCTATATCAAAGCAACATAGAGCAACTCATAGTAAAGCATAGACTTTTTTAAATACTGAGATCGGACAATAGAACTGGAAAAATGAAAAAGATGTATAAAGCGCAGCCGTGGGAAACTAAATGAATATCATCTCTCGTTTGTAGAAAATAATCAATCGCATGAACGTATAGCATATTTTATCCTTACATATAACACTTCACCACACACCGATACAAACTACAGGCCTTACAAATTTATTTACGATAAACGGTTAATATTGATAAATATTTAGTTGATTTGGGAACCAGATTAAGATCTGTTACAAATAGCTAAAGTCTTATTATCAAAATGTAAATTAAAAAGAAGACTACAGTCCCCAGTATTGACAAAAATAATATAAATTAGGAAATAGGAGATTTAGTTTTACTAATAAATCATATAAAAGAAATGGTCCACTTTACATTGGTTCTATAAAATAGTTAACATAAACAATTCTAATACAACTATTGAAGTTTCCGAAAATAATGCAAAATTTATACGTAAGAATAACCTTAAAAAATATTTAAGTCTATAAAAAAAATTTTTTTTTAAATCTTTCTTAGGGTAAATGTAACATACATACAATTTTTTTAAAATTTATATAAATGAAAATTGCGTTTAATCATGCTTGTCGGCGTAATTATTGGTAATGTCTAGGTCATTGCAATACTCAAATTTAACAAATTATAATTTTGCTGATTTTTTTTTTCCGCATATTGTTCTTCGTTTCTTTATGCTCTAAAATACCTAACATTGGCATTTTCCAATCATTTTTATTTCTGTTGTTGCTATTCCTTTGCTTGTAAGAAATATATATCAACTACTTTTAAAATAATGAAAACAGATGATTATCATAATAGTACTGTCTATATAGTCATAGCTTCCAAAAACTCTTAAATATGATCGCAAAATAAAAATTACAGTTCTTAGATACTGCCTTTTCCTAGGCAAGTAAAATCATTCATATGAATACAAATATATAGTAAATATGTAGTTTAAATTTGAAATAAATATATAGGGGCCGCCATTTTGAATTTTACAAAAATTTTCTTTTCGAACATTGTCAACGTAGCTAAAAGTGCGTGCAAAATTTTTGCATTATTAGATATTCGGAAGTGCCCGAATTATTGAACGGTACGCTTCCATTTTATGTCTTGTAGCGGCTGCCATTTTGAATTTTCCTAAAACTTCTTTTTTGCACGTTGCATTCTCATCGTAAGTAAAATTGCTTGCAAAATTTCGGCATGATCAAACATTCGGAGGTATCCCAAAATTCAATTTTAAAAAAAGTGCTCGTAATCAGACTTCCTTTGTTTATGTGTGATATTTATTTGAGTATCTTTAGACACACCCCTGTCATTTTTTTAATGTTATTTATTTTTTCCGTCTACTTTTATTACAACTACAAATTTACTATTGTTTTGTTAATTTGATCTTACAAGCTTTTTATTTAATCTACGGAATTTCTTATACATAAACTTTTTGCCCATTCCGCTAGACATTTTGGTACAATTAGAATGTTTCAAAATATTTCTTCTTATATTGTGCATGTGTGCACTTCCTTCGATTCTAGCAGTTTATTGCAAACGATTCAATATTTTGACTAGAACTTTAAATTATTAAATCTTCTTCTTATTAATTACTGATTGTTTATGCTTCTAAAAATATATGTTACATACGAAAAAAACTATTGCAAAATATTAATAGAAAAAATATTTTAAAGTAACAGGTTTACATAAAAATGTACAAAATAAATATTTATAAAAGTTATAACACTAAAATCTAGATACAGTTGCTGAATTGGTTTCGGAAGGGATTGCATTGTGACTGAGTGTGTTTCTACAGTCCACCATATTTATTCAAACTTCGTGGCTAAGCAGTGGTGTGTCATAGTAACGTATAGCGGAGGATGATGAATTAAAACTCGCACAAGGTAGCAGCCAACAAGCTGGGTGTCCGCGACCGAAGACATCAGCCAAAAGATAAAATTTACGGCGGTTTGGCCGATAGGAGCCCTTCTGTTGGGCTTGTTCAATTGCCGTTTCATCATATAATATGGCATGCATTTGATCAACCATTATCGCCAAAACGAATAAACCAAATAAAGCAGATTCTATTAACAAAATAACGCAATGAAGTCTGAAAAAAGATTCAATCAATTGTTTCCTATCTACGAAGTTAGTAAAAGATTCTTACAATCTAGTCTGCCCCTCGACATTCTCCGTATTACATGCTTCACATGGATAAATAAAGGAACCTACTACTAAGACCACAGAATATATAGCCAAAATCCCCACATAGACAAGGAATTGTAGAAAATATTTTTGATTACGTTCTCCTACACAATTATTTATCCAAGGACAATGGTGATCCATGCGTCGTATGCAACGCTTACAAATTCGACAATGATGCGCCCTAGGTGGTCTATAAGTTTCACAACGTGTGCACACTGTCCATTCGTTACTACTATTGCCATTTCCAGTACTTTTCCCCACCGTATGCATGTCTGAAAAGTCCAAACGATTTGCTGGTAAAGGTACAGTACCAGGATCGGACAATACCGCCTTCAGATGAGACATAGCCAATAGGAAGACCACCGTATTAAAGGAAACCACATGTAAGGGAGCCCAAATACTAAAAGCACAAATTTTCTCCTAAATTTTCGTATCATTTTACTTTTCTTCAAATACTTACTTAGCTTGCATTGTTTGTAATATAATCCATCTCATCACGACGTAGTCTGCATAGATCACCATAATGTAAGTGATTATCAAGCAAATTACTCCACAAGGATCTTTAACAAATCTCATTTTATGGTTCTTTATTATTTATATTTTTTTATTTACTTTTCTTGTAAAGCTTTGTGAAACAAAACACCGCCAAATGACCCAATCATTGCCACATATATTTTAATTACAGGCTTTTTAAATGTGACATCTCCAACTATTTGTTATATTGTTCTCAGTACATTTATTATAAAATTTCTTGCTTTCTATAAAACAAATTTTAATTTTTTCCTCAATTCCTATGCTTCCACATACACGTATATTTATAAGTTTTTTACAAACTATATATACGCACCAACATGTGTACTACGTCATTTAAAATGGACAAAATATGGACAACTTGATGGCATTTTATAACCCCATCTAGGACAAAATATGAACTTGGCGGCATACTGCAACTCTATAATTAACATTTGATTGTTAACGACATTCATCTCTCTGTTTAAAGAGAACTAAATGACGAGAGTAGCTAAAAATCTGGGGGGTAACCATGTAATTTGAGTATCTATCAGAGACTTGGAAGATAGTTGAAAGATAGATAGTAAATAGATAATAAATTTAATTGGGATCATTTAGCAGTATCTCTAAGTTTCCAATAGAGCAGAGGAAATTTTCCAGGTAATACGTTACAAAAATTATGAAAAAGCAGTTATAAAAGATTATAAAATACAAGATGATAAATGCAGATACGGCTGCAAAATAACAAAATATAAACTATATTACATTAGGAAGTATATACTTCGCAAATAGACCCTATATACACAGACATGGTCTTGTTGGAAAAATAATTTATTTGGCTCCTAGAAAAATATAACGTCAGAATAGATATTCCATACTACAAATATTATCCAGAAAACGTGATAGAGAACGAAATATTTACAATATATTGAGAAATAATAATAATGGTCCGTCAAAATCTCTACGCATAAATATAACCTGTAATGCGTTTTTTGCAACTTTGCTTATGTAAAGCAAACCGAAAATGATATGTTCAGCTCTTTGTCTGTTATTATTTTGTTGTATTGGCAACCTATACGTAAACTTTTCGTGCAAATGAGTCGCTGCACACGAATATTTTGTTAGTCATTTCCATTTATTTTGATAACTTAAGAAAGAAAAAATAAACTAATAAAGGCAGCGAAGGGAAAATTCTGTGAAAATATAAATTCATAATAAAGCAGAACAAGTAAATAAAAAGTTTTGATTCCCGTTTTGTAACGTCAAATGGTGATTTCAATCTAATAACATAAAAATTTAATTATCGATTTTAAAAATAAAATTTTATTACATTAAACGCAAAAAAAGAGAGTTCCAATACGGAATATAAAACACGTATTATAAAACAAGAAATGGGAATTTTTGGGCAGTCTTCTGCTTTTGAAGCTGATATCGGTAAGATTATTCCTGTGTATTTATTTATAGGTTTCGCTTGTTTACATTCGTGTGCAAGAAAAATAAAATCACATAAAGGAGATACATAACTTTTTTCAGTGATGTATGTGTGTTTGTAATGTCCGTCAACCGTCTTTGGTTGAATTGCCATGCCTCTTCTTGTTGAAGATAAAAATAAGAAATTTATTATAAAATTTAGGAGGACAATTGTCCATAAAGTAAGGCTTACATGTGAGATACATAAATATTACACACTTACACTACGTTAGTTATTAAGAAGAAACGCTTGTGGTGAGTAAATCCATTCCACGGCAACAAAAAGAGAGAGTAGCTTTATTGTTTTAAAACTGATATCAAATAGCGAAGAGCGATTTGATAACAAAAGTATGAAGAATTTCTGGCACGGATAGAATAATCAAGACCTGAAATTTACATTGACAAGTATATATGTGTTTTGTAGGGTTTTAATAAATATTGCTGGGGCTTATAACGCTATTTTCCGGAGAAGAGTAGATAGAAAAAGCTTTTCTGCAAAATATTTGTATGGATTTGTGCAAAAACCGCTATTGCGAATAATTTAATTAAATAAAGTGATACCTATCTAGTTACGGTTTATGTCACCTGTTATGTGCAAATGTTTTATATAAAGAATCTATTCTTGTTTCACAGCACAACAAAGCTTATTGTATATCTTCCTTCCTGTTAACATTTATTGCTAATATTCAATGCATATCTGTTGCTTAAAAACAACAATACAATAAGGTGGTTTTGTGATATCATCGATCTATATGTAAATATTGCTAACGCCCAACCACCACTACCGACCATTTTTATTCCGATTTTCTTTGATTAGCGTTTCGCTACTTGAACTTCTAGATTCACAAACATTTATTGCATTGCAATAAACATGACCGCAATAACAGTTATGTTGCCTTACTTAAGCATATGTGTTATATTCATATACATTATAAAAGGTTGCTCCCTTGCTCCCGCCTAAAATTGTGTCTTGATTATAAAGTAAAATTTCCGCCAAAGATATTCCAATTTATACGATAGAAGCATTGTGGATCAACGTTGTTATTCCATTTCTTATCCAGGAAATACTAGTTTGCGTATGTTCGTATGAGCAGCAAACCACATATTGTAATAAAATACATTAGCTTATAAACTCGCTACTGTAGTTATCACCGAATGCTAGGCCTACACTAGTCTAAATTGTAACAACTAAAATTTACATATATTATTCAATTTACAAAGAACTGCAATCTACAATATATAACTCGTGATATTCATCATTAACATCTTTTTTTATAGCTACAATTCAAAATTTTAAATATCCAGGACAGAACTATAGCAATATGTTCTAATCTTACGCTTTTATTGCGGTATAATTTTATACAAACTATTTGAGAATGAGTCAGCATTAGGTTCTGGGGGAAATTAAATCTGGCCCTCCGGCCTTTTTTTTTTTTAAAGATTCACAGTTGAAAAGTTAAAATAAAATTGAAATTATGTATTTGGTATACTTATTATGTATTATA
>KK351065.1:125907-151205 GCA_000671755.1 Glossina brevipalpis | reverse complement strand
CATATATATATATATGTACGTATATTATTTTTGAACATCGAATAGAAAAAGTTACTAGTGATAAGAATACGGATGAAAATTGGGCATTGATCATGGAGGTGTGCGATAAAGTTTCGATGAATCCTCGAAACTCCAAAGAATGTCTCAAAGCCATCATGAAACGTATGAATCATGCGGATCCGCATGTAGTTATGCAAGCCATTACTTTGTTGCATGCTTGTGTCAACAATTGTGGTAAGCCATTTCACTTAGAGATTGCCTCCAGAGAATTTGAAAATGAATATAAACGCTTGTTGCTTAAAGCAGAGCCCAAAGTGTCTTCGGTAGGTAAAATATAATAATTGTATAACTATATGATAAATAAATTTTATTTTATCTTTTGGACAGAAAATGCGACAGGTTTTAAAACAATGGGCTGAGGGTGATTTTAAAAATGATGCGGAATTGAATTTGATACCGACGTTGTATGGGAGACTGCGCAAGGAGGGTTATGATTTTACTGATTTCAACGAAAAACCCTCAAAAACAGAAGCGAGCATACTAACTGCAGCAGTCACCAAAGACGCAAATGTGGCTAGCAGCCAGCAAGAGGAAGATGATTTAGCCAAAGCCATAGAATTGTCTTTAAAAGAAGTGAAAAATAGTCCTAAAAATCAGGCTGCCGATAGTAGCAACACACTCACCAGTAGTGCCCCGGGTGCTTATGTACATCTATACGTAAAAAACAGCATATAAAATGAATTTTAATATTTAATTTTATTTTTAGCCTTCTCTGTATCCTTCTTTCGGTAACGTTGCTTCGACGGCTTCTCAACCTGAGCCACGGAAGGTAAGCGCTTTGTATGATTTCGAGGCAGCTGAAGAGAATGAACTCACATTTTCCACGGGAGAGATTATACATGTTACGGATGATTCCGATCCGAATTGGTGGAGGGGTTTTAATCAACGTGGGGAGGGGCTATTTCCCGCCAATTTCGTGACGGCCAATTTTTCAACTGAAAAAGAGCATTCTGATGCTAAGGAAGTAGCGAACGAATCCCAGCGGAAAGCTGAATCAGTCGTTGTTGCAGTTTCTCCACAGCAGATCGAAATTGATGAACAGAAAATAGATCGTTTGCTTCATTTGTTGCACGAAGCTAATCCAGAAGATCTATCGCAAGACACTGAGGAAATGCACAGCTTTGAACAAGAAGTTCATCAAATGGGTCCTCTCATAGATGCAGAACTTGAACGCGTGGATCGTAAACATGCGCAATTGTCCCAGTTATCAAGCGACTTGGTTGCTGCTATTAATATGTATCACTCGTTGATGAGAGATGATCGCGCAATTTCGTTAAACCCTCCTTTTGTGGGGTCAGCAACACCTGACCTACATAGCCTAAATAACTATCATACCACCTCAGCAACACTTCAAGGTCAGGTCCCTCCACAAATTCACACGGGTTTCTTTGGATCTTCCGGTACCTTTCGACCACAAGGTTATGGTGGATTGAACGCCATGCCCTATAATAATATTACCGCAGCAAGTTCAGTGCTAACTGCTGACTATCGTACTCAAGCGAATGCTTTGCCCATGCAGTATCAAAATGGTCATATAAATCCGCAGCAGCAACGGCAGCACCAAGCATCGTCCATAACAGGAGTACCTCCTCAGCAAGTGATTCAACTAACAGAACAACAAACAGGTCAGTCTATGTACGCAAATAATATACATTCTCCACCAGCGCCACCGAATGGACCGCAAATGGTAGCAAACTCAAGTGCCAATAATGATTTGCATACACATCAACAATCACAGCAAGCAACGACAAATCAGTTCGGTAACTATCAGGCGGTCACAACGCAACAACAACAACAACAGCCATTTGTTACTCAGCAATCTGTTTCAAATAATGGCTTGCCGACAGCAATAAGCTCGCAAATGCTAATGGGTAGTATGACGCAATTGAACTCTGAACAACAGTATATGCCTCCACAACAACATAACTCCTACATGGCGACCCTTTCGGCTGTTAATAATGCCCACGTTCAACCAGCCAACACCTCGCAATCGCAGTTACTTTACAATCCTATGGCAACCAACAGCGGCCTTCAATCCTATGTTACACAATTGCCAGCAACGATGCCGAGTTCAGTTGTTGTTCTTCCTTCAGACCGGATCGATCATGTACATCAACAAGTGGCCAACATGTCATTAGGCGCCGCTCAGAATCCATCTTACACCCAAAATCTCACACAAAACATTCCTATTTATCAACAGCAGCGGTAAAAAATTGTAAAGGTTTGTCAATCACCAAAATTTTGAAATGAAACTTACAAGAGAATGAGTTTAGTAAACACGTATTTGAAGTTTTTCTTTACCTTTTTTTAGAGATTTTTGCGTAATTTATATATCGTTTTAATCCATTGCGAAATCGGTGATTCTTGAAAGTGATTATCGGTTTAGTTTTTTTGGCAATAAATATACAAATACACTTATTTACTTCATAAAAAGGTGATGAAATGTTTTCTTTTACATAAGAAAACTGAGAATAGTACATCAACACGAAAAACGAGCAAAAATTCATATTAAAAAATGCAAAACCTAAAATGAATACATACTTACCCTATTAAAATTGATATGGTATTAATTAAAAATTTATTAAATTATGAACAAATTAACGGAGAAATATTAAAATTTTATTTGGGAAAAACGAAGACGAAACAAAACAGGATACGGTGTCAAACTATAAGGTGCCTTAGAGCACTTGAGAAGTTTTGTGTTAAACTGATTTTGTTTCGATGAACAAAGCAAGTTTTCACGCCAGAATGAGGTGGTCTCTTCGACAGTTTGTAGATTGTCTAATAAGCAATTCCATTTGGTACAATACCCGACCAAAGTTAGTGGCTTATTATACAGCAGTTTAGGTAGTCGCTTTGTTTCATACTTACAAGCTCCTGCGCCAGAAATTAAGTAAGTGCATTTACTCTGGAAAACTGTTCAAGTTAAAATTACTTTTATTCCACTTTTCAAATAATTGCATGCTCAGAAATTTAACATTCTCATTTACCTAAGCGATAACGTTCATCGTCGTTCGATGACCCAACGATCAAATACTCTCTCTCGATTGAATAATTTCAGACGCAAATAAAGTAGTTAAGGTTTTGAACCAATTTCCTTTAGCAATGAAAGTGTAAGATTAAATGTAGTAAAAAAATACTTCTAGAATTCCACTTTATTTTTTATTTTAGAATTAAAAAAAGAAAAATAAAAATTTTCAATTTGTTAAAGGTAAGTAAATTGTTGTTAAATAATGTCACAACCAGCTTACATTCGAAACCTACGTTGCCAAAGCCAAAGTCGAGGAGTAATCTTAATTAATTTTGTCAACATAGTACGAAAATTTTTATGTTGAGTTGGGTTGGAAAAAAAGTGTTTAAAATAACACGTTATATAGATAACTCAGTGACTTAATTGTAGTTGGGTTTACTTTGCTCTACTTTATAAAATATAATTCTTCATAGTCGTTTAGAAAGGTGTTTAATTGACATTCAATTTAATACTAATTACATTTATTTCGAATCACTTATAGAGTGTCACGGATTTCGGCATTTACTTTTATTTCCTTATCTGCCGTTCGGCTGCACAATGAAAAAATTCCGCTAAATCTTCTGGCCGGTATTCGTGCCTTGGTAGCAGTTTCATTCTGGTTGCCGCGTGATGAGTTTCCAATTTTTCACCGGACAGTGTTGCTTATCTTCGGATTCCTCCGAATCGGTGTAAGGCACCAATATTGCCTTCTTTGTTTCCGGCTGGGAAGCAATTAATCTTTAGGTGTCCTTGACACAGACTATTCGTCGTGATTAGATGTGTTTAACCAGTAATTATACTGGCAGTATTTCTAGTCGACTTAGATTTTCGAGTCTTCAAACGGATAATTTTCGGTTTCCTTCGATCTGTACGCAAACTGGGTTACTCTGCCTTATATGTAAGAAGGTTACCCAGGCATCTTCAGCGACCGGTTTAGTCAAATTATCTAGGGTATGAGCCATAGAGCCATGCCAACGGATTGTCTAATCCATATTTAAGTTTTGGGAGGCATCATTCGATGTATTAACTATCGTCTGATCAATAAGTTTTCATTCGGATATATGGATGGTGTGGTTGTACTTGCTCTCTCTAAGGAGAATCATTGCCGATGAAATAAGTTTGATGACGGCGCATGGGTCCGTAAAATGAGGGGTCCACTTGACGACAAACTGATCGGCGAATTTCCACAGTGGGTGGTTTCGAACCATTACGGATTCTCTAATCCGGGGATTCCATTTACGTTGACGTAGATTGTAGGAAGTACTAGTTTTATCTTTCGAATTTTTGATTCCCCTTTATTTGGTAGCGTTTTCTGATGGGATGTCTCTTTCATATGAGGGGAGATTTAATGTTATGCAGATGACTCGCGTACGATAAAGATTCGTCTAAGATATAGAACGGTGATTATATATCTCCGTCTTTGCTTAAGATTCCGTTTGCTTGGGGACGCTCTTTGACCTACGGTTTGTAGTCAATCATAACGCCTATGTATCTAATTGTAACCAATTGCGATAACCCGCACCAACATATGTTATCAGGATCGCTTCTATTTTTCGTGTTATTAAGCAGGCGTCCAAAGTACCCATGGCAGTGTCATCCTCTGTTTGGTGCGTACAAAAGTTTTCCATCCTTCAAGTAGATGACTACAATATTTACTAAGTGCTGTGAAAATCTGCGTTTTTACACTTTACCGATTAGATGCTGCCAGTTGACGAAGATTTCAATGATCAACGCCAAACTACAAAGGACATCCTCAAACAACTAGGCAAGCATACGATGAGCAAGGAAAAGAAGAATACATTGCTTCTACAATCTCTAAGCAGAGTACATGCTGTGAAAACGTCAGCGTTTTACGATCGTTAAAAGCATTTATTAAAAACTGTCTTTAATCGAATCTTTATTGGAATTCAAAAACAGAGGAAATTTTAAAGTTTCTAGATAGCCCGTGTCCGATGGACTGATTTACCAAACACATATTACTTCCTGAAATCAATGAAAAACTTAATAAACTAAACATTAACAAATCTACTGGTCATGATTGCATAAATGAAATAGTTATTAAATCTTCTTCACCTAAAACTCTTGCCTTTTTAACGTTAATTTTTAACAATATGTTAAGATCGTGTCACATTCCAACTCAATGGAAATGCCCAGAAATAGCTATAGAAGTTATACCAAATAAACCAGAAAATATTGTAGGCTCATACAGACCAATTAGTATTTTGGAAACATTTTCTAAAATCTTTCAAAAATAAACGCAATACCATTGAGTAATGTTATCATGTCGTTGCATATATCAGAGAAGCCATTAAAATTAAAAATAACTCGTAGTGTATTCCTAAACGTGTAGAGGGCCCTCGATAAAATATGCTGAGTTCACTTTTCAAGCCTAAGAAATTTCTTCCAACTCGAATGTATTTGCAGCTTAATTTCTATTTACAAAATATACATTTTTAAGTCGAAGTTAAAAATGAAAGATTCAAAACAAATAAAATTGAAGATGGAGTGGCATAAGAAAGAATTTTCACTTCAGATTTTCCGATCGATGACACTATTTGAATCCAACTCAACAATTACTTTCACCTTAAACAAGGGTTCTTGCCTTTCATTATTTTTGAATGGCGGTAATGTTCCAGTCAATACCTGCGTAAAATCATAGAAATGCGTACCCGCAAATGTCAATGAAAGCAAAGATTGTCAAATAATTCCTGCGAAATCTAACAGATCATAGGATTAATGAAACAGCAACAAAAGAAATTATCAAGGACGCGTGGGTTGTGATGTTTACAAGGTCTAATGAAACTACGCCAGGAAATCCAGCAGCAAAATATTAGCAGATATAGTAGACTGGGACGCAGTATTCGTGACATTCGTATAGTTTATAAACGAATCGTTTCACTTAAGAAAAGTTAGCCGTAAGAAGTCAATCGAAATATGGAGTCGTACTAGTCAGTTATATAGTTGAATGATAGTTGTACATTTATAGTTTTATGTTGAGAATAGAATAATTATATTTAATAAGCAACTAAGCGTTGAACAAATAAGTTCCTTTTAACCAATTGCGAAAATCACTGTGGTTGTAAATATTACTTCGAAAATAAAGAAATTGTAAATAAAATCTACGCTTTTCACGATCTAGCGATAAGGACCTTGTCTGAAAAAAAAAAATATAAAAGGCAGTTTTGTAACGATATTAAATTTTGTTCGTTAAATTATTTTATTGAATTTTCTAGGTTTATACAGAAGCTTTTTATAACATCATATCTGTGTGACATAAATGTATAATTTCCTCCATGTTTATAGATTTTCTGCTTTCCACATTAATTGTCAATATACACTCCTTCAATCTCTTCACAACTAATGTTAGGACTTCATTGTATAATTCGATATACGGTTGGAGACTTCCAGATACGCGGAAACTTCAGTCTTCGGTTTGCTCGGAATTGCGTTATCCATAAGTTTTTATTTAATTTCAGCAGCATTAAAACCACATCAATACGGCACATAATATAAAAAAATTACGTTATATGTAAAAAAGACTTTTTCCAAAAGTTCGTTAACCACCCGTTCATTAAATTTAATCGTTTATCAACTTATGTATGCGGATAGTCGTTCTTGTCACATATGCAACACCATGTGTCATTCCCACACCATTCCTGCCTCATTCTTCCATATCTTTGTTTATTTTTTTAATATATTTTTGTCTATGACATTTTGCTGACATATTGTATCGTTCTTCTTTAATCACAGCATTCGTATTTCGTCACTTCCAAGTCAATTAATCCAGCGCAAACAAAAATCAAGCTTTAGTCTATCTTTACTTTTTCTTTTTTGTGTTTATTATCTTTAATTTTAAAAAAATCCACATTTTTGTTATTTTGCGTTCGTTAGCTTCACACTGTGATTTTCTTTTTAAGTACTGTTCAAAAAGAATATAATGTGTAAGCATTAACACACAAAACTATTTATTGTTTTTATTTTCTTTGTGTTTGCGTTCTCCCATTTGTTTTTTACTTATCCAATAAAGATTTGTCATATTTTTAAATAATTTTTTTACACAAAAAAATGAAAATTGTTTTCTTTTTTTTTCACTTTACCACAGTACTAGTTTTAGAAAGAATTTATTTACTATATCGAAAATATTGAGTTTTTGTCTGCATTTAATTATTATTTATTTTTAAGTTAAGTAACTAATATGTTGTTTTTAATAATTAATAAAAACGATTTCGACTTCCAAATAAAAAAACTTTCATCACCACGCACAAAAATATTATTTATATTCAAAGTGAAACATCTGCAGACATCTTACAACTTAGGCGACCAGAGAACGAATGAATGATTGTTTATATTTTGCTTAAAGCAAAACTCACCCTTATATTATACAGACGGACTTCGGACTCTTTTATGCACTTGGGACGACACGGACAATTTGCTCACTCTTGCTGCCGTCAATTTGTTTGAATGAGATATGGAGAGAAAGCATTTGATTACTACGTTACCTTAGCTAGGTAGTTTATTGCTCGCTTGCTGTGGACTGAAAAAGAAAAACCTCACAAAACCAAACAAACCTAAATACAAACATACAAGGTGATAAATTAGGAGCTTTAATTGTAAATGACTGTATATGTTACCTGACTACTAACTTAATTTAACTTAATGATAAATTGTAATTTCTCTAACATATTTTCACTCTATTCTAGTATTTAAGTAGATTTGCTAATCTACTCAAATACTTTTGAGAGAAGAGAACGCCCGTAAGAGTAAGATTATAAACACAAATAAATGAAGCCATTTATTCGCACAGAAGAGTCCCTTCCTCATCCAAAAAAAAATTTTTCTTTCCTACATAAAATCTTGATAACAACACAGACTTTGTTGACCTGTTGAGTTATTACCTTCGCAGAAGTTTCATTGTTTCGAAATTCTGTGGCGTCATCATGCAACGTTTTTAATGCTGGTTTGCAGACGACGTCGCGTAGAAAGCGAGACTATAGCATCAGGTAAGCAAATTTAACTAGCGATAGTAGCCTTTTACGCTCTCTCTTGTTGCGTCAAATCCGCTGACACCGGTTTGAACAATTTTCGGTCGATTTGAACAAATTGTCATTAGTATTGGATATAAAACAAGAAAATTTCCTAAACAACCTCTTTGGAAGTTGCATTTGTAACAAAAAACATCTATGAAAGCGAAACATACGCACAAACCTAAATATATTGTTCGACCTTTGCAATTAAGATTTGTTGTACATAATATGTTTATATATATTTATATACAAGAATATAAAATATATATATAAAATATAAGAAATCAATTTAAGAAATTAGAAATTTTGTAAAATGCTATTCTCATTTCATTTTGCTTGCTTAATATTTTTTAGCATATGTAGTTTGTTTATAGAAAACAAACAAACGTCAATTTATCTCTCATTTTTTAGGGCTCTCTCATTATATTGGAAAATTTCCCGGACTCTATAGGAAAGTTAGCACTACAGTTATATGATACTAATGAAACCGACTATCACGAATCAAAAGGCTATTATCAATTTTTAAAACCGACACAAGTTACATGACGACCCTCCTGACCACATAGGAGAAGAAAGGTGAAGAATTTTAAATTAAGTAAAAAAGATATGTACGCTTGTAAAGTCAAAGAAGAGTTTTCCAGTTGTTGTGTGTTTCTTAGTGGTTGCGTTTTTTGTTATTTTGTCTCCTTTGTTTTGCTTATGCTAAGATTGACTTCCCTGATTGAATTTAATTAATTTTTCTATCAATAAAAATCAATTACAAAAAAGAAACGGGAAAAAAATATTGACACAAAAAAGTAAATTATTATAATAATTTATTGAATGCGTGTTTTTAATTTCTTAATTTAATATGTTTCTTTATAATATCACATATTATAGATGTTTGAAAAATTGTAATAATAAATTTTTTTATTTTTAGATCTAATCGACAAAATCTATTTTATTCCTTGTTAATGAAAATATTTCATTTTTTTTATTGTCAAAAGTTAAAATTGATACCTAGACTTATATATGTAGTCTGGTTGCGTTTTATTATATCTAATAAATTATACTGACTACTGATTGCGGGAATCTCATCAATCGCATTTGTCATGCCGTATGTATTTGTTACTGACTCAACCAAATTTTGATATGAACAAAATAGTACAAGATCGAGAAGTGTAATTAATCAAATATGGTACTTATGCGGATTGTAAAAATTGTCTTATTGATAATATGTCTCGAAAACCATTTTAAAAGCGATAAGGTGATCAGTGACATAATATAATTAAATTGTCTGAACAAGCCATACGGCAAGCCATTTTAACAATCCTTGCTATCCGAGGTAGCACATCATAAAATCTAAGAATAATATTCCGTTTGAGACAAACAAAAAGTGAATATTAGTATGTTCAAAATCTGTAACGTGTTAGCGTCATTACAAAAACACAAGAAGCTGGAAGAAGAACATAACAATTTGACTCTTTTATCGGATATTCCGAAGAATGTAAAACATTGAGTTTTGTTAATGACAAGAATTTATCAAATATTATTGGTAGAAATTATAAAATTCTGAAACTAAACCCTTAGCTGACTGAGAAATTAGAATGAATAATACTAGAATACTGCAATGCTATTGTAGAAGCAGAAAATGGCAACAACCATAATGAAGTACTTGCTTTCCAGCACCATCTGATAACGATTATTCTTTTACCGGAGAAAATGATGATAATATAAACATTAATATTTTCAAAGATAATTCAGGAAGACCAAATTGGGTTAATAAGAGAATTTCACCGATACGATTTGTAAATTTCATATTAGAAGAAATTTTGCTAAAGACATTCGAGCAAGGTATAAAATGTCGCGATAAAGACAAATGAAGTACGAGACCTTAAATGATGAAATGAATTCTTTGTGAAGTTTAAGATATCATAGGAGATTGTTACTTTATGGAAGCGAGGCGGTGCTGGAAGAATAGGTAAATATAGTCAGTCAACTTGCTCAAAGTTTTAATTAAATATAGAGCAGTGATTATGATGAATTTCGTGCTGCGGTCATAAGTTGAGCAACCTAAAGAAACTTAGTCGTAATTCTTTTGCTTGGACAAAAAATTACGTAGTTCAGATATCGAGACAGCGTCTTTAAATGAAACAGGATTCATTTGACATATGTGACACAACCTGGATATGAAAGGAAGGCAAATGTTCAGGGAGTTAGTCTGCATATTACAAAAAGGGCTGTATGGTCTAAAACAGGCATAAACTTTGAAAGAGAAGGCCTTCACTCCATGAAGTGCAAACACATTCACATCCTCGTATGTGTAGTAGCGAAGTAATAAGACTAATTTAAGAACGTGGGAGCTACGCTTTTTGATACAATTTCTGAGTTAAAATTGAGAGTGGTAATGATCATCCTTCTGAAGATATTCAATCACAAGTTTTAAATATGTTTTCAACATTTGTCAAATGATTTAATTACAGATATTTATTAATGACGCATTAATTAAGGAAGGGCGCTGAAATTTATGTAATTATAAGTACTTGCCTTAATAATTCCCCTAGCGTGTAGATTCCAGTTTTAAAAATGATTTTTAAATTCTATATCTTGGTGGATGCTCTCAGCCCTACAAGGTAATCGTACTGTTTGTAGAAAATATGTAGAACTACGAATAATACACCAAATAGAAATATCACATAATAAACCAAAATTATGCTATTTTTTTCTAACCTCTTTCTAAAACACTTTCAAGGAAACTATATAATAAAGACATTTATAAGAGAACAAGTTTTTGACGAAGACTGAATTAACTTGAGAAGAATTTAATAATTATTGTTTATGCAACAAAAATCTGCCACGATTTTATTATTATTATTTTTTTTTATAATTAAAGCCAAGTAATTAAAATTAATTATCAGTCGATTTCGATGTAACACTTGATAAATTGCAAGAATTGAATTTTAATTTTTTTCTTAATTTTCCCTTGTTTTTCAAAATGCGGCCACATGTGAAAAGGTGAAAGATGGACAAGTGCCACAAAGAGCGATTATTCGCTTTAAAAACCGAATTTGTTTTACAATAGTAAAACGTCTGTGGGCCTGCACGCTTTATGTTTTTTATGTTATAAAAAAGTGGTTGAAAATTTGAAAAAATTATTTTCAATCACTTTTAAACTATTTGTGGCCACATAATAGGTTTTATATGTTTACTCATACAATAGATAAAACTGATGATGATTTGCGTTGCTGATAAAACGGTGCGATAAAGAGAACTTACGATTAACATGAATTTACATTTATAAGAGCATGAGTTTGACTTCATGAAAGGGAAAAAATAGTTCTATTACAGTTATATAAAATGCCGCATAATAAAAAGTCTACAGGGTTATGTATCATATAAACGCAATTTTTTCGTTTACATATTGTTTTGTTCAATATTAATTTTATGTTACTAAATATTCATCAAATAGAAAATAGATTTAAGCATTTTAGTTTTTAATTTAATTTCCATGCTATCTACGAGAGAACCTAAGAGAAAACAAAATAAGTTAAAGACAGAATAAAAAGTTTAATTGCAAATTGAAATAAATAAAATAAAAATAAATAAATAAACATAGGAAATAAAAAAAAATGTAAAAAAACAAGCCAAAATAATTATAAGGAAATGATAACTAAAATCATACATCAAACCACTAATCTGCCAAAAACAAATGAAAAAAAAATTAGAACTAGACGAAGTAAAGAAGCATAAAATAAATCGTAACGAACTGAGTTTACAACGTTGACAAAAGAAAGCTGCCCAGTTTGCTTAGCTCAACGAGAAAAGTAAGAAGATCATTTCGACGAACGAGACTACGTAGCGAGATATGTGTACACAGTCAATGGATTTATTAGCTTTAATAATATCGAATACGATTCCAAGGATTCCAGTATCATTGCATTTAGCATATCTAAAAATTCAAATCAAAGGCGGGACTAGAGAAGCTTCTGCTAGTGGACTATACTGTGTTCTTATAGAAATGTCTAAGAAAGGCGTAATTTTGCTTTGGAGAGTTAATATAAATGCACCAATAAATCACTTTTACACATTTTTATCAAAAATATTTCGATTCTGGTGATTAGCAAACGGCTAACCGAAAAGATTAAACAGATCTTTCTCAATAGAGTAATCACAATTGAAACAGTGCCAGTTCGCAAAACTTCAATTCTACACCCGTATAACAAGTTCTCAATTACGAGTTAAGTTACATATTAAAACATTTCTATTTTTCCGAATTGTTGAAACTATATTTAGGGGAATTATGAATTCCTCATATTTGCCATAACTTCATTTGCATTTGTCTAGGGATACTTTCGGCCCTGAAATTGCATTCTCTTTACATTCCACTTTAAATTGTTGCAAATTGTAAGAGTTACAAAATGTTTAATTCATATTGTACTTTTATTAAGCTTTCAATGAAAACAAAAAACTAAAAAGTTCTTTTAATATTTATTAAAGCTCTCATATAAAGGTAATCAGATCTTCCCTATCAACGAATAAAAATGAGTTTTTAGCTGTGGGAGATAAAATTATATAAATTGGAGATGTTAATTTCGCTTAAAAAACTAACTTATAATGGACAGGAATAAAGTCAAATACTATTTAGTTTTAAATAATGATATTATTCATCATCTTTTCAAATTGATGGAACGAAATGAACGTACAAGCCGAAGCATCTTTAGTAGGTCAAAATTTATTAAGAACATACTTTGTTTTCATTCAAAATTATGCTTTAAGTAGGTACAAGTTATTCGAAGGAATTTAGTTTAAAATTTTCTGTGCCATTGGTCACCAACTTTTTACTCGATATACAATTCCAAAGAAGATTTCACTTTTTTGATCTCAGAATTAACTCTCTATAGACCTAAGAAATTATATTAATTATATTAATTCGTTCTTAATTAGAGAAAAACATAAATCTTTACGTATCTACAACAACAAACAGCCATTTCCATGCTTGCAGAGTCAATTCGCAAAATAGACAAAACTTTCTATATATATTTGATTATGATTCATGATATTTACCCAGTTCTTTAGATGAAGATATTATCATACAATTTGATGCGGTTGAAATCATTTTCGATTCCTTTGTTAACTTAAAATTTCAATCTCTGAGAAAATCATAATAAACCCTACTTTTGTGTGATTGTGACTATCGTTTGCATTAAAATTGATTTGCGGAAGCATACATTTCTTGTAATATAATACAAAAAAACAATGTAAGCTTGGTTGATGAATAATACAGGGCTACGTTTGAAATTTATATTCACTAAATAAACATCTTATCGATACTTTGCAATGAAGTAGCTTAGAACATAATGCTCAATCAGCAATAAACAGTATATGGTCAGCTTGACAACTTCAAATATTTCGTATATAACCTACGCTATATTATACGATATTGTATTCGAGTTGTGTCTGATGAGCGGCTATGCAGTTTTGTCTATATGCAGCATTGCAAATGAAACATATTATTTGACGTAAAATGCATTCATAATAAAAAAAAAATGTTAGTATTCTATTTTTTTTAAATCTTTTGTCAATTATCTTTTTTCATAACAATAATTCTCATTGTATCCTAATGCCCTCGCAAAATGGAGAAAAAGCCGGGAAAAGGGTAAAATTTGAATAATGGTTGTACTACACAATTGCATATATAACTACTTATGTTATTACATTGAGGTCATGACATTACACATGTTCTGAACAAATATTGTTCACACTGTAAAAAAAAACACAACAAAATGATGTCACGATAAACTTAATATAGCGTTATTCAAGCTTCCAAAATATTATAATGGATAGATATAATATAAAAACTGTGTGCACTTGAAAGACAAAAAACACCAATTAAAAAATAAATCAGAAACTAAAAGGGTTAAATCAAATGTTAATATTTTTTTTTTTTTTTTTTGTATTTCCATATCAACCACTGGGAATGGAATTGTATTGTATATGTCACCACTATGTAATCTTATATGTACCGCACGTTCTGATGGTTTGGCAAAGTCATGAGAAACCTCAAATGTTTATGTACGTATGTGTATAGCAGGTTTTTTTTTTTTTATATTTTCATGAATATGTTTCACTTGCTGCTTATATGTTTCATTTCCATATTATGGTGCAAGTGGTGGTGGTGTCTGGTGGTTTAAACACTTGCAATTTGAATGAAAATTCCAATCTCTCTTTTTGAGAATGTGTTTGTCTGGAGATGCGAAAACAGGTTGTTGGTGGTGAGTTTCTTAGTTTCCATTCCTCTTTTTACTCTCTGTATGTTTGGCACTTGGCAAACTATATGTGTAGTAAGAATTCTCTCATCACATAGAAGTCCGAGTGTAAGAAATTTCATTCGTATTGATCATTCGTTATGGGATGGTTGCTTGACGCGGGTGTTTGGATATAAAAAAAATCAAAACAAAAAGCAAACATTCTTAAATGACAATGATTGCTTCTGCGTTTCTGTAATTACGGCCCTCGTGTGTTGGAACTAAAATTTTGTGAAATCAATTAAGATCATTAAAATAAAATACGAGGCACATGAAAGATGATAACCGATGTAGCATATTTCATACATTGTGTTTTTTTGCAAGTGTTGAGAAAATGTGAAAAGACGGCTTTATTGAACCTAAATTAATTGCCAAAAAGCAAAATATACTTTCCAACAGCACTTGTGGATCGAATGCTGTATACAGAACTACTTATTTTAATATTACACAAATTGCAAGCTGCAAAGCGTACAAAAAAATAAATAAATAAAAAATAGTGTATTTAAAAGCCAAAGTAAACGAAACAGTTAATTAAAAAAAAAAATGACGGACGACACGTTACAAACGTTACCGTTAGATAGCAATATCGATGCCCATATTATAACGTTACTCGAGCGTCTTGAGACTATACGACACGATCAACAAACCAACGCTTTTAATAATCGTTTATCCAGCACACTACAGCCCAAGAAAAGCATGCAAGCCGAAATCAGAACATTGGAATTTTGGAGGTAGAAAAAAATTCTACGAGTGTGTTGTTGCTTTTGTTGTATATAATTGCCAAGTAAAGAGAAAGAGAAGAAGAAAAAAAAAATATAAATTAATGACAACAGGCTCTATATATACATGTTTCCCCCATACACTTGGTTCAAAAATGCAGCTGCTCCTACATTTGTAATCTTTTATTATATTTTATCATCATATATGTGTTGTTGTTTATTTAGTCTTCTTAACCCCTCTTCATAAACTGTACGAAAATAAAATAACATTATGTCAATTCTCAGCTTGGCACCGATGCTTCTTTCTTCTTATAACTTAAAAATGAAAAAGAAACGATGTTGTCAGAGATTAGTGCAGATGTGTTGTGACTTGTAAAACTCATGAATTTGCGTTCAAGTTCTTGTCTTTAATCAAAAAACCGTAATACTCAAAATACAATACAGTTGCAAGTGTTACCCTAGAGCATGTTTTCAATACATTTACATATAGCTTATCTTATAACTTACTCGATATAATTTATTTTATAAAATAAGTTAAAAAGTAATATTTTTTATTCATGGGCAATCCATCCTTGAAAAGAGTATAGAAAATATTTGTAATTTTTGGACCTGAATTTTTTTGAGTTTTGAATCAGCATTTCCATTGGAGCTGTTAAGAATACGTTCGGTAAATTGTCCAACTAGTCTATTAGAAGTTCAGAAAAAAGTGAAGAGCTGCTAAGGCAAGAATTTGAGAAGATTGTTTCAAATCGAAATTTCTAGAAGGCTTTGACATATTATATTTTAAAGAATTTTTATTAGAAGTATAATTATTCACAAGAAGCATAGCTTGGTGTTATCCTAACCGGATTATGTGGTCATATATATATATATATGCACCTATAAAAAAATATTAAATTAGTTTTGAAATTAAATTAAATTAAATATTTCCCTTATTTTGTTAACATTTACACTCAGCTGATGATTTCAATCTGTAGCTGCATTTTTTTCTATAAATAAAAAAACTAAAATTATTTACGTGGAATATATAACCATGAAGAACCATGAGAAGTATATGGCCCGACAACAATTATACTCACACTGCATTTTTAGATAACTCCAAAAGAGTTTTATTAAATTTTTAACAGGCATTTGCTTCAGTCATAATTTATCGACAAACAGATTTACAACTTTCAGTTATCTGCGCGAGGAATCACGTTTGTAGCTTTTTTCGACGAAATGAAGGTCAATGTATTTCTTCGTATCCAAAGAGGGTGAAAAAAAATTCGTTTTCTTTTCCTTTTTTATTAAAATGATTTCATTTATTCATAAACTAACACGATTCTCCAAAGTTAACGAATGGTAACATTATTTGGAGAATGTCTCCCTAATTGAACAGACAAACCTATATGTGCTTGAGTTTCATATATTGTAGACAACTCTGCTATCCCATAATATAAAAAACAGTAAACACAACAATACACTTCAGGTCCTTTTCATTTACTTATGTTTGTAGCTTTCTTTGTTTTTATTTTCAGATCTATTATGAGTGAATGTTTGGCATCATTTTTCTATGTGTTTATTGTGTGTGGAGCAGCAGCAGGTGCAGGAGTGGGCGCCAGCGTATCTTCAGTTTTGCTAGCTACTGCTTTAGCATCAGGCTTAGCTATGGGAACACTAACTCAATGTTTTCTACATATATCTGGTAAATAAAACGTCTATTACGGAATTTTAATGCAATTTTCGATATATTTTACTAAGCACAAGGTTGTAAACTGGTCCATCTACATATATATATATATTTATCCTAAACTTTTGGAGCTCTCAAAGTTACAAGAATCAAAAGCGAAAACTAACCACTCCGTTTTTGATATAATTATAAAAAATTTTCAAAACAATGATTCCGCAAAATATAAAAAATACAGGCGTTCTTTGATTCCTAATGCAGAATAAAATCAAATATACAAGACTGTCTGAATCTTTTGCGCATTTTTTAGCTCAAAATTTATGTAATATCGTAAATAAAAAATAAGTTGAATTTTCCATTGAAACTATTAATAGGAAATTTTTATTTTGAGGACTGGTAGTACAGTCTTTAACATCTACGTATAGTTTCATATCAATATATTCATTTGCTACAGAGTTCCACGGGTTTTGTAAACACACAGTGAACAAGTGGTTTTTCGACTTTCACAATGACTGTGAAACAATATTATCTGACTACATCAGGACGTCTTGAAACTCATTATTATAAATTGTAAAAAGGAACTACTAATAAATTAGATTAAATTAAGGAGGACGTTGAAGAGGACTTCTTTCGAAATTAATTTTAAACACATTATAAAATCCCAATTTTGATCTATTACACTTCAACTAAGAACGTTGCAAACTTCTGTTTTCTATTCAAATTTTTGATCGATTAAGCATTTTCAGTCGAATAGGACCATTTTCCGCTTTTTATCACTGAGAATAATAAATGTCAGTCAATGTCCGAGTTATTATTATTATTATTATAATTTCTTTAATAATTGAATTGTTATGTTTTTACTTCAAATACGCATTCTTTACGATACTTTTGACTTAAATTTAAAAGTTTTTTTTTTTTATAATAAATACTTCTCTTTTTCTTTCTTCCATCGTTTCTTTCCTTAATTCACAAAAAAACAGGTGCTCATATAAACCCGGCCGTTACACTAGCATCCTGCGTGATACGGACTATATCACCTATGCGTGCAACAATGTATATTACCGCACAATGCGGTGGCGGTATCGCTGGTGCAGCACTTCTTTATGGGTAAGATGCAAAAGCTCAATTATAAGCTCATAACAGACTGTGAGAAACAAATCCAAAAGAGGAAAAAGAAATTTCCAAAAATTTTATAAAAAACATTGACCTCAAAAAAGAATGACATTTTATATACTGACATACAATACACACACACACACAACACACACACACTCTTTTCTTAGAAAATCAAATTACAAGAAGAGTGCGAAAAGTGTGTGCGTACGCAGCCCTACGTAGAAGCAGTCTGTTAATAATCTTGCTAAGTTGTGTTTGTGTATAAAAGAGGAAGACTCTTAAAGCAAAAAGAATATAAAAAAATATACAGTTTGTTTTTTGTTTTCTACCCGGAGGTAATTGCAGCTGCTCGTTTTTACTGCTTTCATTTAAGTGGTAAATATCGATGGCGTGTCATGTATACTTGTAAATCATTTATTTGTAATAAAAAAAATGTTACAAATGATGGTAGACAAGAAAGTAGATCTTAAAATTTTTGTACAACCACCGAAGGATCGAAATAAATATTCCTTTTTTGCTTATAATATAAACCTGTGTATATAACAGACATGATCCACAAGATATATAATGCGAGATATATATATATATATATATACTATAAGATCTCGTTTTATATTTCTTTATACATACAATTATATAAAATATATCTATAAAACGCTCAACGGGGATACCAAAAGGATATTTCATTCTTTAAAAAAGAATGACAAATATCGAAAAAGCGGTATCCTTGTTACATAGTGGATATATTCTTGATTAACTTCCATTCAATAATCGTCTTTATTATAGTTTTATTTATTATTTTATTTATCAGATAAATGCCGTTAGGGATATGCAGATACATATCATAAGTCGAGTATAAAGCTAAAAGATCACTCAGTAAATAGGTGCACACATATTATTAATCATAATAAGTAAAGAAAAAACTTAAACTACAGTGTAATCATACAATATCTATGCAAATGTCTAGATTAGTGTCTTGATTAGTAGATAATTAGATTACCTATCGTTCAGTGCGAGAAGATGAAATATGAAATTACAGAGAGTACCAATTAGGTAAACGAAGCCAAATTATCCTCACAAGTCATTGGGAAGAGTCGAGCAGGCTCCAATACGCACATATATCCGAGACGTAACGAATAAAACTTCTGAATTTAGAAAATAAACACCGATTATAATTAAAATTAGTTCATTGCCTAAAGACCCGTTTGTGTAAGCAATAACTACGAATGACGAATATCTTCAGGGGAAACGAAGGAATTCGTTCAAAGTAGAGATTAATTCATATCAATATATCATAATACTATACCTCGAACATACATTACATATAATGACTGTGTAACTAAGTTGAAGACAACCTAACAACTTATATCATTAATATCGTTAAAACATTGGACAGATCAAAATTACTCAGCACTGTCAACTTGTTGCTAGATTTTAGGCAATGAAGAATATTCTTGATTAGAGATAAGTGCACTAAGTAAACTGCATTATTAGACAAGGGGAGGAATGTAAGAGCATATCACATATATGCACTGAAATTTTATAATCAATTATTCTCAACTTAAGTCAATTTTCAAATGCTACAACATAAAAATCACAGCCAATGGAATTAACCAATTTACTGCGTAATTTCATACTAAGAGCACTGATGTTTTGGTAGGACTTTGTCAGCAATAATTAACTATTTTTTAGTTTTCTGAATGTTGAATAGACTGCTCTAATGTCACAGAAGTTTTGTTTCTTGTATCTGTTCGTGGAACGAATTTTTTAATAAAAGCAGCTTGAAAGCAAAATTGTACAGACATAATATGATCGACCAAAGCCATCGGAACAACAATTTTCCAAAATGCAAAGATTTGTGGAATTGAGTTTATAAATATTGCATTCTTCAAGTCCTACTCTTATAGCCTAATAGTCAAGCAACTTTTTTTGCTTCCTTAGAAGTCTTGTCAGGATAATTTCGATACCGTTCTCTAGTAGGATCAAATTCGCTCGGTAATCGTTGAGCACCTAAGATCGCACATGGAACTGTATACTTATCCGTATTCGGATTAGACGATATCCGTCCGGTCTAGCAAATAATATGAACAGAAAGTGGTAGGAATAATAAGAGAGAGAGTCGGTAGGAGCTGTGAGTCAATCGCAGTTATCCGTAATTATTACAAAATCATAGATGCGAGAGAGCGTTTACGAAAATGGTATTTTGCTGGTATAATTAAAATGTTTTTTTTTTAATATTCTATATTAATTTCTTGAAGAATGTAAGAGTTTCGTTTTTTCTTTCATTTCGATATATTTTTTTATCCGCAAGTCCAAGTGCGAGACTCTTTAATCTTCTTTAAATAAATCATCACTGATTTTGAACGTCAGTGGAGAAATTGTGTCTGATTTCATTTTGAGTAAAATCTACTGATTGTGAAGAAGAGGGCAATCCAAATAGTTCTTGTAATTCCCTTTCTTCCTTCTTGACATTTTTGATGAATGCATGACATACGTTCACTGCAATCGCTTATGGAGCAAAGTGGAACATTTTTTGTGTTAAATCTATGCACTTTAAAATATACATTAATACCAATAGAGATTTGGTTGATATGTATACAAGTTAATTTCATAAAATATATAAATATATATGAATTCGTCAAAGTTTTTTGTAAATTACGAGTGTAGGGAAGAACGATTGCTTTCGTCTACATTGCTTTAGTGATCCATTTGTCTTTTTGTATTATACCGGATCTAATGTTTTTGTGTAAAATTTGGAATATATTTTAATTTGAAATCGTGAAAAGGAAGTGTTCTTTCTCTTCTACTGTAAGGTTTCAGTTTTAATTTCAATTTTAAAAGATTTATGCGTATTACGCAGATTCCCGTTTTGTGGCGACAAAAAGCGTGTTCATCATTCGAGAATTTCCGCTCTTGTTTCTTTTTTCGAAATTGAAAGAGCTTCTAACAATTCATTGTTTTTTTTAAAAAAAACAAATGATAACAGCAAACGCTACGCACATTTGCATCTTGCGTCTATTATAGAATTCAGCTGCCTGTTAGTTTCTTAAAAAAGGTATAGAACACATTTACACACGATGTTGTATGATTTTTAAGATCTTTCAAACGGCTTGTATTCAATATTTTGTGTATTATGATATATCAAGCAATGTACGTACGCACGCAGGTACCTCACTTGCCTCTTTAAATATCTAATATATCTACAGATATCTATTACTAATAAATACAAACACACACATATATATATATACAACACAGGCAAATAGATTTAAGCATTTTATGCGTATCCTTTTTTTGTTATATCGGGCTTTCTCTCTTTCTCCTTTTATTATCTGTGGATTATTGTTTTTAGTTTTATATTTTACTTCGTATACCTGTTTTGTTTCTAGTGCGTTGTGTGCGTGTGTGTGTGACTTACTATATCAATGAAATTCTTCTCTTTTATCTTAAATTTAATAAATTTAATATGTTTCATTTGAGAAATTTATACAACATCTGTTGCAATTTAAGGTTGAAATTCGTTTTGATTATTTTGTTGTTATTTGTTCTTGTGTGTATGTGATTATTTTTCCTGTCTGAAGTCACTTTAAGTTGACCATTTTGATTGTGTTTAAGATTCTCACCAGCTGCTTCTTTTTTTTTTTTTTCTTGCTGTCGATGTAGAAGTATTTTCTCCGTGAAACACATGGTGTTTTTACCCTCCACGAGAATGGAACTGTATTCGGTGTCGATCAAATCTTTGTTCACCCATTTCTTAAAATATTTCTCTTTACTTTTTTTTTTTTTTACTAAGTGCACATTACACTTAACATGAATATATAGAACTATGGCGTCATCACATTAAGTTACTGCAGCAAAGTATACAAACTTGACTTGTATCTATAAGAACGTGAAACACAAAGTAATCGCAGACATGTATTCTTTGACGTAAATGGTATATAACCGAGAAATATCAAATGAGAAGGAAAAAAAACGTGAAATCCAAGCAAATAGAATAAACATCTATTTAAGCGAAACAGACTAAATTTTCTGAGACGGAGTATCAACGAGCTGAACGATCAGCTACAAATTGCAAGAAAGTGGAGACCGGCAGGAGGAAAGGAAAATCTCTTAGGATCTTAAGAGAAAAGGAAGCTAGCACTTTAGAAAGAATTATATATAAAGAGATTGATGTGAATGGTTGCGCTATAATAGCATTGACAGTTAAAAAAGCGTTCATTGTTGTGTTCGTAATTATTATTGAAAGTTTTATTATATTAAGTTTGTGTCATTTCACTTTCTTCTCGAACATTCAAGGAGAAAGTCACATAACCAATTAGTCAAGAAACTGAAACCAAAGGCTTCCTCCATCCCTACCTTTTTTTACAAACCAAAAAAAAAAAAAAGTTTTTCATCATAGATAAAATTGTAGGTTAGGTAGCCGTATATGTAAGACCCGGGTGTTGACAAAGATACAAATCAAGGCGTTCGAGAATATGCAGTTACAAAGAAGTATTTTAAATCATTTATTTTAGGACTCTTAGGAGTCTTACGTTACGTTGATATTAAAATCATGGAAATCATGGCCAAATTGGTTGGCTATATTCACGAGATAACTCTTTAATAACGAAAGTTTAACTTTTACTAATATGGGGCAAGCAAAAAATCGGAAATATAGAAGTCGGAGAAATGGAAGAATTTTTCAATACGAAGAATTAAAGTCACGAAAGTCATTTCATAAACTAACACGCGTTCATTAGAAGCAAATAATTGCTTATTGCTCAACGATGTATATTGTCTCTGTCACAAACCTAAGCGGGTTCAAAAATATTTACCTTAAGAGCGACAATTATTTAGAATCAATCTCGACGACATTTGTAGTCCTTCTTGCACAGGTACATTACTACTACAAAAATGATTAAATAATCATAAAGCATCGGGAAAAAGAAAGAAGATATAATCAACGCTAAGGATCGCAATCGAAACGAAGCAAATTGTGAAAATACCAGGTACCATGGGGAAAGACGGATGTTTAAATTTCTTCTAACTATTGTAGCCAACTGTTACATCACCACACCGTGGCATGCGTGGCGGTATTAACTTCTTATTAAAACGAGTGCTGGAAAAGCGTAGCAGCCTCTCAAGCCATCACTGCTCATTTTGCTTAGGTGCAAGCAACATGTGTTGCATGTGAGCAAAAATGAATGATGACTTCGAGCAAACTGTTTTCACATGCTAAACGTACTCTCTTTGTGAAATGACTAGTGCGTAAACTTTAATCTTTATTGAAGAGACGAAGTATGATAAGGGAACTGAAAAATGTTTGCGAAAGCTAATAGGAAAGAATTCTAAATCCACTAAAATAATTGGCGAGAATTAAAAATTTACCATCATCTTATGGTATATTTTCGTTCGCGCATGTTTGCCTTACATTTCTGTCTCTAATATGTCTGTTTAATTTACGATATTCAGTCATAATTATATAACGGAATGTCTTTGACTCCTTAGAAAGGCTTTGAAGGGAACTTTTTAGATAAATGTATGTGCTAATGTCTACTTACGTTAGAACTCTAAATTTTAAAACACCAATAGATGTTAATGCATTAATCTGATCATTATAACATAAATTTAGCTTAACTTGGCTAATTTATTTCATACTTTTTCGTTAAAGTAATTGACACATCTATACATGTAAATATATATATATTTTACAATATATGTACAAATGTATGGACATCGTTAGTCTACCTTTTGTTTTTTTTTTTTCCTCAATGTATTCCTTTTTTAGAAGCAGGTGATTTTCATGTTTCAAATTAAACGCATTTGTTAGTGGGCAATGTGCAGACCAGCAGATGATGATAATTGTAATGATGATGGCGATCAAACACACATTCGGAAACCTGATTTTAAAATATTTAAACACGTGTTTAAAAATATCTTGTCGTCACAAAAACATCTTTTGTTTTCGATTCCATCGTTTACCATAGCAGCTTTCTTGTCCAGTTAAAAAGTCCGCTAAAACTTAACATTAACAAAAGAAGTGATTTGGATTTCGTTGCATTTTTGTTTTTGTTTCTTGAAAAGTGGTCAACACGCATTTGAAAAGGTAAATAAATGAAATTCAATGCTTACTCTCCTAAAGGTTGTTTTTTTTTAAAGTGAAAGAGACAAGACACACACAAAGTCCGTTAAAAACTCACACATGCGCGCACCTATAGCCGTGCTGTTGTTCGCGTACTGCACAATTGACGAATATAATAAACGAAACCCATCCACTTAAAATTTTATGATAATTATAGTAGCAACACAACGTTAAGCAAAAAAGGATTCATATTTTCTTCTGTGTTCTTTTATTTTTGGTACGTGCTTAAAAACACATGCATACGTACACATTTAAATATTTGATTTAATTTAGTATTCAGCAATGATATCATTTATCGAAACGTGTATACATCTAATATTGCAGCCGCGTTTATATATACCATCGAAGAAGATGATGGTGTATTCATTTTCTCATAGAGTTTGGAACACTCATATGAAAGCTTCAAAGAGCTTACAAAGGATATATATATATCCTTGATTATTTTAGAGTAAAAGATAAATTGGAAGGACTTCCACTTTTTCTATAAGGGATGTATAATAAAGTTTCCCACAGGTTTTGGACATGCTACATCCATGCTGCAAAGTCCAGCTACCAATATTATAGTTCGTTTCTTTTTCAGTTCTTTTTCAAAATATGGGTGGAGGATACAAAACATTCCTTTACAGTGTAATTCTTCTCTTGACTTTACCTTTAGTAAAAAATTAATATGATTTCTAAAAAGTATCAACCCTCAAAGGATGTTTACCAAAATTTCATATCAATTTACTCTCATCTACTTACAAGTCACAGTGGATTTAATGGTTCTACTTTGTTATTTTCAAAACAATAAAAAAAATCCCAATTTTGTGGAGTGATTAGGGGTTTGATTTTAGGTGGGAGAAAATATTGTTTAAATACTCAACGGAGCATAGAGTTATACGAGATTTAAAGAAAAATATGTTTTCGAATTTTGTGCGCGACATACATTCGTTTTTTGAATTTTATTTTTAATTTTTTTATGTTAGTACACATGTCCAACATATGTTGACATTATTAGCTATTTTGCAGTTTGCATCTTTAATTTGTTTTTGACAGATATAAAGGTTAGACGTATTTTTTTTTTGATATGTTGGGCTGTCGAAAAAAAAGGATAAAAGAATCTGTATTAAATTTTGTGTGAAAAGTAAAATTAAGTGTTTTATCTCACTTACAATTTTGATTGTGGTATTTGTGGTGAGCCTGCTTTGAGCTAAAAAAATATTTATAACTGAGCGCTTCAAGGAAGGCCGAAAAAATGTTAATGACTATGACGCAGCAGCAGGTCAACAACCGATGAAAACGTTGAAGCAGTGAAGAAA
>KK351065.1:113471-124788 GCA_000671755.1 Glossina brevipalpis | reverse complement strand
ATCGTGTTATCTTAACTACAGCTAATGCTCGATCGATAGAAGCGTGGCACTTATCGTTCAATCGAATGTTCTGTCCTTATCGAAGGCGCGTTGTACTCAAGTGAGTGTTGAGTTCTGCTGTCACCTTTGCCTGACTATAACTCTGGTGTTGCCTTGTATAATTTTGACATTATTTTGTCTATTCGTTCTACCTGTTGTGTGCATCGACATGTTTGCAAACATATTAGAGATACTCTTGAGTGATGGATTAATTTAAAAAAAACAATTTGTAAGAAAATTAATTATTGCTGGAGCTATTAAAAAATTTATTTTAACGAGAGTAAAAATTGCTTCGGTCCGTTTACCAATAGATGACTATAACGGCATGTGGTGATGGAAACAAACCGACTTAGACGTCATACGAAAAGCTTGAGAGTATTTGTCAACATAAGCCCATCCAAACATTAGCGTGATTTGCAGTCATATCGTAATATTAATCTCGATTGGAAATATCACTTTACGTGGCAAATTCTCATCATATGCGTTATTATATTCGAATTACAAATAACTAAGATACAGATTACGGGAACTTTTAACTCGGACTAATCTATTTAGAAAGTGGGCGGAGGGGTGGAGGGAGGGGCAAGCTGGCGAACCATTAACGTGAACGACAAAGTCAAATATCCATGCCTATCCATATTTGGGGGGAGGGGTGTAAGCTGGATGTGATATATTAGGGAGGGAGAGGGAGGGGGCAAGTTGAAGAACCATTAACATTGGATATAAAGATGAATATCCATAGCCATTCATATTTGTGGGTAGAGGGGTACGGGTGTAATCTGGTTGTGGTATGCTAGGGTGTGTTCCAAAGCAATCGAAACACCATTAGAAGCGTCACCAACAATCACTAATGAAATTCGAACGAGAAACTGCCAGTTGAAGTGACGATATCGTTTCTGTTTTTAATGTGGCAAAGTTCGGTTGCGTATAGCAAAACTCGCCCAGAAAACCTTAGCAATAGAATGTTCTACTAGTCCTGTTGTTGTTAGCAGACATTATTTCTTCCGATTAATATTGGTTACAATCGACTACTTATTGACTGATCAAGTAGCGCATCCATTCTAGCCAAAATGAACGACTTCACTTGCACAGGTTCAAAGCGAAGAAGAATTTCTATTCTTTAAAGAATTCATATTTTATTTAGAACGGGAAGGAAGTAGTGGTTAACGATACACAGTATGACGAAATTCCTCTCCGTTAAAACATGCCAAGGAAACTTTAGTAGCATTAAGCTGGAATGTGCTACCCCTCTGTTATTAGTTAACATAACACCTGCTGATCAACACTAGTTATGATCGATAACGTATTGTAAAGTCTGATAGAGCCATCCATTCTTACAAAGCGCGATGTCGAACAAACGACTCAAAAATCCATTTGTTTTTCTCTTAACGGCATTAATATGTTGTCTAGAAGATGGAAGAAGCAGTGTGAAGACTAATATTTTCCTTGTCGGAAAATATTATGAATCCCTGTTTTCTAGCTCCTGGGTCAGTTCATCCCAGGAGTTCATCTGGTTTGTCCTAACCCCGCTAAATTAGAAAACCCGTTTTTAATTCTGGTTTACCTCCGAACGGAGAATAGACTACAATTTGCTCTATAATGGATTACTTAATCATCAAATATATACCACCCTTTGTACTGTTGATGGTCTTTCCTCTCTATCTACACTCGCCCCTCGAGAATAACATATCTCGGAATGGAGGGGACAAAATTTCTAATTCGACCTATCACAGGAAAGAGGAAATGATCATCTTTCTTATCTCCCATCTTTTTTATGTTCTCTCCAGTTTCTCCCCATACAATTTTGGTGTAACACTATAATTTACTGCTTATGACAGTCAATCCAATATCGTCTAAAAAACAGTGTAGATCAAAACGAGAGCACGACTTCTGCTCCGTACAGTAGCTGTTAGCGAAGGAGAGGATTTTGAATAAAACGTACTGTACCGTTTTTTCACAATAAATTCCTTGTTTTTAAAATTTCCTTCTAAGTAATAAACTTCTGCTTGACGAAGTGAAGCGGGAAAATATATAAAACGCATCTCGATTCGCACGATGTAAATGCTATAGAATTTTATTTTGAAGCTGCAATTAGAATTTCGTGGAAGTTGGATGAAAATTAAAGAAATCATCGAAAGCGCACGTTCCGCCTTGCTTTCCTCGCCCCCCCTTGACTTTCATTTGGGATGCTTACATCATTTAATTGATTTAATATCTTTGAACACTTCTGGTATGGTATGGTCGCTGAATTGTGCTTAAAATTTTTTTCGTCTCTGATCGCTTCTCATACTTATAAAGTATTCCGGGAGTAATACTTCTACGTAGTACGATGCTGCTACGACATGGATAAAGTTTTGATGGACGTTTGAACTTATGATTAATAGATCTGAAGCTTTTTTGGATAAAAATACTGAATTACTCAGATTGAGATTCGAAAGTAAAGCAATTAAATTCATAATTTAAAAAATGGATCGCGATAAATACGTTTAATCACAACGAAAATTTCGCCGCTAACAAACGCTCTTTCCCTTATACCGTAAGCAGTCTCTCTGTAAACAAAAATAAATAAAAATAAATAAAAATTTATATATTATGTATATTTATATGATGATAGATTGTGTATAATTGCGCATATCCCATTGCAGTATATTGCAATCTTTTCGAGCCCCATTGAATAAATACCAATTGCTATCGTTTGTTGTAGTATACTTCAACCATGTAATAGCACCTGTATGGCCGGCCAAAACAAATAAATAAATAAATATTTGTATATTCTACAAATTAAAATTTGTTATAAGGCGCTTTATAAAATTTGTTTACATGTTTTAAAAATGTTGGCAACTAGACGATTTGCACATAATTAATAATTTTAACATGCAATCGATAAATGACTGCAACTAAGTGTGGATAGTAAGGCAAGAAGTTAAGAATGATCACACAACGTCTAGCACGGAATGTAAAATTAAATAATTATAGGATCGACAAAAAGAGAATTCCAAGTTAGGCAATCAATAAACAGTTTCTCGGCGATTTACTTTCTTACTACTATTGTAACGCATATACATTTATGTGTACAAAGTTGTCACGTTATCATTGTATGTTTGTTTTATTGTTATATATTTTTACTTCAATTCACATATTTTTTTAATACATACACTATTTTATCATTCTTAAGTGCGAGAGCTCCTTCTCTTTAGTTTAGATCGTGTTTAAAAGTCCCCTTTTCTACCAAATCTAGGAATTAAATAAAGTCCGCAAAGAGTAGCCCTAATCAGTCAATAAGGCTTAACGACGCGCTCTTGTTTTTTTTTTACACATGTCAAATCAAAAAATGAAAACTTAAATACATACTGTGGGTCTTGACAGATCGTTCTATAAAAATTGGTTCGAAATCTTAGAGAACTGAAAGAAAAGTTTTTTTACTTAGACCTAGAACTTACTAATCGATTATTGTATATGTGTAATACTATACTTTTACTCACACCTGGGACTTACTTAATACTATACATATATGTTTTTTTTTTTAGGAATATGATGCATATATGTAAGGAAACAAAGCCAGAAACAGCAAAAAATACGAATAAGAAATGTAGTATGTGTGTGTGTATACATTACGTGGTCCCTAAATTTCATAAATGAAATATCTGTTTGCGTTGTCCTCTCCATTGCTGTATATAACCGAAGAAAAAGATTAGATATCTAAACAGTTGTTCGAAAAGAACTTCAGTTATTTGCCACTGTATTTGTTCATACGATAAATAAACAATTGGTTTTATTTTTTTTTTTACACTTTTACTACTTTAACGAAAGAGTTGGTTTTTTGCGTATATTGATTGCTGTCGATAATCCCACGAGAAAAATGTTATCTACATTGCAATAATATTGAGAAAAATAAGAATATGCCAAATATTGTGTGTTGTGCTAACCTACTATTGCCGGCGTATTGCCTTTTATAAATATTTATCGAACGTTTTAAGCTTAAGATCTTGAAATTGAGAAAAAAAAAAACCGCATTCAATGAATGAATGAAACGAGTCTCATAAAATGTTGGTTAGAATGATGGGTGTGTTCGCATAAAGTTTACTAAAATACTTAAACTTACAAATCTACGTTTATTTTATATCAGTCCCGAATCAAAGATATATCATGAGAGAAGAAAAAGTTTTCATAAGAAACTCACTCTAGACAGTATTTATATTTCTTTTATTCAATTCCTATTATTATTAAATATATTTCGATTTTACTTTTTTTAGAAAAACTACTTTTTATTTTATTTTTTATTTTATTAGAAGAATTTTATGAAGTTTTACGAAAATGTCATATATGCCGATGATGCACACTTAAAGACAATGTAAAGTAATTGAAATGCAAGTATTGTATATAACATTTTATAACAGTTATTCTCTAAACTTGAATGTCAAGATATGTATTCAGGGGTATGGATTTAAGTTAATCAATTTCATAAATTTCCTACGATTCACTATAAGTAAATTTTTTGTTTCATATCTTAAGTCAATTCTACCCTTTTTATGTATGTCTCTTATATGGGAATATCTCATATCAACGTATGTATTTAGTTCTATAACGTTGCGATGACTTAAATTTTTTACTAAGTGCCTTGCACGCATATTGCTCGTATGTATAACATTTGAATTAGGCCTATGAATATGGATTTTCATCTTTCTTTGCATCCTAATTAAGGCAACCTTCATGTTTTGCCTCCAAAGGAGTTGTTCTTCACACTTTATCATCTCATATTTCTGCAATAACTTAATTATTTGGTTTTCTATCCAACTGCTACGGGACTTGTTGCTCTTTTACGCTCTATTTCGGTGCGCAAGAAATAGCGCATAAAGCCCTGATCAATTGTCTTTATCCTTTTTGCAATCTCTAACATTGTTTTATTTAACTGATTAATGTTAGAATATGTTAATAATAATTCGTCAATGTAATTAATGTTGATATTTTTTTTGCTGTCGCATTGGCGAAGACCAAGAGTTTTTCAAATTCTAATTTCACTGTCTCCAACATAGTTTGACGCTTCTAATTCTTCGTTAAGATCATTATTAAAACGTGCATTAATAGCACCCAAACTTATATAAGCGGTGTCCGCATTCTGTAGCAAAAGCTATAACTTCACTAATAATTTCATATTTTACTACAAATGAGAATATTTCTACATAAAGACTTCTTAAAGCATAATGACTTTTTGATGTTTTGATGACGACGAAAACATCCAGGTCTAGTTTTCTAATGAAGCATCATGTTCTTCTTGCATAGTATCCTGTCAACAAGCAACGGCTTCTGTAATGTTATTGGGTGTTTTAATATCATCCAGTCACACTAGGTTCAATGTGTTAAACTAATTTGTTGGGCTATCACATTACCTACTACGGAGAGCTATCGGCCTTCCGACCTTCACTGTTTCGGTTTCAACAAGGACGAGCTCTGTTGAAAATGAATTTATTCGGACCATATCTAGTACTCAGCACCCGAAGGCTCATTTAGAGAAAGTCGTCGCATGAGGAAGTTTTACAATTTTTAGTATTTCTCGATAAAAGTCCTAGAAAAGTAAGGTTATGAAGATAAATTTAAATTTAACTACCAAAGACATTTGCCAGTACCCTTAACTGAGCTCTGTAAAGGCTGTAATAGGTCTGTTAAATGGTTAGTATCAGGCTATGATTGGATTTGGAAATGTCCAATTAAAAAAACTTAAATTAATCTGTATTAAAATACCTTTAAAATAATGCCGAAAACCTTAACTTTTTTTTCGAGAAATCCTTTGAGTTATGTTGGCGATAGTCGACTATCGCAAGTAGTCGATTTAAAAAGCTCGTGACGGCCAAACAAGAAATTTCCGCCTATTTTAATCAATATCATACGAATCTATATGAAAATGCCGTTTAAACAAGGTAAACAAATTCAGCCGTTGCCTTTTAGTACTATATTTTATAAATTTATAGCAAAACATTATGTTGCATGCTACTATTAAGAGAGAAAAATGAATTTAAATTCGTTTTTAAAATATTCAAACTTATGTTTTTTATACCCATCACCGAAGGTGAAGGGTATTTTTCATTTTGTCATTTGGTTTGTAACTACCAAAAGGAAACTTGGGAGTCCCCACAAAGTATATATATTCTTGATCAGCACCAAATTTAAAATCGATTTAAGCATGTCCGTCTGTCCGTCTGTGTAATGTAAACATTCTCCTGGTTGCAAAAATCAAGATATCGGCTTCAAATTTGGCAGAAAGATTTGAAGTTTTTGCACGCAGGTTGGTATTGAAAATGGACCAAATCGGTCAAAGGACTCGCTCACAATACGGCATAGACTAAGAGCACCTCTGTTATCGTTAGCAAAAAAAAAAATGGGTTTTTTGTTTATTACTTATAAACTATGGCAGATAGAACTATAAAAAATTCCACAAATATTGCACTAGCTATCCCGTAGCCTCTATGCAAAAACAGTAAGGATTGTTCACGCCCACTCGATATAATAGAATAGTGAAATTAAATGTTTTTGTGGAAACGTTTGTAGTATTAAGAATAGTTCTTCGAAAGCCCCGTAAAATATATATATTCTTGATCAGTATGAAATTCGGAATCCACCTAGATGTATCTGTCGGTACGTCTGTCCATCTGTCCGGCTGCTTAACTATCTAATGTCTGTGGTAAACATTCTTCTAGATGCCAAAATGAAGATATCGGCTTCAAATTTGGCCGAAACATTGGAAGTTCTTTTACTGCCACCCCCAACTATTACGATTTAGTTTTTTCCCCCTTTTTTTAAGATAAGGGTGGTGGGTATAAAAGATTGGGCACAGCCGAATATAACTTTCTTATTTGTTATGTTTCACGCAAATATACGTATGTCTAATAAATATACGAGTTTGAACCTCTTTGAACAAAGCTGAATTTGCTAGATTTACCTGATATGAGTGAATATAGACGCAATTTGCTACCTTCACTACCACGCTAGAGTTTTAAATTTGACTATTTTCCGAAATTCGATTTACGCTACGATACAAAGTTTCAAAATGTTGATAAATAAATTTTGAAAACCAAGACTTGAGTTTGTTTAGATTTTTTGAAAAGCTTAATACAGATTCACGTGGCGTTTGCAAAATTATTTTAAGTTTTCTTATTTGGACGTTACCAAATCCAACCATAGTCTAGTGCTAATCATTTAACCAGAATTAAGTTAAAAAGTTAACGCAGAGTTATGGTTTATTGTCTTTGCTAGTTAAATTCGAATCTATCTTCGCACTCTCCTGAAAAGTAAACTCTATTTACCGCATGAATGTGAAAATTTAGGTGGGATCAGACCATTTGTTATTGTTGCTGTTATTTATATACGCGAGAGGTTCTATTTAAACGTTCTTAAGATATGTTAACGGTCAAGGATTCTATTAAGTGAAGTAATGTAAGTTATTTAATAAGCGGCTTTTCTCGATCAACTTATTTTAAAGAGAATAATTGTCAAATCACTTGAAAGCTTTGCTGCTCTGATTATAGCCTTAGATAGATGTTAATTGAGTGAAGCAACCTGCGATAAATATAGTTTAATTCTTTGCTATATGTATATATAAATAAACAAGTATTTATGCATGTAAGACTAAGGATTTTTTTTTTCATTAAATTTAGCCCATATGTTAATAAACTTTTTGTAAGAGGAGGTTTCTTGACTACTAATATGAAAAAAATTACAAATTAAAATCCGATTTTTTCGAAGGGCAACAAACGCTTAAATTTCTGAGACCTGCAAACATTTTTGCTTCCATCTGTTGTAACTGATTCAATATGAAAGTAAAAGAAAACATAAGCACCATATGATCAGGAAGGATAATAATAGTAACAATAATTTGAATGCGTTAGACAGTTTAGAAAAAAGAATAATGTATGAAAACATGGAAGCATGTAAAAAATGCAATGCAGTGGATGGAAAGAAACTCATAAAAATTAAGTGCTTTTCCACTTATACAAAATGTCGCAGGTAAAGAATGGATGAAAAAAAATATTGTGTTTGAACAACCCCTGAAATTATCGTTTGCTATTGTTTAAATATGAAGGATAATTGAATTTGGGGTTGCTGAAGTGGTAATGCTTTGATTATCATGAATCGTTCTGAAAAACCACAAAATTGTTTGCCATTATTGACAATGAATTTAACAAGCGTCTAATTTACTACTCTATGGATATGAATTTAGTTTCAAAAAAAATAAAAAACGCGGATGATTTCTTAGGGGTCGATCAGTAACAACGAGTCCAATATGTTCTCAATAAAAAGGTTAAATATGCAAATAAAAATTATTTATGGTTGATTTTATGTTTACGATATGTATCACTTTATGCAATCCCCTTATGCTTAATACTGCAAAAGCCATACAACATTTTTTTAGGGATAAATGAAAATCGGCTTTTTATATTTTTTTTTTTTTTAGTTTCAAATCTTATCAATCGCGGACGTGAACAAAACATCGTAAGATATAATTGAATAAGATTGTATAATACTTTAAGCGAACTTTATTGAAACCGATTATCGTACATCAGGAGGGACTTCAGTGATTTAATTTTATGCATAATTTGAATATTCGAAGACAATGCTAATGATTTTATTAAAAACCCGTCATAATTCTCGCCTTACGGTGAGCGCGTTTATTGTCTGCTGTTAATGCGATCATGTTAAGATTAGAAACTGTCCAGTTTACTGAAGATGTTTCATATTTGTACACCTTTCGCATATTTACATACAACTGCTATTTCTCGGGCTGAAATTTTATGAGCGGAATTGCGACCTTCATGGTTGGATTCTTGGATTGACATTATGGCATTGGATTACAGAAAATATCATCTCAGTTGAAAGCTCTGGTTTTTGATGAGATTAAAGTTTGGCAAAGATAATTAACACTTAGAAAAAGTTTTCTTATTCATGAGTGCTTTCAATTCGTGAGTGGGCTATTTTCACGCTTCTCTCTTGAGAGCGTCAAACTTCGTGCAGTGTGAGGTGCACCATTCTAGCCAGACGATAGTTTCCATTTTCTACTGTCAACAACTGATTCGATTAAAGCGCACAATTCATCGGAAGCGCTCACAGTTGGTTAATAGGAAAGCTGTCGTCTTCCATCATGGCAACACTAGACCATGCATGGGGACGTATAGTATGGGAAGTTTTGCTGCGTTCTACTGTCAACAACTGATTCGATTAAAGCGCGCAATTCATCGGAAGCGTCCTCAGTTAGTTAATAGGAAAGCTGTCGTCTTCTCTCATGGCAATACTGGACCATGCATTGAACGGATAGGATGGAAAGTTTTGATGTATTCACCCTATCGTCTTAACCTCGATCCGTTTGATCACTGTTTCTTTCGCCCTTCGCAGGATTTTCCTAAGCATCTAAAGCTGTTTTCAGGCTTGTACCAGGAAAATGTAAAGCATTGTCGATCAAAATGGTTTAAATTCGATTCAATAGCTTGTAAAGTTAGTTAATATTTAAACGTTTTAGTTTTATGTCTGTCAGTTCTTTCGACGTTCAGGGCCGTATCAGATATGTTGATTAAAATATTGTCATCAATCACTAACTGAAACCCCAAATAGATCAATTAATACGCTCACATTAAGAAAAACAATCTTTTTATATAGTGTTTTTACGAGATGGTGTGCTTTAATGATCAGAAGCTCGGCTTATAAGCCAAATCACATATAAGCGTTCTTGCAAAATTTTGCAGCTAAAAGATAACCTCCAAACCGCTAAGCAAAAAGAAAAAAAAAACCAAAAATTACGACAAAATAGCTCATTGATCAAAAAATTATATATTTATATATTATATACGTCTATGTACTTATATATATACATCTATACATCTTGTATGAGATTTCATAGTTTTTTAGTGCAATGATGAAAATTGTACCACCCCGTGCGACAACAAAGTAAATATTTACCGCTAACTAATTTAAGTTATTAACTTCCTACAAGAGCGTCCATAAGTTTAGAAACGAATACGTTCATTTCGCGTTACTTGAAAGAAAACTTAACATACACCCCAAAAAATTGTTGTTCGACCTCTATAAAATTTAATTGACTTTCAATGAACGGCATATACTGCGTTAAATTTAATACATGAAAAATTTTAAAATTATTTTACGGTCATTAGTCTATAACACAAAATAACAAATTGAAGGTTAGAGGGGATAAACAAAACTAATACACATTTTTTGTTGTTTATAAATTTTTGACGTGTATCGAGATGTATGATCTATTGTGGGTTTAAAACTAATGAACTATGAAACATTATAAATAAATACAAAATGTTGAAAAGTTGATTTTATACAACGATTTTCACGTCTAATACAGAGAGAAAGATCTATGAATTTGATTTATTACAGTTTCATTGGTATCTGTATACATAGCTTGATGAAGCTTCCCCTTTTGTTATATTTTTCATTTACCCAACAAATTGCGTACTTTTTTACTTATTATAAGCATGTTTTGTGAATCAAGCGCGCTCATTCTTGGATGTTTTCAAAATTATTTTGTTTAAATATTTCCAATTTGAATCTTTCCATTTCCAACTAAGATAGATCCAAACGGTGTGCGGGTCGTGTAGTGAATAAATTTGGATCTTCTTCGATACTTTCGCACTGCATTTCGGCGATTATGTCGATCATAAATCGCTGGAAATGTCCGAAGCGTACCTACTGGAGAATCAACATGTTTGTAGGAAATTTTTACTATTTTAACACGTTCGGAGGTTCTTAAACGACCCTTACTGTAAAATGGCAAACATTATACATATTAGGTTGGGGAAAAGGTAATCCATCCAATCTTATATGAACTTCAGGACTTTATTTAACATTTCGAATTGGAAAATAATGGATTACCTTTTCCCCAATCTAATATATTACTGAAACATGTTTGTCAATTCCGGACCACGAAACGGATAACCCTACGCACGTAAAGCTTCAGCTCTGTTTCTTAATATTTTCCAATACCAGCCTACGGGTAAGCACAAAGGAATGTAAATCTCTCGCTATACATCTATATTTCATAAGAGTTTCGAAAAGTTCTGCTATATGTTGCAAATTTATTCCAATATTTTGGAGGTAGCCACTAAAATTTTTGTTCAATGCGGCAGTTGTTTTTTTTAAATACATCAAGAAAGCGTATGAGTTTTTTAACATTTTGATATTCACTACGGGGAATATATTATAAAATATATATCTTGCAAGAGGCGAACTGGATTATCCACTGTCGCAAAAATTTTGAACATATAGTAAA